>OY754972.1:35080477-35680477 GCA_963576475.1 Molanna angustata
AACATAGTTCTAGCTTTGTTATATATAGTTAGGTCGTCTTGTTCACTTTCTTCCACCATTATTTCTGTTACATATTTTTCAACATAATCTGGTAATTTCATGAATATGTCTTCGTTTAAATCACCATTAAGGTAAGCTGTAGTCACATCCATTTGATTAAGTTGAAGTCCTTCTTCCACAGATATTCCAATGACTGATCTTATTGAACTCAACTTGGCAACTGGTGCAAATGTTTAATTAAAGTCGATACCTGGACGTTGCGTAAAACCCTGTGCTACAAGTCTAGCTTTCTTGGTTTCTTTGTTATCTGGGCCTATCTTTTTCTTCAAGATCATTTTGTAGTTAATAATTTTCATATCTTCTTCTTTCTTTATTATTTTCCAGGTGTCATTCTTAATATGTGCCCGTATTTCAGATTTTATGGATTTACTCCAATCTTCGTTATCTTCATTTTTATCTGACATATAAAATATCTCAGATGCATAGGCATTCTCACTTAATTCTTCAAAATCTTTTTCAATTAGATAATCCTTAGTCCATACTGGTGGCTTTCTATTTCTCATCGGCTTGTCACCGGTAGATAAAATTTCAGATTCGTCCTCAAATGTTTCAGTTTCGTCATTTGAAGGTACTTTCTGAGGATCATCATTAATAGAAGGTACGATATTCTCCGTCTCTCTTTGTTTGTGGTATGTAGCCGGTGTGATACTTCTCTCAGGAGTGAGAAGTGGATATTGAGTTTCAACAGGTAGTACGTTTTCTTCAGTTTCATTAATTATATCAATTTCTATTTGTTCCTTTGCTATTTCAGGTACCTGTCGTTGTTGGTATTCCTGATTTTCCATGAAGATGTCATAATTATAAGGCTCAAGCCGAGTGTAGACGTGTTTGTTTACTCCTGTCAAAATAACTATTTTTGTATTATAAAGTTGAGAACGGGTCAGTTTTTTGTGCGTAATGTTATACCAATCGATGTAGTTTTTCTTGAGGAACCTAGTTATCATAATACTTCTGCATTTTCGTCTGTCTGTGAATAATCTAACATCAATCAAAAAAACCACAGTGATCTGTGTAACGTTAAGTGAGTGAAATTTCAACATCCTCATCTTAATATTTGTGATATAAACACTCCAAATATACCATTCGATGCAGCTCATCATTCCACACAAAAAACCTCGCGGTGGCATCTGGCTATCTTCAAGGGTTTTTCCGAAATTTGAAGAAAACTCTGGTGAAAATTCAAAAAGTTTTTCCGATTAACATTTTAATATTCTCATTCAAACAGTTGACTATTCACATATGATTCTGTTTTATTGGATTTTTGAAGTGGTTTCTTTTTGTTAAGTTATACCAAGTTTAAATTGGAAAACTTCAATTTTCCAGTACGCTGCAATAAATAGTGACTACATACAGAAAATTTTTGTGCCATTAGAATCATCACAAAAAATACTTTAAAAAACTCTGTGACAGTGGTGGAATAACTTTAATCGTTTCTTAGTTATTAAATAATATAACATTTTTTCTGTTAATTTTATACAGAATACCCGCAAAAATATTTATAACTGGGTTTCGCGTCTAACCTAGCGGTTTCTCTGATGGTTGCGGCATATCAAATTAATCTCGCATTGTCTTGCAAGTGAGCTGCTTGGTGACTCCGGTTCAAATCCCTGCGTCTTCCTTAAAATTTTTAGTTAGTGTTAAACTGTAATTTCTTTCTTTTGTATTGTGAATAAACATTTCTTTTACGTATTGGAATTGTAATTTTACATTATATCTCATATTGAGGGAGTGGTGTATTTCACAATGAAGTGCAAATCCTGTACTGATCAAGTAATAGTGGAGGACAGAGTGTGGTGTTCTACGTGTAATGGGAATTTCCACTACGCCTGTCAAGGCATGGGAGAAGCTACATTTCGTAAGTTGGGATCGAGAAAAACGCCATGGAAGTGTGCCGAATGTAGAACTGGCAATAAGATATCAAAAGTGGAGGAAGTCTCTGCACAATCTCCCATCTCTGTGAATATCCTTTCTCCTTCTCCCAACACAATGGATGAGGAACCCACAAACTCTGATATTATACGGCAGATTGAGGCTCTACGTGCCGACTACAGTAACATACTTAAGGAGTTCAAAGACTTTAAGAATTCTATCGAGCAGTATGGAAATACCTTGACATTGTTGGATGACAGAACCAAGGTAATGGAATCCACTATTCAATCTAAGATTCTACAAATTGATAACATGGAGAGGGCTGTTGCGGATAACAGATCTATAATAGACTCTCTTAATGAAAAGCTTGTCAGGGTTGACACTAACATCTGTCAGGTTGACTCACTTAAGATGGAAGTAACAGAGTTGAGAAAGACCATAGATCAACTCTCAGATGAAAATAATAGCAAGGATCAATATGCCCGTATAAATAATCTGGAAATATCTGGTATACCGCGTACCAATGGAGAGGTGCTCACAAGTGTGATTGCGAAAATTGCAAATAAACTGGGAATTCCTCTAGAAGAAAGAGATATTGACTTCGTGCGACGTGTAGCATCTTGGAGTAATCACAAAATACCACCAAAGATAGTTGTCAAATTCCATAATCGCAACAGGGTTGAAGATTTCCTTGCGGCAATACGAAAAAGACGAGGACTCTCTCTAAAGGAATTGGATTTTGCTGGATATGACGCCAGAGTTTTCTTGAATTATCACCTTACTGTTTCCAATAAACTCCTATATAAACAAACTAGAGAACTTATTAAGACGAAGCTGTATCAATTTTCTTGGATAAAACATTGTAAAATCTATGTTCGTAAGGATATCAATTCTCCTCCTATACTGATAAAGAGAGCCACAGACCTTTCTAAGATCATATGACTATGCTTTATATTACCTGATACGATTTTGAATAATGTATGTATACACTGTATGTTTACTTTTTCTGTTTACCTCATCATATATTTAGTTTTAATATGTTTAAATTTTAAGTTTATTATTACGCAATCTAAATACTCAAAGTTCTCACCCACCTACCCCAATCTTCACCTCTTACCTTATTTTGTTCTCTTTCTACTTACTCTTATGTAAATTATTCTTTCTCTCCCTCTATTCCTATTCGTGGTCAGATTTTGGACTGTGTGGACCAGTTGAGTGACCGACGAGGGTATCTTGGGGGCACAGTAATTCCCTATAGCCTTCAGGATGGAATTGTCGATTTACTATCAGAATGTCAGAGGTCTTCGTACCAAGACACATTCATTTTATTCAAATGTCTTATCAAATGATTATGACATCATTTGTATCACAGAAACATGGTTGAATAATAATATATTTGATCATGAACTTTTTGACTATAGATATAATGTGTATAGATGTGACAGAGATTTTGCTGCTACGGGTCAAACCCTGGGCGGTGGCGTTTTGGTAGCGGTTAAAAGTGATTTGCCTTCCAAAGTTAATTCTAATTGGTCCACAGATGCAGAAGAAATCTGGATATCGGTTATACCTGGGAACTCAAACCCGTGTATTAATATTGGTTGCGTATATTTGCCTCGCGACGAGAGATATAGTTGTCGACTAACTCATTACTTGGAAAATACAAGTAAACTATTATTTAATAATCCCAATGATATATTTATGATACTTGGCGACTTTAATTTGCCAAATATAACCTGGTCTAAATCAACAGGCAGCAACTCATGTACCTCTAATAATTTTATCGATCAAAATAGTGTATCACTCGTCGACTTCATGTCTCTCGCCGACGTTATGCAATTTAATGATATTGCCAATGGAAATGGGAGAATCCTTGACTTGGTTCTGTCAAATAGTACAGATTGTGAAGTGATTGTGTGTGATGAACCTTTAATAGATGAAGATACACACCATAGATCAATCATGATCAGTCTTTATACCAAAAATCAGTTGTTTTTAAAATCTATTCCGAGATCTGTGAGGAATTTTCATAGGGCTGACTATGCTATGATTAGGGAGTGCCTGTCAACCCACGATTGGGATACAGAGTTTAGGTCTCGCAATGTGGAGCAAGCCATTGAATTTTTCTATAGTATTATGAATGATGCTATATCTAGATACGTTCCCTCCAAAACAACATCTAAATTAGCTCGTTTTCCTTTATGGTATAGTGACTCTTTAATTAAAGTGATTAAAGAAAAATTAAGAGTTCATAGGAGGTGGAAATGCTCAGGTTCCTCTCATGATTATGATGAGTACTCTTTGCTTAGATCTAGACAAAAACACATACAAAAAAAATGTTATAATGACTATATTAAAAAAACTGAAGCTGAAATACGAACAAACCCCAGAGCATTACATCATTTCGTGAAGTCCGGAAAGCCGCATACCGGTTATCCACAAAACATGTATTATAAGGACGCTTCAGCTAATGACACTGAAACCATATGTGAGCTCTTCGCTGGCTTTTTTGACTCTGCATTTCAAAGAGGTGGAATTGTTGGAGGAGCGCCGATGACTTGTTTGAGGGAACTTAATCTTGGCCATATCTATTTTAATAATGTAGAAGTGCTTACTGAATTAAGGGCAATTGATTTGAATAAAGGTCCAGGTCCCGATGGTATACCTCCACTGTTCATAGCAAAATGTTCGGAAGAGTTATCTGTTATCCTAACTCTATTGTATACGAAATCATATACCGAAAGCGTATTTCCCTCCGTTTGGAAGAGGTCTTACATTACACCCGTATACAAATCAGGTGACAAACACAACATTGAAAATTATAGACCTATTTCAAAGCTATGTTTGTTTGGGAAAATAATGGAAAAGATTATTGTGAAGCAGATCACACCAGCAGTCAAATCCTTTATTGTACCCAATCAGCACGGCTTTTTCCCAGGTAGGTCAGTCGAATCAAACTTGGTCGAGTTCACTGATTACATTTTGAGGACTATGGGGGAGGGTTCGAAGGTTGATGCTGTGTATACCGACTTCTCAAAGGCTTTTGACAAAATAAATCATATAATATTAGTACGTAAACTTGGAGAATATGGTGTGCACGGCAATCTGCTTAGGTGGATAACTTCTTACATAGAGAAAAGGTCTCAAGCAGTTGCAATTAACAACTGTTCATCTAAATTTCGACATTGTTTCTCTGGTGTACCCCAGGGATCTCACCTCGGTCCAATACTGTTTATCCTCTATATCAATGACATTCAAAAGTGTTTCAAACACAGCAAATTCCTTGTTTATGCTGATGATATAAAAATTTTCAGTAAAATAATTAGCCTAAGAGATAGTGAAAATATGCAGGCAGATTTGAATCGTTTGCACATGTATTGCCAAAATAACCAACTTTATTTGAATATCTCCAAATGTGTCTGTATATCGTTCACGCGCTCTAATAATCTTATACCCTATAATTATATGATAAAAAATGTTCCTTTGAAAAGAAGCGAGGTGGTGAGAGACCTGGGAATAACTCTTGATGCAAAAATGCTATTAAGAGCACATATTGATAACATTGCGGAAAAAGCATTCAAGCAACTAGGTTATATATTGAGAATATCGAAACCATTTGAGTCAACCGATACATTAAAATCATTGTATTTTACATATGTTCGTCCATATCTCGAATATGCCTCAATTGTCTGGAACCCCCAGTATATAACTTACGTAGAAAGATTGGAGAAAATACAAAATAAATTTTTGAAACACCTTGATTATAGATGTCGTTTAGCCTTTAATGATAAAGTTCTCTCAGCTCGTCATCATAAAATAACTACTTTAGAAAATAGACGCACAATTGCAGACATGATATATTTACATAAAATCATTGATGGTACCGTTGACTCTGAGTCTCTGGTTGGGAGTCTCCCCTTTAATTGTCCCTCTCGTTATACCAGATCATCCGTAACTTTTAGACTTCCCCTTTGTAGGACCAATTATACCCAAAACTCCTTCTTTCAAAGAGCATGCAATATTTATAATAACTTTTTTAAGACAGTCGACATATTTAGACACTCTAAAACTAAATATAAAAGTGCCATATCAGACGCCCTTCTAGGCTCACGATAGCTGGTTTCTGCTTGGTTCAATTTGACTACGATTCCCACAGCTTCCCTTCCCCTAATATTCTTAATTTATTATCCTTTTCTTCCTTTCCATAACGGTATAAATTTTCCATAGTAAATTTTCCATAAAACTTTCCATAATAAATGAGCATAAATTTGTTAACACTGCACTATGTAACTATCCGCAAACTGTAATGGTTTATAATATGTAATTATTTTCTTAGTCTTTTTAATATATTCTGTAATGACTGTATGTTTGTTTGGTTAATAAATAAAATAAAATAAAAAAAAAAATAATTGTTTGATTCATTTTTATAATACATTTTATTTATGACTTTCACGTCTCTGCTTATGATTATATTTTTCTCTTCGGGTATATATATACGGTATCCTTTGGAATTTTTGGCATATCCCACAAATACTCCTTCTTTAGCCTTTTGTGATAATTTTCCTTTTCTATTCTTTTTCAGTAAGAAAGTTTTACTCCCGAAGATGTGCAGATGGTTTCCTGATGGTGTTCGACCAACCCATTTTTTGTATGGTGTATTACCTTGTAGTGCTTTTGTGGGACTTCGGTTTATTAAGTAATTTGCTGTATAAACCGCTTCTGCCCACAGATATGATGGTACATTTCCATCTATCATTAAACAACGAACTTTTTCCAATAAGGATCTATTCTTTCGCTCGCTTATCCCGTTTTGTTGTGGCGTGTATGGTGTTGATAGTCTTCTTTGTATTCCGTGTTCTTCCAAATAATCATTAAACTCTTTGTTTATGTATTCTTTGCCATTATCTGATTGTAAGTATTTTATCCTTTTATTAGTGAAGTTTTCTACCTTGTTTTTATATGTTTTAAATATTTCAAAAACATCGCTTTTTCTTTTGATGAAATAAACACAACAATATCTTGTATAATCATCAATAAATGTGACAAAATACTTTGAACCTGCCAAAGATTCACATTCTAATGGACCACATACATCAGTGTGTACAATTTCTAAAATTTCACTTGAATTTATTTCATTATTTTTTGGGAATGGCAATCTTGACAATTTTCCTTTAATGCAGGTTTCACAATCTTCTAGTTTTTCTTTGCTGAGTTCAATTCCATACATTAGTTTATTATTCACCATTAACCTCAAGTCTCTTTCATTCATGTGGCCAAGTTTTTGATGCCACTCTATGACCTTGTTGTCATTCCTGGAAGTGAAATTTGCAGTCTCTGTGTCTTTATCAAACTCCAAATAATATAAACCGTTGCTTCTTTTGGCTTTTAATATCACTTTTCCATTTTTGTTTATTATATAGGCTTCTTGTTTTTCGAAAACAACTTTATTTCCTTTTTCAGTTATCTTTGGTATCGACATAAGGTTAGACGATAGTTCCGGCACATATAACGCCTCATTTAAATTATAAATTTCATCTTTTTTACTGAGTTTTATGATTCCTTTACCAACCACAGCCGTAGTGTGATTATTGGATGCCAGCTTTAATACTCCACTGTCCTGTTTTATGATGGCAAATAGATTTTTTTCACTACTCATGTGTGAAGTGCAACCGCTGTCTAGGCACCACTTGTTTTTATTTCTTTCAACATTATGCGTTGATGATGTAATATTAAAATTACTCTCCTTTTTATTATCTTTATTGAATTTTTTATTATACCAGCATGCTTCTGTGGTGTGTCCTTTCTTCTTACATTTTATACAATATTTTGTTTTATGTTTTTTAGAGAAGAATGCTCCTTCACCTTTTTCTATATCTTTATTTCTTCTAGCTTCACTTTCTTCTATAATTTTTATTTTTAATTCTTCTGGTTTGGGCAGATTATCTCTCGACTCTACAGCAATTCGAAAATTTTCGTAAGAATTTGGTAGGCTATATAACATCATGATGCTTAGAAGATCTGGGTGTAAGTCCACGTTCATGTCTGCTAATTTGTCCACTATATCAATAAAATTATTTAGGTGTTCGCGAACATCACTTTTTTCTGCTTTTTTCAATATCAGTTGTTTAAGTAATGTAGCTTTTCTTGCTGGACCAGTACTCTGATATATGCTTTTCAACTTGTCCCATAGGTCTTTTGAGGTTTTGCAGCCTTTTACTTGTTTCAATTCAGTAGGTGATATTAACAATAATAGTTCAGAACGTGCTAGAAGGTCCTGTTGTGAAAATTTTCTTTTCTTTTCTTCTTCTATTGGTTCGGTGATATCTCCATTTACAATTTCCCACAATCCATTTTTAATTAGGACTGCTTGAGCCTGTACACACCATGTGTCATAATTTTCTTTGGATAACACATCAATGCGATTGTATGTAGCTGAAGCCGATGTTGCATTCATTTTTGTTTAGAATTTATGTATTTCACTTTTATTTCAGAAACCACACGCTCTGCTACCAATTTGTTGGGATTTTATAATGAAAAACACATTATTATCTAGTAATATTATATTCAGATATATTCTTGTAGTAGTAAAAAGCAAGAGATAAAACAAAAGCAAGTCACTATGCAAAAAACATATGTCAGATTTGAATGGTGTTCTATTTTATTTTTTTAACACAAATGAACTAATCCTACTTTTAAGCGACTTCAAAAAATGGAGAGGTATACAATTAGTTGTGATGTTTTTTTTTATTCTAAGCTCAGTGATAGTTTTTTTACTGCATTGTCCGACCATTAGAAAAGGAATAACTTGCAATAGGTTTCATTTCAATTTTGTCAAGATTTGATTATGGAATTAATGAAAATTATCAAACTCTTAAAATTTTCTCTTCAGCGATAGTAATTCTTAACCATATTATTCGATTTTTATGATTCATAATTTAAAATCACACATATAAGTTTCATCAAGTTCTGATGATAGAACTTCTGAGAAAAAATCATCAAACTCTTCAATTTCCAATGGTTCGTATTCTTCAATTGCATACTATCGCCATCGACAGTTTATTGTAGTATGTATATCTTCCGTAGATCCACCCAGACACTTGGACTCAGTTAGTTACATTTTACAAATTACAATTGTAAATTTCAATCAAGATCCATGTTATCATTTTACATTTTCGTCAACACTATATAATGCTTTGCCGACGATATACGTCTTCACCTTTCTCTTAAAATTAAAATCATCGAGTTTTTTTAATGTCTCAGGCAATTTATTACATAGCCAAACACTCATGTAATAGATCTCATGTATTACATGAAACTTGTATACAGAATAATTTTGTATTTGTGATAAGTTATTATTTGAGAATTTTATAGTGCCAAATTATTTTGGAAAAAAAATAACAACTTGTTTTTGAGTCGAATTCGGATATTGAAATTAGATGGATATTATTTTACTACTGAAACAATAAACAGACAAGGAAGCACTGAAATCTCATTTCTCAAAAGGGTGATTTTTCATTTTATTATGTCTAATTCAAAGTTATTTACCAGATTATCATAATGTTCACAGAAGGTTGAGGGGAATTCTTCGACGAGACCACAATTGGGGAGAATGTGAGCGATTTCATAATAATAATATATTTCGGGGTAAATAATATTTGTGATCAAAATAACATTCCTTAATAAAATTGCGTTTCAGAGGGTAATATAACACTCCTTATATTGGGTCATGATAGTCGTATTGTAATATCACTCTACAAGAATGAAAATTTCTTATATAAACAATATTCATATACCTACCTTCTTCTTTCTTAAATTATCCATATGATCGCAAGACTTAAAAGAAATACCATCATAGTTCTTTTATGAAAAAAAAAAAATCTCATTGCGTTAATAATATACTACTTGAAACAAACGTTTGATCTTTTATATTGAATAAGAAATTGAAAAATGTTTTTCACGATGACTCTTGATTTCCAGAATTTTTTTATTAGAAAATCTAAGCCTTTCTTTGCCAAAACCTTGAGAGTCTTATATAATTTAATCTTATAACGAAGACTAAAAGAGAACTTGGCAAAATCTGTTTGAGAACTTCTTTTCAATCTCAGTTTACATAGAACAAATTGCAAATCAACAATTACGTATTGATTGAAAGATGTCGCATTATACGGTATTTTGATCTGAGAAAGTACACAAATTAATACAAAAAAATATCTTGCGTGCAAAACAAATCCAGGAATTTGTTTTGCATAGAGGTTTCCTGGGACAACAAATCCAACTATATCGCCAGTTTTTCGCTGATCTTCCGGGTTGGTATATTATATTTTCTTTCTGGGATATGTTTTATTACCACGTGTAAAGGCCTGCCACTGTTCATTCTTTCTTTACTGCCCAATTTCCTCTTGCAAGCTACAAAAATTACCGTGTTTCGGATTGTATGCATATACGTATGTATGTCTTCAAAACTGTAGTGACTATCTAGATAAAGACGGTTGCAAAATATGGAACATTTTATGGCATATAAACATGTACGTACATTTATTACCTAATTCCTTTCATTCCGTCAACAGCTATTCAGAGGAATGAGATAAAGTCACCTATAGGTATATTATGTACATACATACATGCATATCGACCGCCATTGTTTGTTGTTGCAACGCCATACAATACCTGAACTCCGCTACCTACCTACATACCTAGGTACAATACTGTTTACAAGTCAAAACAATGAAATTCATAACACATGAACATAATATTATCATAGTCAATATAACACTAAATTTACTAACTGAAGTTACGTAGCATTATAATAATAATAGTAAATTTTATTTAGACGTAGTAAAAACATATATAAAAATTAATACATCTAAGACAAAGGTGTGGCAGTCGGCCGTTTTGGGCCACGACCATCCCTACGATGAGCCGGTGACGCGGCGAGCGGTATATAAACGCGCACGCGCGAGGCGCGTGTACCACTCTGCGCCCGATCGTCACGTCTCCGGTCTCATACCGTTAATATAATTTTAGCTCCGCAAATTCATTACAACATTGTTATTTAGTTAATTAATTGTAAATCTGTATTTGAGTGTTTTTATTAATTTTTGTTTGTGCCACAATAAACGTAAGTACCAAGACTTGGCGTATGTAATTTCATGACTATATTCAATTCCTTAATTATACTATTTATATTTGTGTGTTTGCTCTCAGCAGCACATAAGTAAAAGGGAGAGGTTTGGTCATCCAGGACACACGAATACTCTCTCGAACAACGGGTTCGATCCCCGGTGTCCGAGAGTTATATTCAAGATCCTGATACTTTCATGTAGTTTTCATGGGCATTACCTCAACCCCCTCATTGGTGACCCACGACGATTGATTAAAATACATCCCTTCATTGATCTTCACGACGATTGATTAGATAGATTTTGTTAAATTTTTTTGCTTAAAATTTTAGAAGTACCTCGAAACGTTTTAATTTTTTAGAGTTTTTTTAGTATTCTTGAGCGCAGTATATAGCTTATAAAGCATTTTTCAAAACAGCAATTCGTGTTTTCTTTTAAAAAATCGATATATTTGATTCATACTAAAATTCTAATTGTCACAGACACTAAAATACCTTGCAGTAAAATTTTATAATAGTATTTAAAATGTTGTAAAACCTATCAACTATATTTTAAAAAAATAATTGTGAAAACGGCAATCATTATCTGTAAATTGAATTGAAAATAAAAGTCTGATTCAAGATTAATTTTGATATTGTGAAAATTCAAATCTCTAGCGCGAGTTCAAAAAAATAATTTTACCGCCAGTTGTGAAAAAGTAGATGTTGCAACGGTGTACAATATTGTTACGCAAAAAAATAAAAACTACGAACGTGGCTTCTGGTTGACAAGCAAATTTGTCAGGTTCAAAACGATTGTTTTATTTATCAGGATGAAATAGATTTCATCAATAAATAAATACATACATTTATTACCATTTATACAGTTATTCACAGAATTATTACCCGTGTGAGTGTGTGACTTATCATTGTTTAAAAAAAGTTTTTGATGTTTATAAGCCGTGTAAATCTTCTAAGAAGAAATATAAGAAATATTTGAGAGCGTGACGAGCGGGGCAGAGAGGTCTTCGTGGTTTTAAACAGGTCGTATTCATTTTTATATATATGTTATAATTTAATACGATGTAAGATCAATATTTTAATTTAGTATATCTTTGTCATAGCGGAAACCACGAATACGCTATTTATATTTTTTTTTTGCATGAATAAATCTACGCCATAGTGAAGGAGGCGCATATACTTAATTTATAAATGAAAAATTGCATCTGTGTCTGTGTAATAATTCATTCTATGGAACAATTATAATTTTCAATTGCATCTGTGAACAAATATAATGGAAATATTATTACAACTATAACAACTGAGACTAATTCTTGTTTGAAAATAATAACGCAACTTGTATTGATATAATATTTGTATAAAGTTTTACTTAAGTTATGAAAACGTTTAACAATTTTTGATTTTACAGAGAAATGATACCTACACTCTAAATGTATATAATCAAGGATCATTGAAGCCAAAAAATGATAATAAGAGATTATTGGAGAAAAAGTTAATAAAGGTGCAATCTACCCAAGATAAGTAAAACTTAATTTAAATGTTAAAGTAATATTTGCCAGTCATATTTATAATTATTTTTCAATTTTCTAATTTAACTATTTGTCCAAAAGCTATTCTAAAAAAGTAAATATGGTATATAATACAGATGCACGAGTATATTTATACATAAATAATATTATTTTTCTATTTAAAATGTTTGCATAATTCAATTTAAAAAACTGAATCTATAATTGCATTTAATAGTGTGGTTGATTAGATATTCATTTATATAAAGAAATGTATTAATACCTATTATATTAAATTGTCATTTGAATTAATGTATTGAGAAAGTGTACCGTATACGCAGTATATTTAAAAATAAAATTATGATTGTATATCTATTAAATATTAACCTACAGATTGTTTATGAAAGTAATACTTATCGCAATGTCAGTTGTCCGACTATAGCATGAGAGCCGGCAACTTTGTAATCTAGGGAAAACATTTGAAACATTGAACCACGGAATGAGAATACGTGGACAATGTGTCAAATTAAAATTTAATTTTTATTGCAAACATATAATCATGATGTGAATATTTAGATAACAAACTATTATATTGAGATAACAATCATTGAAAATATGTGAACAAAAACTTTATTTTGAAATCAATTTTTTATACATTTATTTACTGATATATATTTTTTTAATGATATTTTCTAAGAAAAAATATTTTAAAGGAACATAATAAGGTTCATTTTTTTTACAAATATTGTGAAAATTTAGCCATCTGATAATAATGGCGCATGCAATGTATAGTTATCATTATAAAATTATTAAACATCGCAAACATAAAAATTTATATTATAAAATTTTAAAAAATGTAGAAACTGATAACTTGTAATGTAATGTAGGATTCAAGAAGAAGACCATCCACATCATGGGGCTTCCTGCTACTGCAACAAGATACTCCACCAGATCTTCGAACAACCACGCAGAATCCTATTGATGACGATCCACTACAGCATCGTCACACTCCAAGGTCAATAAAGAAGTATGGAACTTTATCACTAAGATGCATCTGCCATGCCAATCTGTAAGCAGCATCAATGCCAGCAGTCTCACGGAGCATCGTGGAGGACCGTCGTTGGTACCGTCACCACTCACGCCCGCCACTGCTGATGAACCAGCCTCAAAGGTATGGTAAGAGTATGGCAAGTAAACGTATGGTAAGAGTATGACAATTATCAAAACATGTAAAACTATGGAGAACATTAATAGTTTTTAACTATGTATTCAGAACTTAGCCTACGAAAGGTGACAATAATACTCGTGGTTTCTTTTATGTTAGGTGGTAAATTATTATAAATTTTGAGACCTTTATGGTACTTATAAACTATTATTAATAAGGTCATGTGTTAAATATTAAGCGTCTTACATATAAACGTAAACTATCTATAGTACCTGGTAATAGAGCGTGATTAAGGAGAAAGTTTACTTATAAACCGTGACTATCTACATATATTACACCTGTGGCAGACCACCTTCGAGAAATTACTTTCTCGCGCGCCTAGTGATAGCAAAAATATTCGTTCACTAGGCCGAGTTCATTGCCCTCGATGCCAAGCGAGCGACAATACTCGACAGAAGCGATATGACAATACGGCAATGTTACTAGAAAGTTCGCGGGCAATGAACTTGCCACCCTTGCCGGATGCACTATATAAGGGAGCGTTCGCCTGTACAGAGGTCACTTTATCACGCGAACACTCGGTCACTCGGTCACTCAATCACTCGTCTCATTCAGATCCTTCGGCTTACTCGGCTCACTCGGTTCATAATGATCATTCGGCTCTCTCGGCTTACTCGGCTTACTCGGCTTACTCGGCTCACTCGGCTGACAAAGATCATTTTTCCGACTCGTTCGCTAACTCGCTCGCTGATATATTATACTGTACCTATCGATATATCTACCATAACTACCTATCGTGAGAAAGTTTCTCGTATGCGCGTTATAAATATTTCCCCACGCTTATTATTGTGTTATCTGTTGTAAATTTTCTGTGTTTAAATTAGGTATAAATTATTTGTGAACAATACATTGTTGTAAGTTGAAACCATTCTTTATTTTCTCAAACCGCTGTCTGTTTTTACTAAATCACTATTGTATTAAACCCGAGTATCTTGATATTCATCTGCCGTGAAATCTAGACTTAACTTGTTAACGTGATCTGCTACACACCTTTATTTCGTAGACGTCAAGTTGTGACAGGTCGAGAGGCTGTTTAACGCTTAATGCTTCTTACTAAATATTTCAAAATGGCGGATCTTTCACATATATGTACATATGTTCCGACGCATATTTGAGATTGAGATAAAAATTGAATACTTGCAACGATTTTCCTTGTTATTCTTCATCACAATCGTGTTTAAATTGACTCAACTCAGTACAAAACGGTGTTTGTTCATTTTTCGATGTCAGTTATCCAAAAATTACATGCATTTATTTATTTTTTTGACATCTGTGAAGCCAATGCGGCCATATGAAAAAATGAATGAGGGTGTTGGTAAACAATTCGGTGAAATAGTTAGTCACATCTTAGTATGCGTTTATAAGAAAGATTTTTACTCTCCACGCTTCCATATTGATTAAAAAAATATGCTTAAAAATTGTGAAATCATGACTCTCCACTATTCCATAGTGTGGACAGTAAAAACACCTTCGGTTGGAATTAACGAAGCATTAAATATTCCAACTGTCGATTCGTTCATGAGAATTCAATTCTCTGAATGAATCGATATTATTAAACCAAGATGCGTGTACAAAGGAAAATTTTGTATGGCGTAGTGGACTTTTTGCATGCTAATAACACCAACTAGAGGCCTCGCAGCATATATGTTCCCGTGCATGGATTTACTCAGATTTCGGAGTGGAACATTTTATGTGAGTTTTGTCTGTGTGTGTGTGTGTGTGTGTGTGTGTGTGTGTGTGTGTGTGTGTGTGTGTTTGTGTGTGTGTGTGTGTGTGTGTGTGTGTGTGTGCGTGTGTGTCTGTGTGTGTCTGTGTGTGTGTGTGTGTGTCTGTGTGTGTGTGTGTGTGTGTGTGTGTGTGTGTGTGTCTGTGTGTGTCTGTGTGTGTGTCTGTGTGTGTGTGTGTGTGTGTGTGTGTGTGTGTCTGTGTGTGTCTGTGTGTGGGCGTGTGTGTGTCTGTGTGTCCGTCCCCCCTTATAACTTTTGATCCGCTCAATTTACAGAGCCCAAATTTTCAGAATATATAGTTTTTAAGTCTACAAAACTTTTATACTCAGAATTGTGAATTTTGTTTCAGTCAGGGGTTATCAACTTTTGAATTTTTACTTTATTTTTTCATATATCTCAGAAACCATTAAAGCTAAAACGCTGAAAATTGGTATAAAGATAGACAAATACAAAATCTCAATTCCAGGGTTTCTCAAACATTTTTTATTAAGAAAAAAATTGTTTTTATGATAAATTTATGAGTTTAACTGCCTATATTTTCAAATATTTTAAAAATATCGAAAAAAGCCGAATCTCACCAACTAGATAATTTAATTTTCTATAAAAATATATCTACATTTTATAAGCACATCTCAAATTTTTTTTAATAATTTTTATAAAAATTGTATTTAGTGACGACATTGCTTCATACAATTTGTCTGGCAGTCGCCTACACACAATATCTAAGAAGTGATACTAATCTCCAAACATACATACATACCCTCATGCTGTTCATATTCAGGGTAGGATCAAAGGACTGACCTCTATACTATCCTATCTTGAAATACATACATACCTAGGTACATGTGTTGTATAGAAAACCAAATATCTTAAAATATTAAATAATTTGTATTTATGGGTTTATAGTTTGGTACTTATTCTTCAACTATACGTACTATCGCTATCGACAGTTGGATCTCATGTGTTACATGCAACTAGTAATATAAAGTTGTTTGTATAATATTCTTTTTCCAACGTATAATATGTGTCATGACCAATCACACTGCCAAATTGATGTGATTGGTCAAAATGTCTAACGGCAGTTATTATAGATTGATCCGTCAGAGAATTTGATACCAATATATCGCACTGATAATTGCGACGACGACGGTGGAATTTACATGCATCGCTTGATGCGCAATCTATTAATAGTCTTTATCCGAAATACGTGGTTCCGGAACAAGTGATCAATACATAGGTATTTTAGAAATTGAATGATATGATGCAATCAATTTTGACGGTGTATTTTTTATTTCGTCAACACAACCAATTAGTTTGAAAATTGGTTAAACTCTGTCTAGTTGTATAATGCATCCTTCATTAGCAAAGTTAAACTGCAAAGTTTTTGGGTTAGAGTAGAAATAAATTTTGAAATTATCAAATAAAAAATAACACAGTGTCTATTTCGTCTCAGCTTCGATTATTTACGACCGAGCTTTTGAAGATTCTTTTAAGGTCTACAAAAAATATAGCGTTTCAAGTTTCTTTAAGACCTTGATCATTTTATTTTTATTCATTAAGTAGGTACCTACCAGAATAAGTAGGTATGGGTAAAATGTTGTACTTAGAAAAATGATAATTATGTCCAGAAGAGAACGTGAGAATGTAGGTAGAAATGTACCTACATATACAATTCAAAGGTCTTCTTCTTCTTCTTCTTCAGCCTGTTTTCATCCATTCTTGGACATAGGCCTCCCCCTTGATCCTCCACAGCTCCCTGTCTTGGGCAAACTGCATCCATCTCCCTCCGGCACATTTCTTGATGTCATCAGACCACCTTGTCTGGGGTCTGCCGACACCTCTTCGGCTTGTTCTCGGTCGCCATTCTAAGATCTTTTTGTTCCATCGTGAATCCTGGCATCTGGCAATATGCCCAGCCCAGCTCAACTTAAGACCATAAAAAGGTCAAAGGTCTACTTAATATTATTAATTTACAACTTGACTATATGTAATCTTACGGTTATGTAGGTTCGGCCATACCCACTACATACATAAAACTGGGAAAGCTTCGGATCAACCTCAAATGATAAATAATAAGACCCGTCATGTCCATCTGCTGATAGTCGTGAAACAATAGAACCGCAATTGGTTTCTGTGTCTGCATCCTAGGTTCCATTCCCAGCAAAGGAGAAATTCTATAAAAATAATTATTTGACACAAAAAGCTTGCATCGACTGGGAGATATCGGTCTTCTTCTTCTTCTTCGTTTAGAAGACCTAGTTGTTCTGTTTTTCAGAAACTATGCCTCCTGGGATGACGTAGTCCAGCTATCCTTCCATCTCTTGGATGGTATTCCGGGTAGGCGGTGGCCACAAGGGATTTCATTCGCCGCTATATATGCAAGTCTATCACTGTCCATCCCTCTAATGCCTTCTTCTGGATCTACTCCACCGAACGATGTCCTCTATTCCACGTATTTTCCTTATTTGAACATTGCGAACACGATCTCGGAGAGTTATACCAGTGATTGACCTTAGAACCTTCATCTCCGTTGTCCTTAAGAGCCCCTTGGTTCGTACAGCGTTTCCACAGCATACGTCATGATCGGTCGCACGCATGTCTTATATATTCTGACCTTACTGTCAATACGCATGTGTTTATTTTTCCAGATCATACTTTTCAAACATCCAGATACGACAGATCCTTTATTGACTTGTTCGCGGACTTCAGGTTATGGCTGCAGATCTCTACTCTTAAATATTTGAAACTCATTACTTGTTCCACATCATCAATAGTTAGCTTGCACTTTGAAGGTTGTTTGGATAGGAGATATCGGTAAGTTGAAATAAAAATCTCTCCGTAAAACTGAGGATGATACAATTTGAAGTTCCACGGACGCGATATATTTTTTAAAGTTAACTTTTGGAATGAGGCAGTACTGTGGGCAGTACCCCATATTATAGGTACCTACCAACCAACCCTCCCTCCTACTATAGCTCCTAGCGTCTCTTCCTAACCATTCTGGACGACAGAGAAAAAAGGAAAAATTGAAAAACCGACACTGTCTAATGGAAAGCTCGTCGGGAAATTCGTTTCGTGTAAAACCATCAATTTAGGAGAGGAGGAAAGACTTGATTAACAATTTCTATAGGGGAAAAAAGAGAAATGAAATGTCGATACTTCGAAAATTCAAAACCACTTGAAGATTTTGCACTAACCCAAATTTCCTAATCTATTCATCATTATTGGAATACAAATGTAGCTCAAAATACATACAAACAAACTATCACGATATATCCCACATTGCTGACCGCCGTGGCACAGTTGGTAAGCCGTTTAGTTTCTGTGCGGGCATCCTGGGTTCGAATCCCAGCAGAGAAGAATATTATTTAAATTTATTTCTCAGGCAAATATTGCTTCTCTGGGCTGGAAACACTGGTTAGTTGGAAGAAATTACTATACGACAATAAACTAGCACTTGCGCAGGGTGCAAGGAGGTGTTTATTATTATTATTAATGTATGATCCCAAACAGCAGTTTTGCTACTCCCTTTCGCATACCATTTCTCTCTCTCTCTAGCAAACAAGTAGAATGTGGCCAACACTTAATAATATAAAAATTTGCGTAGGTATATTTATTTTTTCTTTAGAGAACGGAATATTTTTTTAACGTACAAATAATACAAAAAAAGAAATATCCAGTAAGTAGTAGTAAGTTTTGACTTCCATATAATTACACAATTATGACACTCACTTAATGCAAATTTAAAACGAGTGGGTTGTGGCCAACGCTAAACTCCTCATCAAGAGGACCGCCGAAGCACAGTTGGTAAGCCGTTCGGTTTCTCTGCGGGCGTCCTGGGTTCGATTCCCAGCAGAGGAGAAATTTATTTAAATTTATTTCTCACACAAATATTGCTTCTCTGGGCTGGAAACACTGGTTAGTTGGAAGAAATTGCCATACGGCAATAACCTCGCCACTTGCGCAGGGTGCAAGGAAGTGTTCATTATTAATATTATTATTAACAAGTCACTCTATAAACTATTCAAATTTTTTATGGAATATATTAAGCACCCATTTTTATGAAATGAGTTTGTTACATTATTTTTTATTTAAATATTTTATGATATACAAATTTGCAATATTTGAATAGAATCGAATGAGTACTTTAGTTTATAATCGAGAAAGTAAAAT
Organism: Molanna angustata; assembly: GCA_963576475.1. NCBI lineage: Eukaryota > Metazoa > Arthropoda > Insecta > Trichoptera > Molannidae > Molanna > Molanna angustata. The sequence continues at coordinate 35,100,155 of OY754972.1, forward strand.
GAACACGCCGTACATAACACACAGCACATGGCATACACACACACAGATACATTGTGATGATACTTTCAGCATACAATCTCCACATGATACTAGTTGGTAATCTGCAATAAAAATAGCCTTAAAAATTGCGAAATCATAACTCCCCACAATGTCCCCTTGGGTTAGTGAGGAGTAAAAAATTACGCAGTCGTAAAGTAGGAAATAATAAAACATTCTGTATCTGATATGTACCTAATATGTATATTTTTTTGGTTAGGTACATATGTAGGTAGATACTTACTTGTCAGCCATATTTGATTCACTGTCTCTTTTAGAATTTTACACTAAAATCTAAGCGAAAAAGTTTAAAAGAGGTTAGTTACTTTTCAATAATAATTATTGGAAAACAATGCCATTTATATATTTTTTTAAATAAAATATTCTAAGCAAATATCAGAAGTATATCTGTTTCGCTTTATCGCATACAAAATCACTGTCTTTACTCTTCTTGTCAATTATCCATAGTGATGCTAGCGCGGACTTGACAGAAGTTTTCTATTATCTTTTGTAAGAAAGGGTGTTATGTAAACAAAGGGGGTTCGATTAATTAATTTTATTTCATCAAAGTTTTTACCAAAGTACAATTTAACACGGGATTGATCTTAAAATTAGGCCTTTTAGGGTTTATGATCTGTCATTAGCAGGTTTAGGGAGAGCAATAACTTTACAAAATAAAATTTAATCTTGATAAAATAAAATCACAAATTGAAAATACCGTTTTTCCCTGTTCTTCTTGTGCCTTGTTTCCGATTTCAATGTTTATAAAAAGTCGTAATATGAAGTTTCACGTAACTGTCGCGTGATCATAAAAACAGTTTATATCTGATTCAGATTATAATTTTCTTCCGTTTTTAGAACAAACCTGAGTTGAAATAAAAAAAAAAATATCTAGAAAATTCACTTACAGATTTTATGGACTTCTTGAAACGGCGCGTATGGAATTTCAAAGAAATTTCAAAATAGGGTTTTTTATTCGAATATTTTTATTATTGCATATGCGTAAACATTGGATTTTTTTCCCTGTCGGGAGTCAAAGATATTTTTTAACAGATTTTTATGGCTGTAGTAAAAAATCCTTATTTTCAAGCGAAAAGAATTTCAGTATTACAATATATAGAACTTCCAAAATTGAATTGATAGGGATCTCATTAAAAAAGGCATAATTGGTGAACGTTGCGCAAGCGCATAAAGTGATCACGTAAACCAGCCGATGACAGGTCGTAAGCCCTGTAGGTGCCTTGATTTCCCGGTTCTCCTACAATAAATATTCCAACTTCGTCTCTATTGAGATAATTAAAAATCTGTTAAAAAATAGGGTTTTTTATTTTATCCTTACGGCAATTTATATCTACCGGTTAATTTTAAAATTGTATGCCAGCAATACACTAAGGAAATGTTTAAAATATGAAATGTTTGTTGGATATTGAGAACACACCATGTGGTACACCGTTCGGGAGAATGTAGAAAATTTTGGGTATTCAGATGATATTACAGCGAAAGATCTCCGAGACTTTAAGATATATACTCTATTATTATGGCTGCCACAATCATACTTAAAATCAACATCCAGAAAAATAAATATCTTTACCTATCCTAAATAAAATACTTAAGATAACCACCCTGTAATGATGGACTGTTATAGAAGAAGTTGACGTATCTGGCTGGCATTCTCACAAACGCCTACTAGAGTAGCGTTGAGATAATTTCCAGAGCTCAGAGTGGCACAAGAGTAGCAGCTGCACTAGGAACATTCCTGTCCCCAAAGTTCAAACCGAAAAGGCTGAAATTCTGGGTCTAAAATAGCCAAATTGAACCGGTAATCCTGTATGGTTCCTAGTCCGGGTGCATGAAACGTAATGACCAACAAAATATAACTTATTTTTCATCTATTCAAAAACCAACAGTTTTATGCACCTGACGTGTAAATTTTTTATAACCACTAGTTTCAGTCTTATAGAGTATTTTTCTGATGATGTTCCTTCCACAAAACGCGTCAATAATCAAATATAACTGAAATTATTTGAATACAGGATATTGCAGAAAATATTAGGTTCAAGGTCTGGAAATGTGGCAGGAACCTGGAGACTAAGAAGCAACGAGAAAATTCGCGTATTGACAGAGTTACAAAAATCACGAGTGAGACCAGGCATAGAAGATTTGCCTGGATTGGGCCTTCTAGACCTGATTGGATTTAAAAATAAAAATAATAAAACACATCCTGCAAATAACCTTGTGTGCCGAAGACTTCTGTGAATCTTCTTATCAGTTGCAATCCTAGGATTGGTTTGTAACAGCTATGGCTGCCTCTCTTATACTCCACTCCGCCCTGTCCTCTGTCAGCCTCTTCATCTCCACATAACACCACAGATCTGAATGTGCCGATTGTTTGTAATGACTGGGAGTCCATTACTGCTGACAGGGAGGCTTGGAACTTCATTGTTCAGGAGGCTAGAGCTCAATTGAAATTGAGCTTTGAAGTCCTTATAGTTAATATCGGAAAAAAGAAAAATTTTTTGGAAACCCATTGTTTAACATCTAATTCGATTTCAAATTATCCCTAAATGCAATTTTTAGGAATAGTAATAGAACACTCGAGAAATAAGTCTTTCATCACTTAATTAAACAATCAGATTAAAATTAACTATACCAAAAACATTTCCACAAAACCTTTTTGCGTGAATTACGTTCCATGTAATGTTGCTATTTTCTCCACTAAATTTGTTTATCTAATTAAGGTTAAAATATATAAAGTGTTTCCATTTCTACTCTCTCGTTGTTAATTGCTCTACAATGCCTCTAAAATAAATCGAGTTTATTTGGAGGCAGCTTGTTACAATCACTCACCCTCCTGTAAAAGTCACGAAAAACATTTAACTTCTACTGTGGATGGAAGAGGTCGTATCAATTTGATTTTCCGGAGAAAACAATTAACGTTTAAAGTGCGGATACACGGAATGAGCAAATAGCTCAAAATATTGAAAATACGAAACTCAAGAAAGTTCTTATTATTATTTTGAGGGTAGCTAACACCATACAGCACACCATACGCTCCCTTTCTTGTTCCGTTTCTAATGGATGTTGCCTCCGTAATCCCTAACTGAGATTTTAAAGTCAATATGTTATTTACGCCCCATACCCTGTCATTCCTAACTTTCCTTTTACTCTGAGTTGTAGAAGGCCATATTATTTCTTGTATACCACATTTAATAAGAATCGTCTTGTTTTTTACAATATGTATAAAGATTTGTAGTGTTGAAACAATAATATTCTTGGCAATTTTTCAATAAAAAGAACGTCATAATTTGTCAGATCTGCAGTGTAATCTGTGGTCCGAAACCCAAAACTTCCGGTAGGTTGCTTGGGACATGACAGTTCTCTGTATTTCAAATAAAAATTACAAAAGATATTCGTTTGTGCTGTATCCGATAGACGGCCGCTAAGCACACCAATATGCTAGATTTCACCTTGATTCACTATAAGACATTTGAATTGGTGAATGTTGTAACAGCGTAAAGTGATCACTAAAGTTAGCCGATGACAGGTCATACGACTTGTACGAATGTTTTGATATTTTCCTTTCGTCAACATCTATAATTTATCTTCCTACATATACTTAAAAAAATACATCTTTACTACATACATACCTACTTCTATATTTTTCATTATTCCCATACCTATATAAATAAAAAAAAATGTGAAAAAACAAAGAGAAGAACTGTACATATGTTTTTGAGATGTGGAGCAGAATAAGTATGCTCTGAATTCTGTTAACGTGCAAACGTTTGGACACAAAAATGTATTTTTCCTTCGAGAGCCAGAAATTTCAGAAAAGTTATAAACATGCAAGAAGTGCTCAAAACCATTTAAGATGAGATTTTTGAGGACGATGTCCAGAAAAACGAAGAAATCACTAAAAATGAAGATATCACAGAGACAGTTTAAAGTGAAAAAGGAAGATGTAGGTAGGTATTTTATACATAATAATGTGATTTTTTCAAATTATAAATCTGACTGGCTCATCATTAAACTCTATAATTAACATATCACAAAAATGGGAGCAATGGATACAAATATACAGTTGAAAGCATTCCTTTTGATTATAAAAATCAATGGTTTGATTGAATACCTTTTGAAAATGTCTTCTGTATAAATAGAATATTATCTTAGTATTATATTTAGTATTAGCGACGTTAATTAATTACTGATTCAATCTTAATACCTATGTACATACAAATATATCATACGTAACTTCTGAATCATATTTGAGATTATTTACTAGTTAATTATACTATAAAATATACATGAATAAACAATAATTGTTAATTAATAATAGATTGGAATAATGATTAAACCTATAGTAAATTGTATTAAGTGTTACATTAGGTAGCTAATGGTTTAATTAGTAACAATACCTACGTATTTTTCGTTTACGTATTTATTGATTGGAATATTATATTTTACTCGTTTTTTTATACCCGGCGCTGATCGGGAAGGTAAATGTAAAGCAATCACCTAACTCAGAGGTCGGCAACCTGCGACTCGCGAGCCACATGCGGCTCTTTGGATGTGAAGCTGCGGCTCTTTAGTTCCATACGCAAATATTATTTATTTTATCAACATAAAACATTTAAAAATCGTTCTGAATCGACCAACGAGAATAAAGCACAGATTCTATCTCTCACCACTGAGCCACATGTAATATCATTTATACTTTTATTTTTGTAGAAAAGCAGCGTTATTAATCGAGTTATTTTTTGGAAAAGAGGTATTGTATTTGTAAAAAGTGGTGTAATTATTCTAGTTCTTTTTTGGAAAAGGAATGAATTTTGGAAGAAACGAGGTATTATTATTCGCGTTATCTTTTTGGAAACAGGGTGTTATTCTAGTAGAAAAGCAGTGTTATTATTCGAGTAATTTTTTGGAAAAGAAGTTTTATTTTCGTAGAAAAGTGGTGTTATTACTCGCGTTATTTTTTTGGAATATGAGTGTTATTTTTGTAGAAAAGCGGTGTAATTGTTCGCATTATTTTTTGGAAAAGGACAGTTCTTTTTGCAGAAAAGTGGTGTCATTATTCGCGTTATTTTTTGGAAAAGGGGTGTTATTTGTGTGGAAAAAAAGGTATATTTATTCGTGTCATATTTTGGAAAAGGAGTATTATTTTTCCAGAAAAGTGGTGTTATTATTCGAGTATTTTTTTGGAAAAGGTGTAATATTTTTGTAGAAAAAGGGTTTTATTACTGAGTTATGTTTTTTGGACATACATAGGTGTAATTTTTGTAGAAAAGCAATTTTTTAAGTCGTTTTCTTTTTTTGGAAAATGGGTGTTTTGATTCGCATTTTTTTTTAATATGAGTGTTATTTTTGTAGAAAAGAGGTGTCATTATTCGCGTTATTTTTTGGAAAAGAAGTATAATTTTTGCAGAAGAGTGCTGTTATTATTAAGAAGAAGAGAAAAGAGAAAATGTTATTATTTTCGTTATTTTTTGATAAAAGGGGTATTACTTTTGTAGAAAAGTGATGATATTATTAGAGAAATTTTTATGGTAGAGTATTTATTATTTTTGTAGAAAAACGGTGTTATTATTTGCGTTATTTTTTGGATAAAGGTGCAATTTTCGTAGAAAAGCGGTGTTTATATTCGCGTTAATATTTGGAAAAGAAGTTTTATTCTTGTAGAAAAGTTATGTTATTATTCGGTTATTTTTTTGGAAAATGTGTAATATTTTTGTATAAAAACAGTGTTATTACCGCGTTATTTATTTTGGGAAAAGGTGATATTTTTGTAGAAAAGCAATGTTTTTAGTCGAATTATTTTTTGAAAAGTGGGTATTATTTTTACAGAAAAGTGGTGTTATTGTTAAAAAGAAGCGAGAACAGAAAATTTAATTATTCTCGTGATTTTTTGTGATAAGAGAATATTATTTTTTAATAAAGCGATGTTATTATTAGCGTTACTAAAGGAGTATTATTTTTGTAGGAAAAAGGCGTTATTATTCACGTTATTCTTTAGGAAAATGGGTGTTGTTTTTGCAGAGAAACAATGTTTTTTGCAAACAATGCGAGTTTTTTGGAAAAGTAGTATTATTTTAGTAGAAGAGCAATGTTATTATTCGAATTATTTTTAAGGAAAATGGGTGTAATTTTCGTAGAAAAACAATGTTATTATTCGATTTTTTTTGGAAAAGTGGTATTTTTTTGAAGAAGAAAAGTGTTATTATTCTTATATTTTTTAAGGAAAATGGGTGTAATTTTTCTAGAATAGTAATGTTATTCGCGTTATTTTTTTGGAATAGGAGTGTTATTTTTGTAGAAAAGCGGTGAAATAATTCGCGTTATTTTTTTGGAAAAGACTATTCTTTTTGTAGAAAAGGGATGTTATTATTCGCATTATTTTTTGGAAACGGCGTGACATTTTTGAAGAATAAACATTCTATTTATTCGTTTTTTTTTATAGGGGTCTTATTTTTGACGAAAAGTGATCTAATTATTCGCGTTATTTTTTTGGAAAACGGTGCATGTTTCATAGGAAAACGGTGTTATTTTTCACGTTATTCTTTAGGAAAATGGGTGCTATTTTTTTAGAAAAACAGTGTTATTATTCGAGTTTTTTTTTTGAAAATTGGTATTATTTTTGTAGAAGAGCAGTGTTATTATTCGTATTATTTTGTAGGAAAATGGCTGTAGTTTTTCTAGAAAAGCAATGTTATTCGCGTTATTTTTTTGGAAAAGGAGTGTTTCTTTTGTAGATTAGCGGTATATATACACGCGTTATTTTTGGAAAAGGACTTTTCCATGCGTAAAAAGGTGGTGTTGTTATTCGCGTTTTTTTTAACATGAGTGTTTTTTTTGTAGAAAATCGGTGTAATTAATCGCGTTACTTTTTGGAAAAGACTGTTCTTTTTTTAGTAAAAATGTGTTTTTATTCGTGTTATTTTTTGGAAAAGAAGGGTTATTTTTAAAGAAAAGTGGTGTTATTTTTCGCATTATTTTGTGGAAAAGGACAGTTCTTATTGCAGAAAGGTGGTGTCATTATGCGCGTTATTTTTTTAGAAAAGGGGTGATATTTGTGTAGAAAAACGGTCTATTTACTAGTGCTATATTTTGGAAAAGGAGTTTTATTTTTGTAGGAAAGTGGTGTTATTAATCGCGTTTTTTTGGAATAGGAGTGTTATTTTTGTAGAAAAGCGGTGTAATTATTTGCGTTTTTTTTGGAAAAGTACAGTTCTTTTTTTAGAAAAGTGGTGTTATTAATCCCTTTATTTTTTGGAAAAAGCGTGTTATTTTTGTAGAAAAAACTTTCTATTAATTCGCGTTTTTTTGGAATAGAGGTGTTATATTTGACGAAAATCGATCTTATTATTCGCGTTACTTTATTGGAAAAAATGTGCACGTTTCGTAGGAAAACGGTGTTTTTATTCGCGTTATTCATTAGGAAAATGGGTGTTATTTTTGTAGAAAAAGAATGTTATTATTCGAGTTTTTTTGGAAACTGGTAATATTTTTGTAGAAGAGCAGTGTTATTATTCGTATTATTTTGTAGGAAAATGGCTGTAATTTTTCTAGAAAAGCAATGATATTCGCGTTATATTTTTGGAATGGGTGTGTTTCTTTTGTAGAAAAGCGGTATATGTACTCGTTTTTTTGGAAAATGACTTTTCTTATGACTTGTGTAGAAAGGTGGTGTAGTTATTCACGATTTTTTTTTTGGAATATGAGTGTGATTTTTGTAGAAAAGTGGTGTAATAATTCGCGTTATTTTTTGGAAAAGGGGTGTTATTTGTGTAGAAAAAACGGTATATTTATTCGTGTTGTATTTTGGAAAAGGAGTTTTATTTTTGTAGAAAAGTGGTATTATTATTCTCGTATTTTTTTGGAAAAGAAGTGATATTTTTGAAGTAAAGGGTTTTTTTACTGAGTTATTTTTTTGGACATAGGTCGTTTTTTTTGGAAAATGACTTTTCTATGACATGTGTAGAAAAGCAATTTTTTCTGTCGTTTTTTTTTTTTTTGAAAATGGGTGTTATTTTGTAGCACAGTGGTGTAGTTATTCGCGTATTTTTTGGAAAATGCGTGTTTCTTTTGTAGAATTACGGTGTATTTATTCGCGTTTTTTTTGGAATAGGGGTGTTATAATTCGTATTATTTTGTAGAAAAATGGATTTAAATATAAAGTTTCATTTGGTGTTATTATTCACGTTATTTTTTTGAATACAATTTTCTATACCTATGAATAAATAGATATTTTTTCTTTTGAATATTTAGATTAGCTTTTTTCGAATAAATAGATTAGCGGTCGGCGCCGTGGCACAGTTGGGTTTCTGTGCGGTCGTCATCATCCCAGCAGATTCATTCACCAATCATCATTCGATTCCCAGCAGAGTAGAAACTTAATAAAATTTATTTCTCACGTAAATATTGCTTCTCTGGGCTGGAAACACTGGTTTGTTGGAAGAAATCGCCATACGGCAATTAACTCGCCACTCGCACAGGGTGCAAGTAAGTTTTTTTTATACTTTATTCATGCAAGTACTATTTATTGTTGGCAAGATAAAAAATTATGAATCCTTAAAATTTTGGAATTTTGTAATTTGTAATTTTTGATCCTTCCGACTCAAAAGGTTGCCGACCTCTGACCCAACTCATCAAGAATAAATATAATAAATTAATATTTATTTAGACGAAACGAAGTCTACATACAAATATATAGACATGCCTATATCAACAAATGAATATAAAAACAACCTCCCAGCAGTTGATTTTCAGCATGATGCTATTGATTATGTATTTCAATAAACTTCCAACGGATATATTTAAGACAGTCTATGTAATTATGAAACGCTAGGTAACAACAATAAAGAAATACATACTTTAAAGTAAAAGAATAGAAGAGGGGTTAATAGAATCTTGGGGATTAAATCAATTTTTTGTTTTGATGCTTTTTTTTGTTTTAAAACTTTTTGTTTTGATGCTTTTTTTTGTTTTAAAACTTTTTGTTTTGATGCTTTTTTTTGTTTTGATGTTTTTTTATGCATTTGTATTCATGCTTTTTTATGCTATTTGTATTAAGTTTTTTTTTGTTCTGATGATTTTTTTGTTTTGATGCTTTTTAAATTGATGATTTATTTTCGTGTACCTATAGTTATACCTAATATTGTTGATTTTATATATTTTGTATTTCTTTATGTTTTTATGTGATTGAATCGTTATAAATGTATTCACTTTCTCAGCACAAGCATTTTATGCTTGTCGGGAAAGAGAAAAAAAAACAATGTACAAATTAATTGTTATATATATATATATATATATATATATATATATATATATATATATATATATATATATATATATATATATATATATATATATATATATATATATATATATATATATATATATATATATATATATATATATATATATATATATATATATATATATATATATATATATATATATATATATATATGATTTTATTGAATAAATAAATTAAAAAATAATAATAATAATACAAGGCCTACTTCATTTATATGCAGATAAATATAAATACAAAAAATGCTCCAAAAATACACATACATAAATATACATACATGCACATTTATTTATACACACCCACACACATAAATACACATAAATTCTTACATACTTCACACTATGATTGCGAAGCCAGAAGCATTGATCGACAATTCTCTTTAAAAAAATATATTTTTTTCACTGCTTTTAGCGGTGAAGGCAAGTCATTCCAACATTTTGTTGCAGCGTATTTGAAACTGCCTTCAAATGCTGCTCCTCTATGTCTAGGAATAAGCAATAAGATGCCTCTAGTCCTCGTTCCATAGAATCTATGATATATATTCAGAATAAGTAAAACATATCCAATACAATAAATAAAAATTTACACACGTTAGCAAGTATTTAAAGAAATCCGTTCCCATGTCCCTTCTGCCCCTCCCTCCATCCCATCTCTTCAGTTTCAAATAATGATATGTATTTGTAAATATTGTTCTGGGAGGCATCGAAATTAAGCAGGTGAAAGAGTTTATATATCTGGGAAGCAGAATATCTCAAGACGGACGTTCAACAGCAGACATCAAAAGCAGAATCCACCAAGCAAGAGTCGACTTCAACAAAAGATCAACAAGTTTTGAATCCCCTAACATTTCCATCAAAATTAGGAAAAATTTGATCAAGTCTCTTGTCTGGAGTGTACAGCTATATGGCTGTGAAACATGGACCATCATCCAACGCGAAACGGGAAGTCTGTCTGCGTTTGAGATGTGGCGCTACAGACGCATGGCTAAAGTTCACTGGTCAGAACACATCAGCAACGACGAGGTACTAAGTAGGGTTGGAGAGACACGGCAAATTATGAAAAGAATTGCCCAACAGAGAACAACTTGGATAGGCCACAACATCCGGCACCCAGGCCTGCTTTTTACCATCGTCGAAGGAATGATTGATGGGGGGTAACTGTAGAGGTCGCCCCAGAAACAACTATGTAGACCAGATAATCGGTGACGTGCGCTGTAGCAGTTACAAAGAGATGAAGAGACTGGCGGACGATAGAGTTAAGTGGAAAGATCGAGTGTTTGGTGCAGACCAATCTTAGGATTGTAACCCAGAAGAGAAGATTTGTAAAGTGGTTTAAAACATTATTGAGTTTATTCATAGTAAAGAGTGTAGTGTTGGCCACAACTCATTTTTGTTTTTTTCATATCATTGGAAACAAGTGTGTATAAAAAAAACAGAAATATTGGACTATGCGAAATGGTTTAAAATGTTATTGAATATTTATTAAAATATGTGTAATAAAGAGTTTTATGTTGGCCAAAGCCCACTCGTTTTTATAAATCGTCAACAAAAGTTAGTGTGTTTGTAAAATTTTCTTTGTGTATTCGAAATTTCTTATTTTCCTGAAACATGAATATGGAATTTTTGGGTATATTGGATGAGATATTTATCAGTGGGGCAAGTCTGGTTCGACCGGCGAAATCAAAAGCCTACTGATTACCCATATCATGGATATAATTATCGCATGGAGTTCTATGACACCTAATGATATTATAGAACTCCATATATTAATTATATCCATGATATGGGTAGTCACGAGGGTTTTGATTTCGCCGATTGAACCAGAATTACCCCCCCAGATGGGTGTTAGAAAATTAAATATGGGGTGCCACAAGGGTCAGTTTTGGCGCCCATTCTTTTCATTTTGTATATTAAAAAGCTTGACAATATTATATTATGTCGGTCTTCGTGGCTCAGTTGAATAGGTATCTGACTGCTGATCCAAAGGTTCTGGGTTCGATTCCCGGTGGATACACAGTTTTAATTGTGTTTCCAGTCTGGATCTGTGAGACGATTAATATCGTCAGTCAATAGAATGTGGCAACTTGTTTTTGGGCGAGTGTTAAATTAATTTTTGGCATAGTACCTGTTAGGTGTCCGAGAGTTATCTGCATATAAATAAAGTAGACCTGGTAAGATTGTCGTTCTGGATTTGCACATGTTTGTGCACGGCTAAATTCATGTCAGTCTGTCTGTCTGTCTTTCGTTTGAAATCTTACTATGTCAAAATCGTCAATTTTACAGTAGAGCAAAAATCTTATAATATTACATTTTTATAATATAACGTTTGAAACAGTATAAAAACACAAAGCCTCGCGAGCTAATGTTTTTTATGTTATTTTCAAAAGAAAGTATGTTTTAATGTTATATAATAAGACTTATAGAATGCTTTTTTGCATTACTCGCCGAGTCGCCAAAATTGATTTATGAGAATATATCCTTACGGTTATTATAATGCACACTGATGCCAACGTAAAATTTTGTTTGTTCCCGTCATAGCCAGAGCTCAAAAGGCACGAAATAATAAAATCCTACATAGGGAGAGGGAACAATTTACACGGAACAAGTGTTTCCTTTTGCATTGTGGGTCAGATTTGCTTTACTTGCATTGTTTTTCCGATTTAGCTGTCAAAATGGTGATTCTTTACAAGTGGCCTACAACGCCAATTATATTGATTTTTTGTTTAAAGATAGTCAATATTATACATATTTCGGGAAAAATATTCTTTTTTTGTGGTAACGCCTAATTTTTTTTTAATAAATACGAAAAAATATACAAAGTGTATAAATGGTTGGTTTTCGACATCTATCGGTAAATTTTCAAACTTATGGAAACACAATATAAAAACATTTTTACAAAAAATAACTTTATTTGTACGAAATTTTGTAAAACAGGGATACAGTTTAAAAATATATAAGATTACAAAATATTTAAATACCTTCTACTTTCGTGCAGGTCTTGAAATTTAATTATTATTCAATTATGGAGTATTATTTGAAAGATATCACAAAAGCGCCGCAATGCGTTTAAAAATATAAGTTTTCTTTCGATGAGAATAATATCGAAATAATAAAAAGATCACCAAAATGAAATAATATTATTATCAACAACTATTGATTATTGATTACAGTTTAAAAATATATAAGATTACAAAATATTTATAAACCTTCTACTTTCGTGTCAGGTCTTGAAATTTAATTATTATTTAACTATGGAGTATTATTTGAATGACATCACAAAAGCGCCGCAATGCGTTAAAAAATATAAGTTTTCTTCCGATGAGAATAATATCGAAATAATAAAAAGGTCATCAAAATGAAATATTATTATCAACAACTATTGATTATTTATTATAAAATAATGTATGCTGTACACGTTACAACTTTAAAAACACATTCGTTCTATATGGGCAACCCAAAGTTTGAATTAATTGGACTAACATAAATAAAAAAAATACTTATTTAAAAATAATCAAAATGAGGTAATTAACTACATTTTGATGATGGAGAAAAGAGTGCTGTTACTCATCATAATATGCCCATGAGACACAAAGCGAAGATACAGGTCGATAAATTGCAGCATCCAGAGTAATTTATCTTTTCACGGCACTCACGGTTAAGGGCAAGCGTTCGTTCTTCCTCGCGGGTGCTCAGGTTGACGTGGCCAAGTCTTCATGGACTATTGGCATCGTTATGGTCATGTTCATGGGTCGTGTGGCTGGAGCCATGTGTCCATGCGGAGTAGTCGCAAAAACAACACTAGCAATGGACTAGAAGCCCGCACCTTGTGAAGTCCACTAGACATTGTGACGTCCACCAGGTGTTGGTTAACACTGTACCGAATATATTTTTTAAGTACCTACCATAAAAGCTTCGTTTCATTTTGTTGCATGAACCGCCGAAGGCGGCCATTTACCGCGCAGCGGTAAAAAGTAGGCTGAAAGCCCTAGCTTAGAAGCTGAGCGAAGCGATGCTTCTCAGCTAGTATAAAATAAAATAAATAAAATATAAATATTTACTTATATTTTAAATAAATAATTTATTACGATAAAATTTATGAAAATGATTTGTAAACAAAATTAAAATTTTGTATAACAAGGATTAGTTTTACGTTACAAAGAATAGTTCATTTGTAAAAGGTTTTCCATTCAAACCTAGTAATCCATTATTGAACTCAAGACCGAGGTTAGGTTTTAGCAAACGCGATGGCATGTCTGAAGAGGGATGTGCCATTGAAGCTATCCATCAAGGGAAACCAGTAAGCCGATGTAGATCCTTGTGAAACCTCTGACAGCATCTGATGGATAACGGTTTTATCGACCACTGAAACTTGACGAAAGAGAGAAAAAACGAAACTACATAGAATAAGAATCGAAAAACCATTAATTTCACATACCTACCTACTTACAATACCTACCTGTATCATGTTCCATACTTCCATTAAAATTCGTATATATTATGCGATTATACAGATATGTTTCTACAAACCATAACTCCAAGTTCTCCAGCAGATTCGTTCAGGATTGGCCTGATTAATAGGCCGCGAATAGAATGAGACACGTATTTATAGCCTTATCAACATTCATGCATCGTTTCAAACATGCTCGCTCGTCTATGGTAAAAGCTCTTTCTGTAAGTCGTTCACATGGTAGTGGCATCCTGTTCTTGGCCGACCCCGTCCTCTTGTAAGTACTATTCCAATCATACAAAAAAAGGTAGGAAAGGTAGGTAGGAAGGTATAAAATATTCCTAACATTTCTTCGTCATGCTTTCCTCATTCATTTTTCCGATGCGGCCAAATGGAATGGCGACATAAAACAGGCAAAAGAATTATTCGAAGGCCTCAAACAAGGTGGTCTGACGATATTAGACGAGTAACTGGTGGTGGATGAATCCGGTCTGCCCAGGATAGGAAGTAGTGGAGGCCGATGTCCATTACTGGAAGGAGGGCCGACGAAGAAGAGGTGGACAAACCATTACAGCGTGTAAAATTTCGTTCTCTTAATGACGTTTTTCGTTTTCTTACATTCTTTCCTTGTATCCTCATTTCTTTCCCTGTCATACATCGTCCTATTACATTATTTCTTGCCAACAACAAGTTGACACATTACGGAGACGTTATCTATCATCTCACAGATCTAGACTGATGACACGATTCAAAACTGTATCTCTACAGGGAATCGAACCGAAATATGTTTATCGAATATAGTATATTGGATTTTTTACCAACCAATTTCTCATAGATGACGCTAGAAAAAAGTTTCATTGTAATTTTATAGATGGAGATGATGTTATCGGATTATTTTCAAGCTATGTAAATTTATAGAATTTTCAAAAAATTGTATTGATGATGGAACTTCATAAAAAGTTGGGCAAGTGATCACTTTAACTAAGCGAGGACCAAGTGTTAGCCCTGTAGGTGACTGATATCTCGGTGTTCCCTGAAATATACATATAAAAACGGCTTCGTTTTTATATTGAGATATTGAATTTGTCAAAAAAAAATCGAAATATTACATGTTTATTTTTTTAATGTGCTTGTTTTAACCGGTTATTGAATTTTAAGGTTCGACCGGTTTCAAAGTATACCGCTTTCTCGTCAGGACGGATATCAACTAACTACAGGAAACGGTGTGATGATTTATGGCAATTTATTTGACAATCTATGTACCTAGTCTCCGATGGTTCTACTTATAACGCCCTCTCACTTTTCTTAATCAATATTTTTAGTGCGGATATTAGAGACACAAAAAAATAAATTCGCAAACTGCTTTTGTGGTACAAATGAATATTTTATGGCTGCCATCGGTATTTTATTACCATCGAAGTATTTTTTATTAAATTCACTTTCCCCCCCAATAAACAAAACAAAAAGACAGACTTTATGGATAAGTATTAGATAGCAGACTAATCAATAATCAACAATTTGACGACGAAGAAGAATTTCGTTGTTTTTTTGTTTATTTATTTTGTTTTTTACAATCATGAATATTTTATATTTTAATTTGCTTCACATATTTATATTTTTTTGTTTAGATTGGACTTTTCTTGTTTTATTATGTAACTAGGTAGATTATCATTTTTTTACCGAGTCCATTATTATTTTCTTATCTGTGTTTTTCTAATCAATATTTGTTTTTTTTTATGTATAGACGACAGAGAATGTATAAACCAAATTATTTATCTACGTATGGTCACAGAAAAGGTTCTGGATAAAAACCAGAAAATTTTCTGTGCCTTTACAGACCTAGAAAAGACAAGAAAATGATGTAGGAGAAACTATGGGATATACTATCAGTGTGTGGAGCAAGAACAAGCTAATACGCGCAATTCTGTCATTGTATGCTAACAGCGCAGCGTGTTTTCGTATCAACAACACAGCTACGACGTGGTTCTCTATAAATTATGGCGTTAGACAGGGGTGCGTGATTTATCCATGGTTCTTCATTCAGTAGATTGATTTTTGAATAAGGGCTTTAAAGGATGAAACAAGAGTATGAAATTGAGCACTGTAATAGTGCATGATTTGATGTTTATATACAGACGATAAAGATCTGTTAGTAAAATTATGGAAGAGTTACATAATCTTGTAAGTATGCTATATGAAGGATGCATAGAAAACGGACAATGGTATTTCAAACGGTTGAAAGCAGAACAGCGGGTCAAATAAAAGTAGAGAACGAATGACTCGATCAAGTATGACGAATAAGAAGTATGTTTCAACAGAATGGACGGTTTCATAAACAAATCAAAAGAAGAGTTGTAGCAGGAAAAAAAAGTCAATGGAGTACCAGTTATGAATGATCGCAACATACTTAGAAGTCGCACGAAAGCAGAATAAATGCAGTTGAAACGAGGTCATTAAGAAGAATCAGTAATAAAACTATGTATGACGGGGTAAGAAATAATGAGGACACAAGGAAAGAAAGATGAAGAAATAAGTTACAAATATAATGAAATCGATTAAGTTACTAATACAATGAAATCGATAGTTGGTCGTGCAAAAATGAATAGCAAATATACAAATAATTAATGAAGTATTGGTATATTAGAAGGCAATCATTTATTGTATGATCTTCATTAAGGAGGTAATCAAAATCGGACAATCTAATTAAGGAGTTAATAAAATTCGGGCAATTTAATATTAAGAAGTTAATGAAATTCGGGCAATCTAAATAAGGAGTTAATGAAATTCGGGCAATCTAATTAAGGAGTAAATGAAATTCGAATTAATAAAGTCTGAAAATACATACATACCATCACGCCATGTCCCTCGCGGGGTAGGCAGAGAGAACCGAAAGCCACTTATTTCTATCTTGACACACATTCATCGCCTCGTCGACATTCATACATCGTCTAAAACATGTTCGTCTGTTATTCATGCTTCTGACATTTCCGTCGTTAAAAATACCGTTCACATGGACATGCTATCCTTTCTTTGAGCGGCCCCGATTTCTCATTCCATTCCTGTCCGCAATCTATATTTTCTTCGTCAGGCGTTCCTCATTCATTCTTACCATGTGGCCAAACCATCTCAATGTGTTCACTTTCATTCTATTTATGACAACTTTCATTTTTGACCCTGTCATACATCGTCCAATTACAGATTCTTCTTAGCGATCTCATTTCAAATGCATTTATTCTGCTTTCGTGCGACTACTGCCATGTCAAGGTTTCACTGTTGTAATCTCGGCATCTGATAAACCATTCAGTAAAGGATGTTTTTTTTTGGTAAGGTAGGTAGGTACTCAATAATAATTATTGGAAAACATTGCGATGAATATTTTTTTTTTAATATATTATATTATGGAGATAATCGATGTATACTACTTGTCTTTCTCTATCGCATTCAAAATCCTTGTCCGTACTCTTCGTGTCAACAACCTTTGTTATTTGTAAAAAGCATAGCTGCAATATAATTCATTTGTGATTTTGTAACAATCACAGATAAGTTCGCTTCTTGAGTAATTCTCAAATTAAGCAAGTTGTGCACTATTCCTGAACTAAAGACGAATTCTGTAGTTGAAGAATTATTTCACACGTTGCAGCTGTCTGTCTGAGACGTTTCAAACAAAACAGCTAGAGCAGACTACAAGGCGTGAGTTGGTAACACGATTCCGCTCTGAACTCAATGAGAAAGCTTATTTATTAAATCGTTTTCTGAAATTTCTGGTACTGCAGAGATGTGAGAAAATCTAAAGGCTACAGCGATGAGTCTATTCGGGGCAACACAAAACTAAAATTATAATGCAATCTATACTTAACTTTGTTATAATATACCACACGATTTTTCATGAGAACGACGGGTGTTATAAGAACGCCAAGTGAAGAATGTCTCATATTCCAATGTATGAAAAAAAAACTCTTGATAAAAAATTGTTCATTGACAAAAATTTACATACCTTATAAATATGAAAGAAATATTAAATATATATGCAAATATAAATTAATTTATACATCAAAAGGATAATTCTAAATGTTCAATGCCCGGAGTCTTAGTACATCCAGCAGTTGATTTTTATCATAATAATGTCATCGATAAAAAAGGTTCAATTATCATAAATATTATTATATAAACTTATAAACTAGCGATCGCTCAGAATTTGAAATTCAATCGTAATTCACAAATAATATGTTTTAAATCATCTCAATGATAAAAAAAATCATGTATTCATCAAGGAGTACAAAGATTTCTTTTTTACATATTGCAAAGTGCAATTTTTTAAGTCACAGGACCTCATCTATGTTAAAAAACATCATATGTATATTCATTAAAGGTTATGAAGTTTTCTTTTTACATACCTATTGCAGTGTACAGTCAGTGTACAAACTATATGAAGGTACTGAATTTATAAATAAATAAATAGATGATAACCATTTTTAGCTTCTACTGAAATGTTTCTTCTGATAGACTTTAATTTTGTATTCTAACAGTTAAAATATATATTAGGTATGTATGTATATAGATGAACAGAAGAGGTTGTTTGTACCAAAGAGATGATATAGTAGGTAGTCTAACTTCTCCAAGATTCACACTGTTTTGAATAGATTATCTGAATTTTCAACGAACAAAGTAGTTGAGTTTAATAAATGTTGGCGTGCAATAAAGCTGTCAGAGTATTGTTGGTCAGTTTTATTGGATTTTGTATCATAGGTAGGTAGGTAGATCTTTGTTTTTCAATATCATTGTCATCAATTTATGAACAGCAAAATGTACCTACAAAGCGTATTTCTCCATACGCGTAAATTTGGTCAAGAAAAAGAAAATACACCAGAAAACAGATTGATTATGCAATGAGAAATAGAAAGTGAACGCAAAAGGAATAGAATCATTTTCTATTTAAATATATTTGTTTGTTTCAACAAGTTGCACGTAACACATGAGATACAACTGTCGATGGCGATAGTATGCATAATATTGAGAATATGTACCAAACTGTAAACATAAGTTAATAAATATTTTAAAATCTTTTGTTTTCTATATAAGACATGTAGGTATATAATATGTCAGGATAGTATAGTATGGAGGTCAGTCTATTTTTCCTACCAAGAATATGAAAACAGCTTGATGTATGTTTGTAGATTAAGTAGGTAACAAACTATTGAGTGAGATATTGTGTAGTGTTTACTGCCATACAAATTGTATGAAACGATGTCGTCACAAAATTCATTTTAAAAAATGTTGTTAAAAAAAAATTGGATGTACTACTACAATGTTTAAAATTTTAAAGAAAATCAAACTAGTTGCATGTAACACATGAGATCCAACTGTCGATAGCGATAGTACGTATAGTTGAAGAATAAGTACAAAACTGTAAACCCCTAAATACAAATTATTTAATATTTTAAGTTATTTGGTTTTCTATACAACACATGTACCTAGGTATGTATTTCAAGATAGGATAGTATGGAGGTCAGTGTTTTGATCCTACCCAGAATATGAAAACAGCATGATGGTATGTTTGGAGATTAGTATCACTTCTTAGTTGGGGTGTTTCGGCTTTTTTCGATATTTTTAAAATATTTGGAAATATAGGCAGTCAAACTCATAAATTAATAATAAAAAAATATTTTACTAAATAAAAAATGTTTTAGAAACCCTGGAATTGTTTTGGAAAAACTAATTTGAGATTTTGTATTAGTCTATGTTTATACCAATTTTCAGCGTTCTAGCTTTTACGGTTTCTGAGATATATGGAAAAATAAATCAAAATTTCAAAAGTTGATAACCCCTGACTGAAACAAAAATTCACAATTCTGAGTACAAAAGTTTTGTAGGCCTATAAATATTTATATATTTTCTGAAATTTCGGGCTATGTAAATTGAGCGGATCAAAAGTTATAAGGGGGGGGGGGGACACACAGACACACACACACAGACACATACACAGACACACACACACAGACACACACACACACACACACACACACACACACACACACACACACACACACACACACAAAACTCACATAAAATTTTCTACTCCGGATTCTGAGTAAATCCATGTACCGGAATATATATGCTGCGAGGCCTCTAGTTGGTATTATTAGCATGCAGAAAGTTCACTACGCCATACAAAATTTTCCTTCGTACACGCATCTTGGCTAAATAATGTCGATTCATTCAGAGAATTGAATTCTTATGAACGAACATTGAATTATATGTACTACGTACAGTACATATAAATCAATGTGAACGAATCGACAGTTGGATTAACTCATTGGGATGTTTCGGCTATTTTCGTAATTTTTAAAACTTTGGAAATATAGGCAGCTTAACACATAAATTAATCATATTTTTTTCTTATAAAAAATGTTTAAGAAATTCTGGAAATTTTATAAAAAAAATATTTCAGTTCTTTTATGTCTATATTTTTTAGCTTTTATGGTTTTTGAGATATATGGAAATAATGTAAAAATTCAAAAGTTGTTAACTCCTGATTGAAACAAAAATTCAAAATTCTGAGTAAAATGTTTTGTATGCCTTTAACTTTCAATATTTTATGGAAGTTTAGACTCTATGCATTCAGCGGATCAAACGATATAAGGGGGGACGGACACACAGACATATAAACACATATAAAATGTTCTATTTCAAATTCTGAATTCATCCTTATATATAGAACATAATATATGGTAAGATGCCTCTAAGATGGTGTTTTTGGCATGCAAAAAGTCCACTACACCATACAAAATGTTCCTTCATGCACGCGTCTAGACTTAATACTGTTAATTCATTAAGAGAATTAAATTCTCTTGAACGAATCGACAGTTGGAATATTATGGTACTCGACTGATCTTATATTATCTTATTGGCTGTCTTTAATAGCACTTAAATTTTCTTATTAGATTAAATAATAGTAAATTGAGCAGTTATTTTGTTTTTGGGATAAACGTTATGGTGTAATGAAACTGGAAGATACATCTGATATAATTTACTGTACAACCAATTGTGCGTATATTTGTCATGGATTATCAAGTAGGTATCTATAGAGATAAAGAAATAAACCCTTCAAGAAGGATTCCTTTATAAAGAATGGATACTATAAAAAGCGTCTGTGTCTTCTCACACAGTTAGGGTCGCCATTATATCTAGGAATTAATACGGGACGTTTTTATTTCTAGGAGCCAATGCGGAACACTCTGGGTGTCAAAACTTAACAACACAAATTACGCTTTCATCATCATATCATCCACAAAACTCTTTTCGGTTAGTAGTACTTGAATGTCTTGATTATTATCTATTCAACATCGTCAGTCGAAACGTCAGCGACTGTTTACATGTTGTTGTGTAGAACGTGTGCAGGACATCCAAAAATATGTAGAAAAATTTCAGGAAAATAAATTGTTTTATGTTAAAGTAAACAATTGACTTCTAGTTATTAAATAAGTGTGTATGTGTTAATAATTTTTATACCAAGCGTTAAATATTTAATATTTCACGTGAAA
Organism: Molanna angustata; assembly: GCA_963576475.1. Classification (NCBI taxonomy): domain Eukaryota; kingdom Metazoa; phylum Arthropoda; class Insecta; order Trichoptera; family Molannidae; genus Molanna; species Molanna angustata. The sequence goes on from OY754972.1 coordinate 35,121,491, forward strand.
ATTCGTAATTAAAATACATTTATATTTATAGGATTATATGCAAAAAACATTCTGTGAATTAACCAACAAATACAAATAAAATAAATATACAAAAAAAACTTAAACAGGCGCCGTGGATTGCTAGAGGTCGTATGGAATTTTGATGTTTATAATTTTGCTTTGTACATAGGTAATATATGATTTAATTTCTATAACATGTGTCAATATTAAAATAAATAAATCAATAAATAAAAATACAAATTGATGAAGCTGTTGTTTTTTATACAAAATTTAATTTTTATAACAATTGTTGAAAAAATTTGAGATGTGCTAATACAATGTAAATATTTTTTATAGAAAATTAAATTATCTAGTTGGGGTGTTTCGTTTTTTTTCGATATTATTAAATAAATTCGAAATATAGGCAGTTAAACTCATAAATTTATCATAAAAAAATATTATTCTTTGTAAAAAAATGTCTGAGAAACCTTGTAATTTTTTTGAAAAAAAAACAATTTTTATTTGTCTATATTTACACCAATTTTCAGCGTTCTAGCTTTTATGGTTTCTGAGATATATGGAAAAATAAACCAAAAATTCAAAAGTTCACAATTCTGAGTATAAAAGTTTTGTAGGCCTATAACTATTTATTTATTCTGAAATTTTAGACTTTGTGAATCCAGCGGATCAAAAGTTATAAGGGGACGGGGGGGGGGGAGGACAGACACACACACAGACACACAAAACTCACATAAAATGTTCTACTCCGAATTCTGAGTAAATCCATGCATGGGAACATACATACTGCGAAGCCTCTAAGTTGGTGTTTTTAGCATGCAAAAAGTCCACTATGCCAAACAAAATGTTCCTTCGTACACGCATCTTGGCTTAATACTGTGAATTCATTCAGAGAATTGAATTCTCATGAACGAATCGACAGTTGGATTACCTTAACCGAATAAAAATAAAATAAATCTTTACCTAGGTGCGTACGTAAGTACCTACAACATTTGAATGAATCCACAGAGACCTTCAATCGGTCTCATTTTACAGCTGATTTTTTATTTTCCCTATGTTTCCCATCTATTTCTTTGCTATTTTATTATTGTAAAAAAATGAACTTATTTGAATAATGACATTTTTCGATGCAGTTATTATGGCGCTATGAATGTTATGGATTATTAATTTGTATAGCTGTTGTAACCAATAAAATAAAAATATACGGAACGCCATGGTCAAATAAATACATCGACCGTCCTGTTTACACAAGACATGTGGTAGCCCTACACAACATGGAGTTTTACTTTAGTTACCAGAAGTTGGATTATGTCTCGACGGAAAGATAAATGTCGCGTAATTAGCTTCTTAATGGACTATGTCAACATAAAACAATATAATATATTTCTAAGGTATCAAAGTATGTAAGAAATTTATTATGAGTTAGTTTATCCAAACATACGTGGTTCCAATATTATGGTCGAAACAAAATGAAAATATTCATTTTTAGGCAAAACGGTCATTATAGTACTAAGTAATAAATATGTAAATAGCTAGGTTCATATTAATATGTTTTGATTTTGTGCTTTGAAAAAACTATTGATTTTTGTCATTGAAGAATTATCAAGGTTTCATATTAAAATATGTAAATAAAATTTTATTTAAAAAAACTCATTTCGTTAAAATGTTGAATTTTTTCCATAAAATAATTGAATACTTTACAGAATGACTTGTTAGTGAGGAGTTTAGCGAATTTAAAATAGCGAATTCATTTAAAATATATGTTTTAAATGAAAATTTAATCAACCTAATTTTTATCTTGAAATTATTACGTTTAATTACAGTTCCTATGAAAAAATGATTAAAAAGGAATATTTTTTATAAACTGTCCACACCGGACGTATTGGACCACATCAACATCCGTCGCTTACTCGACGTGTCATGGATGTACGTAGGTAGGTATATACAATACTCAAGAAGTATGTATGGCAGAGAAGTGAAACTAATATTGTGTATGTAGAGAGGCATATTTATGGGGAATATCACAATTTGTATGAAGAATTACGTGATCTTGAATTAATAAATGAGACTGAATTTATAATTTTGATATCTTTCCGGGAAACATATCAAAATTTGCCATTTGTGCAAGCGAGAGAAAACTTTAAAGTGTGTTTTGAACAACATCCTGTTGTCCAACTGTCGACTCGTTCATGAGAATTCAATTCTCTGAATGAATCGACATTATTAAGCCAAGATGCGTGTACGAAGGAACATTTTGTATGGTGTAGTGGACTTTTTGCAAGCTAATAACACCAACTAGAGGCCTCGCAGCATATATGTTCCCATACATGGATTTACTCAGAATTCGGAGAAGAACATTTTATGTGAGTTTTGTGTGTGTGTGTGTGTGTGTGTGTGTGTGTGTGTGTGAGGGTGTATGTGTGTGTGTGTCTATAAAAAATACTAACATTGTATTAGTACATCTCAATTTTTTAACGATTTTTATAAAAATTGAATTTAGTGACGACATTGCTTCATACAATTAGTATGGCAGTCGCCTATACACAATATGTAAGAAGACTTAATAGTTTGATAGGATCTTAATATCCAAACATACATACAGAACCATCATGCTGTTTTCATATTCCGGGTAGGAAAAAAAGGACTGACCTCCATACTGTCCTATTTTGACATACATACCAGCATGTGTTAAAATTTTCAATAATTTGGATTTATGGGTTTATAGTTTGATTTTTATTCTTCAACTATACATACTATCGCTATCGACAGTTGGATCTCATGTGTTACATGCAACTAGTTTTACTATGTTGCCAAATATGTGGGTCCATCTAAGTTTGAACGTTTTTGCCGAATCTTCGGTCATTGTAATCAAATTTTGTGTAAAAATGCTTTGGTATCAATTTAAAAATGAATTTCCACTTTGTTGAAACAAAAAAATTAGAATCATTAATTACATATAATTTGTTTGTACCGCCAAATCTTATAGGTCCGGTATTACAGTCTCAATTTAAGAGCTAAACTCAAGCTTTACAAAAATATAGCGTGTTACAGTGTCCGTTTAGGCCTAATCTTCCCTCAAATTCGTCACTAAAACGACAAATATTTAACTCAACGTTTCTGTCGGATAAAGTACTTAACGGTGAGTTAACTGTCATTTGCTAGGCAACGCGTGTATTTTCAGTTTCTATCACTAGAGGCGTTAGGTAATGAGTGTAGTTTCAGTGTTCTATCACTAGAGGCGTTAGTTGTATCGACGGTGGCGCCACACAACAAAACAAACTGACAGTCATATTGAAACGACAATGGTAATTTAAAAGCATTATTTTGGTGAAAAAAATTAAATTAGCCATGTTGGATAGTAAAACAATAGTATTTCAAGTCATAGCGTCCCATTTTGTAGTTCGTATTATTTGAGGTTATTTAAAATTTGACAGATAATAACCACAGAAAAAGTAAAATATGACTATAATTGAAGATTTAGTAACTGACATGTTATTTTGCACTGTAATACGAAAATTGATTCAGTCTCTCCTTAACATTAATCTTGAGTTTAACAAACTCAATTGAGTTGAGGGCCGACTGTAATACCGGGCCATAATGTTAGAGCCATCAACATAATAAACAAATAGATTTTATTTTTCCATATATCTCAGAAACCATAAACGCTAGAACGCTGAAAATTGGTACAAACATAGAGAAATACAAAATCTCAAATTAGTTTTTTCAAAAAAATTCCAGGGTTTCTCAAACATTTTTTATTAAGAAAAATATTTTTTTTATGATAAATTTATGAGTTTAACTGCCTATATTTCCAAAACTTTTACAATTATCGAAAAAAGCCGAAACACCCCAACTAGATAATTTAATTTTCTATGAAAAATATTAACATTGTAGTAGAAGATCTCAATTTTTTTTTAACAATTTTTTTAAAAATTGAATTTAGTGACGACATCGCTTCATACATTTTGTATGGCAGTCGCCTATACACAATATGTAAGAAGACTTAATAGTTTGATACTTCATCTCCAAACATACATACATACATACCATCATGCTATTTGCATATTCTGGGTAGGAAAAAGGATCTTCCTCCATACTATCCTATCTTGACATACATACCTACATATGTTGTATAGAAAACAAAATATCTGAAAATATTCAATAATTTGTATCTATGGGTTTATAGTTTGGTACATATTCTTCAACTATACATACTATCGCTATCGACAGTTGGATCTCATGTGTTACATGCAACTAGTTTAGATAGTTTGGGTATTCCAACTGTCGATTTGTTCAGGAGAACTTTGTTCTCTTAACATATCGACAATGTATCAAGCCAGAATACGCGAGAATTGTATGGAGAGGTCTACTTTTTTCACGGCTTTTCCAACTTTGAAGTCAAAAAACACCAACTTAGAGGCTTCGCAGCATATATGTTCCATACACGGAATTACTCAGAATTCGGAGTAGAACATTTCGTGTGTCTGTGTGTGTGTGTGTGTGTGTCTGTGTGTGTGTGTGTGTGTGTGTGTGTGTGTGTGTGTGTGTGTGTGTGTGTGTGTCTGTGTGTGTGTATGTCTGTGTGTGTGTGTGTCCGTCCCCCCCTTATAACTTTTGATCCGCTCAATTTACAGAGCCTAAAATTTCAGAATATATAAACAGTTACAGGCCTACAAAACTTTTATACTCGGAATTTTGAATTTTTGTTTCAGTCAGGGGTTATCAACTTTTGAATTTTTATTTTATATTTCCCTATATCTCAGAAACCATAAGAGCTAGAACGCTAAAAATTGGTACCAATATAGACAAATACAAAATATCAAATTAATTTATTCAAAAAAATTCCAGGGTTTCTCAAACATTTTTTATTAAGAAAAATATTTTTTTTATGATAAAGTTATGAGTTTAACTGCCTATATTTCCAAAACTTATACAATTATCGAAAAAAGCCCAAACACCCCAACTAGATAATTTAATTTTCTATAAAAAATATTAACATTATAGTAGAAGATCTCATTTTTTTTTAACAATTTTTTTAAAAATTGAATTTAGTGACGACATCGCTTCATACATTTTGTATGGCAGTCGCCTATACACAATATGTAAGAAGACTTAATAGTTTGATACTTCATCTCCAAACATACATACCATCATGCTATTTTCATATTCTGGGTAGGAAAAAAGGAACTTCCTCCATACTATCCTATCTTGACATACATACCTACATAATATATGTTGTATAGAAAACAAAATATCTGAAAATATTCAATAATTTGTATTTATGGGTTAATAGTTTGGTACTTATTCTTCAACTATACATACTATCACTATCGACAGTTGGATCTCATGTGTTACATGCAACTAGTATAGTTAAACAGTCTTCAAATAGCATTTTCCTATAACTTTGCTACCTGATATTTACCAAACCCACCAGATATCATGCAGTGTTTATAATTCGTGTACCTCCTGTGATGTTTTATATATAAAATTTTGTTTACCTGTCCCCGGCTGGCCATCTTGCATCTCCTGGACCTTCACAGGACAGTTGAGTTCCCAATGGACGGTTGGAATTCTTTGGATCACCCACGTATTCCTCAACACCGTAAGCGTACACCTTTATTGCTGTCGTGATCTCATTCACCAAAGAAGCGGATGATGTATCGAAATGGACACCTGTAAAATAAAAAAAAGGAATTATTCAACACTATGCATCACTATTTACCGTCATTTTGATGACTCTGGAACTAGCTGATAGGAATTCTATATTTCGCTATGCCCTAGTAACAATTTCGGATTTGCAAAAACTTAATTTGACAAGGGAGCGAAATAAAGAAAAAAATATGTGGTTATTCAATATAAAATTTACATTTTTAAAGGAAATTTTCTGAAATTTGGACATATTGCATTTTAATTGTCGTTGTTGAAATGGTATTTAAGATTTTTATGAAAATTTATTCGGTTTTGAGATATTACACATCCGCCGTTGTTAATTGGACTAATTTAGATGGGTCGATGGCAGAGCGGTTAGCGCGCTGGGCTAGTAATCCAGTGGTCGCGAGTTCGAATCTTGCCTCGACCGATTTCGTTCACCTATAGCACAAGCATTTATGTTTATTTTAGGGAACGTAGGAAGACGTATATGTACTTGTTTAACAAGGACATATTCATTTTATTTAAAAAAAATATCAAACAGCAATGTCGGATTTAAATATACCTACTTCATTACTGTATGAACTCGTTAGTACAGATCCAACGTTATTATTTTGTACTAGTTGCATGTAACACATGAGATCCAACTGTCGAAGACACTACACAATATTTACGGGAACTCAATAGTTTTATACTTAATCTCCAAACATACATACAAATCATCATGCTTTTTTTCATATTTTGGGTAGGAAAAACAGATTGATCTCCATACTATCCTATCCTGACATACATGAATGAATAATATATTTCCAATAGTATAAATAAATATAAGGAACAAAATACAATTCAATTTAGGTATACATAGGCCCGAGATATCAGTTGGCCCTTAAATCGTTGGATTTGGTAATCGAAGTTAAAAGTTTAGGGAAGATTAAATTTCATTCGCGTATTTCAGTGCAAAATGAAACGTCAGTTACGTAATCTTCAACTATAGATATATTTTACGTTTTTCTATGGTTATTGTCTATAACGCATCTGTCAAAATTGTAATAACCTTAAATGATACGTGACGCGAAGCTGTGACTAAATATTATTTTATTATTATAACAACACATTATTTTATTTGTTTCATTACACAGCATGTTACTTTTTCAATTTTTTATACCGATCGATGTTTTTTTAATTAAAATCAAACATTGTAGTGAAAAAATGTCATTGAATATGTACTACGTACGTAGTACTTCAATGCAAAATGAATGTACATTTTACAGATGGATATGGAACTAAGTGATAATGGTAAAATAGTGTCTTATGTAGAAAATTTAAGAATACACATTATATATATATATATATATATATATATAGAAACAGGATGGATCAATTTAAAAAGTGGGATGAAAAAACATCGCAAAAATAAAGTTGCGTGCCTGAGGTTTCATTATGGCTGACAGTTTATTTCGTTTGTTGTCAGGCAATACATCATAATTATGTAAAAAATAAAATAAATATTTAATACATGAACCACTTCTATATCAAGTCTTTTATTTTAACAACAAAAATAAATCATGATTATAATTATTATGCATAGTTATTTGTAGTATAAAATGAAATAAAACATTAAAGCGTGCGGCGATTAGTACGCCACCTGGCGAAAAAGACTAGAAACAATACTTAACTCAAGATTAAGACACGCGATCCGCCAGAAACGTTGAGTTAAATATTTGTCATTTAGTGACGTATTTAAGGGAAGATTAGGTACTGAAATACGCAATATTTTTGTTAAACTTGAGTTAAACTCCTAAGGGCCGACTGAAATACTGGGCCATAATAACAATTTTATATATATTTTTTTCACATATTTGGAAATTTTACTGCCTCGCTAGACATAGTCTGTTCTGAGGCAGTACTAATTTGAATTTGTTAAGGCTCCTCTGCGATTTGTTTTATTTTTTCTTCATATGTTCCATTCACTCAGTACATTGACAACCAGGATGAATAACTCTAAAACCTCTCTCTCAAAAAATCCAAGAGTACCGAAGCAGATCCTTTTCTACCAATCTGTTTAAGCCAACGAGTAACAAGGTCTTTGAAATTTTACATACCTACATGTTTTATATAGAAAACTAAATATCTATCAATTTGTGTTTAAGTGTGTATAGTTTGTTACGTATTCTTCAATTATACATAATATCGCCATCGACAGTTGAATCCCATGTTATTGTTAAATTTTATTTTTTTACATTATAAGACGGAAAAGATAAAGATTACTTATAATGAGAATAATTAAATGAATACAAAAGTTCCGTTCAAGATCCGCTAAAATATATAAGGATACGAATATAGATTTTTCCTTTTGGATATCCGCTGATAGGTACGTATACGGATATCTGGCAGTATGTATGTAGGTAGGTATCTCTAGTAATTTCAGATAAATCCACACAAATAAGACAATACTGGCTGCCATTGTGTACCTACATAAAATGACTCCTCCGTGTATGTATATCGACATTGTTGTTTGTCCTTTCCAAAATCACATTGTCAGAGCAGTACTAACAACCAAATAAACAACATTAGACTACGGAATATACACGGTTTGTTATGTTACTATTGATACAGGGACTACGCATAACCTACCCAGTTCCTACCGATTGTCCTGTGTAGGTAGTCAAATCTCCTATTCATATCATGCAAACAATTACAACGCCATCATGTTTACAATTCGGTGATGTACTATACAAATTAATGTATTGGACATAATATCATAGGACAAGTTCGAGAAGGACAGAATATTTAATGAATAACAAAGTGTATGTGTGATCGCTTGTGTAGCTATATATATGTCTGGCTTTGCCCTCTGCCTGACTGATAGCTTGTGTATATGTCTGTCTGATCGCTTGTGTAAATGTCTGTCTGACTATCTGTCTGATCGCTTGTGTAATAGTATTATGTCTGTCTGTGCCCTCTCCCTGAATAATCGCTTGTGTTGATGTCTGTCTGTGCCCTCTGCCTGACTGTCTGATAGCTTGTAATAATAATAATAGTAAATTTTATTAAGACGTAAAAACGCATATAAAAATTAATACATCTAGTATAAACAAAAAAATATATTTTTTTTAGAAACAATTCGTATGGTAAGAGAATGACAATTAATTATAAAAACATGTTATACTATGTTTTTATACACGGAAAGTAAGTAAGTAATGAACAAATAAATAACTTTGTATTTACAACGTTGTACAACGTTGCCACACATGTGACAACGTTGTAAATGCTGAGTGAAGTAGAAATTTGCTAATTTTGTTTAGTTTCTTTTGGACCTTGAAAATGCCAAGTCTCCTTGGCGAAAAAGTTCGGTTGTTGCTATAAAAAATATTGTGGAAAATACAAAGTTATTTATTTATTCATTTTGTATCATGATACCAAATGGCCGACGCTGATTTAAACATTTCTAACATAACTAGTTACATGTAACACATGAGATCCAACTGTCGATAGCGATAGTATGTATAGTTGAAGAATAAGTACCAAACCATAAACCAATAAATCCAAATTATTGAATATTTTAAGATATTATGTTTTCTATAAAACACATGTAGGTATGTATGTCAAGATAGGATAGTATGGAGGTCAGTCCTTTTATCCTACCCGGAATATGAAAACAGCATGATGGTATGTATGTATGTTTGGAGATTAGTATCAAACTATTAAGTCTTATTAGATATTGTGTATAGGCGACTGCCATACAAATTGTATGAAGCGATGTCGTCACTAAATTCAATTTTTATAAATATTGTTAAAAAAAAATTGAGACGTACTAATACAATGTTAATATTTTTTATAGAAAATTAAATGATCTAGTTGGGGTGTTTCGGCTTTTTTCGATATTTTTAAAAACTTTGGAAATATAGGCAGTTAAACACATAAATTTGTCATAAAAAAATACTTTTCTTAATAAAAAATGTTGTGAAACGTACTCGGTTAAGAAATTGGTTCGCAAACAAATGAAAGCCACAGTTCTTATACACGATGTAACAATGCTTTCATACAGATGTCACCCCTGAACTGCGCCAGAAATATTATTTTATTTTTGGCTTGTTTACCTACCTAGTTGTACCAATGTGTATGTAAATCGAATATTTTTTAAAAGTTGCATATACGTAAACATTGGACTTCTCGATACTTCCTTAATATTCCAACTTCGTCTCTATTGAGATATTAAAAAAAGTCATATAGATATTAGTGACTCCCGACAGTGAGAAAAAAATCCAATTTTTGCGATCCAATCCAATATGCAACTTTAAAAAATATTCGAAAAAACATAATTATTTCATTCCATCATGGCATATTCCGCAATGTAAGGAAACCAGCCGCAAGTGTGTGGGTGTGCATAATCTTGTAAAAGGAAGCACGACTCATGCGTGTATCCTCACACACTGGTCTCATCTTATCAAAAAAGGCAACATCAGAATAAGGTGAATTACATATTCCATTGTTTGAAGTAAAATTTTAGTTGCGGTTATCGTTTTCCTTTGCCTATTTTAACAATATCAAGCCGTTATTGTATATAAGAGAAGTTAATTAATGTTCAGGTAGTATCTTGTCAATAAGTTTCCTTAGGTAGGTACACTTCGGCAGATATCTATTCAATTACATAATTTCCTATATCTGTTTGTATAATTGTCCAGGCGCACATCAGAGTACCAAGAGGTAGGTGGAATAAAATATATTTACAACCGTTGTACCATGTTATTTGTGTAAAACTGCTGATGGCACATCAATCGCGAAATTCAAATATCTGGAGACATGTGTTTCTTTGAATTAAATAATTCGAGATACGCGGTCTAATAAATACCTACGGTGCAAATATCAGGAGAGCATAGACTAAGGCGGGAATAAACAAAACAACGTACCTACTAATATATAAACGAAATTTTATCTACCAAGTAAAAATAACGTGCAGAAAGTCATAGATAACACTAGTGGTCGGTACAGTATTTACTTTTTGGCGTGAATATATGTAAATCACCTGTCTTATTACTTCCCCATCCCTTTCATGTAACTGCTCTGTTCCGTTCCTGCTACACACCACTAGTACTTGTTCGCACTCGGCCTTGAGCGGATTTCATTTCGGACTTCGCCCATCAATTGCCCGTTATAGGAAACATTCTTTGTGTAGTGCTGTGAACCGGCATATAGATTACGCATATTTTGTTCGGACTGGGTGAGCGATCGAGGCGAGGACTTCTTCTTTACTGGTAGGAGATTTCCGTTCTAGATCCATTTCTTTGATCCCGTTATTTACCTCGTCGCTGTGAATAACGCGCCGTGACAAGTGCAACTATTTATTTTTATTATACAGTCCACTAATCTTTTAGCCCGAGTTGCAATCGGCAATTTCGGCGCTAACAACTAGATTCCGTCATTTTGTATGGGTTATACCTACCTAGAAGGTATATAATTCATATTATGTAGGTTTGTATGAGCTATAATTAATTTAGAGACCATATGACGCGACGCCTGGGACCGAGGGGTTCCTAATTGAATATGGAGAATTCCAAAACCTCCCACATTATGTTCTCCATTTTTAACGAAATTGAGTTAGTAAACGGTTAGAGCTTTCGTAAGTGGTAGCTGCGAACTGGAGGCGGGTTTTATTCATACAAATGGAATTTCATACAACGTTCAAGTCTATTTACATATTTTGTTTTTAACACAAATATTTATTAAATTAAAACAATTTTTTTGTGTGTACGTGAATAACAAAAACTAGTGAAACAAACACCTTAATTAAATATTGAGGATATCCCTTTCCAAGTTTTCTTCACGTTGCAATTAAAAATAATTTATTTATTTATTCATACATGTACATAATTGACAAATAAGATTCTTAACCTGAATGCCCCATTAGGTGAAAAACCTGTGCCGGTGCTAAAACATTTAGAAATAATGATACTTTTTTTATAATAAATATATATTTAAAGTCAAAATGTAGGTATGTAATATTATTTTTTTAGAAATGTGTATTAATATAATCTATCACCTTACACGTTCCATTGCGATCCACCCGCTCAACAAACACATTGTAAAACTGTCTTAAACAGGACACTATCTACACATATATGTATATAATAAAATATTTAATAATATTGACGTATTTCACATAAATACAAACCATATCTTAGTAAAATCAAACAGATCCTCAGCTCAGGACATGATATTGTATGGAAGTCGCCAATACACAATATCTAAGAAGACTTAATAGATTGATACTTACTGATTGATCTCCATACCACCATGCTGTTTTCATATTCTGGGTAGGAAAAAAATACTGACCTCCATACTATCCTATCTTGACATAGTTACATATCTACATGTGTTGTATAGAAAATAAAATATCTCATGTGTTACATGCAACTAGTGTATAGAAAATATTGCGAAAGCTGATGAAACTTTGGGGATCTCTTCAGCTCACATCCGATAAGGTTTATAAATATTTTAATCCCATTCAAAATCTCTGTCCGATCTCTTCCGTTTGGATGCGTCGTTGGTAATATTGGGATTTAGCCAAAACAGATTTAGATTTATTTAAAAATTAGAACTTATAATTAAACACGTAAGATTTTATGATAACTCCGCTGCGTTGATCATATTAAGATAAAACACAAATAATAATTCATCGACATTTGTGTTTTAAATACTTACTGCTTATTTCCTTTTAAAACAACATCAATAAGCATAGTCACGTATTCTCTCAGAGAGTTCCATTTCTCGCAGAGAGTTCCATTTCTCGCTGAGAAAGTTAAGATAATAATAATACTGTGTTTCTAAGCGTCGGATGGTTACGATGTCACAATTTTATTCCTTTCCAAGTTTTGGATTTGCGGAAACACGGCGTTTGTAAATAATTAATTAATTTGCCATGGGTTGAGAGTACGACACGCCACTTCTTTCTTGAATATTTTACCAGGCGGCTGATTGCTGCTGGGAGACTTTTGTCGTGAGAATCTTAATGCTCTCTAATACTTCAATAGCTGGTGAATATTTCAGCCGACACTTCCTTTACATCTAACAGAAGCCGCTCAGCAGATGTTATTAGTAATTGCCAAGTTTTCTCAATAGCCATTACTAATATTCCTTGTGGTATAGTTGGGAAGTCATGACCATAAGGAATATTGAATGCTTCCAGTGCGGCAACAGTTTTTAATGATATTACTTTTGCCCGTTAATAGTTTACATGATACTAGGTCCGATTCAGATTTTCCGACTAAAATTATTTTTTATACGTCCCGAATAAAATTTTAGTCGCAAGCGTCGTAAACCCGTATTCTGATTTCGTCTTAAACAATGGCCGACTAAAATGAATTCGCCCGAAAAATTTTAGTCACCGTGAATAAAAACATTTTCGGTGTTGCCGCGACACAAAAAATAATATATTCAAGACATTCGAAAATTTATTTCTCTAGCAATATTCAACAGCCTAAAAACTTCAAAACCATAGAAAAGAGATTTTATTGTCAAAACTAGTTAGTGTATTCTATGGTTAAAACAACGTTTACCTCCAAAACCGAAACATTTCTTATTTGTACGGCGCTATTTGCTATGGATACCTAAGGATAAATCCAAAATTAAGAGTACAAAGAAGCAGATGGAGTTGATGATTGACTTCGTATCAACGAATAGTGTAATGAGAAATGGAAAGATAGTAAATTTATGATATGAGGTATGAGGTAAGTTAGATATGTCAATATAAAGTTTTGCCTTGAAATTTTATAGGTTAAATATGTCGAGCATATCTAGTGATAACTGGAAGAAAAGGGAGCCGTATTTATGACGCATCACTTGTTATTACATACATCAGGGTAATAGCAAGTAACATTCCAAACTGTATCTTTCATTTGAATTCAAATTATTTTTCATTTTCTACTCATATGACAGTCATTACTCAAACTCGTGTTTATTATGTTAGACTGACGGCTTCTTTTATTAAAATGATTAAGACCATTTAATAATTCATGCAATACAATGTTATTATTTGTTTTACAGGGAATTCTAGTGACACCAGAGTTGAAAGATTGTGGATCCAGAATACCAGAGAAATTCAGATTTGGCGATCTCTAACAATCCAGAGTTTAATGATGTTTCTATATCAAGGGACTGAATTATTTTTTTCACTAATTATTGTATTTTTTTTGTGTTTTGATATAGTATAATAACCTTTTTGCATATAATTATTATTTGAATGTAAATAGCTACCTATTCAGATTATATTATACCTACCTATGGATCTGTAAAATAAAATGTTTTAAATAGATACATTAGTTATGTGAAAAAGAGAATCTGCCTTGCCAAAAAACTATTATGCAGTTTGGCGGAAAATATTATTGTAATTCTTTTTTATAATATACAGAATTAATGAAAAAAAATATATATTATTTTTATAACAATTTACATACTTGTTTTATTTTTCCTTGTCATTCTGTCTACTGCTTAAAAGGTTCTACAAATTAGATACAACAAATTGAATACACATGTATTTATATTACGATTATTTATTTTATACATACCTACATAGAAAATGTGACAAATTTAATATAAGTAAATATATATATGATTTTTTTTTAAAGTGATATGTCTTCTTATTAAATTACTTCTAGTCCTTGCAACGTGGAAAAAAATGTAAGTATCATCATAAGTAAGTCTGTCGCTATTGCCAATATCTATTTCAATAATGTCTTCATCTGCAATGAACAAAATTTATTTATTTATAGTATACAAATTATTATTCTAACTAAGAATTCCTGTTTTTAGTATCCTGTCGGTTCATCTGGGGCGTTATTATTACCCATGGTAATAATTATTTAATCCAGAGTTACCTTAGTTTTAAAATGAACATAATGGTTTATATAATAACCTAACCTCAAATGACAGACAACTTGTATGTGAGATTTTGACTGAAGCCCCAAACTTTAGTAGAACATTGAATATAAATTTAGCTACTTGTAAGAATACTTCATATTAAAATTGATGAAGAATGACCATTCTTGGTAGATTTTCATTATTATGATAGATATATAATTTGTAAGTATGTTTTTTGACAAGTGGAATCTCTAACAATTACTTATAATAAAATTCGTGTCACATCATTAGTTAAAAGCTACAAAAACCAATAAAATTTACAACTTTACCTTCTTTATCCATTATCTAGGCAAAGATAATAAAATTCCATTATTTGTGTGGTCTCTAAAAATATCAACGAAAGTCAAGTAACCTGTACCTATAAATACGTGATGATTATTGTTTGTCATAAATTTGTACAATTAAAAAGTTATCGCGTTTATTTTTCTTTAGACGTGAGTAAAAAAATACTCCACTTTAAACGATTTCACCAAATAATTATTAATAATAATTGAATAAAGTAAAAACAAACAAATAATGGAGCCCTTATCCAGCGTACAAAATTGTAGACGGATGTCAAACGACCCGCATAAATTTAAGTCATATTTTAAAAGATCGAACGTCTAAGATGCGAATCGGAATACGAAAACGTCCAAATCAACGGGAAACCGTGGATAAAAGGATTTTATCCGCGCGGTGTGACGTCATGAGATAAAATTAGAGAATCTGAATACCAATTTAATCCTGTATAAATTTGGTCAACTTTTTGACATTTCTCATATACTAAAATTCCGTATAAAATTTTTAGTCGAATCTGAATTGGGCCTAGATGTACATAAATATATGTACCTACCTATGTAGCGAAAGTCACGACCGCTGAAAACTGTTAATAGACTTACTTTGGCCACATATTCCGTGGTGATAAACAAGTCTTTCTTCTACTCAATGGAATCCATTCAGTTGATCCTCTTTGAGCGAAACGCGTCAGTGGTCAACATTTTGAATTAGTGGAATAAAGTTAAAAATTTGTGTTTTTACTTATTTTTTTAAGTAATTTTATAATATTGATAATGGAATTCCATCACGTATTAGCAGTCGAAAAATATTTAAATTACTTTTGAGTTTGGATGCTTTTCCTAGTTTTTCGCAGAAGCTATGACGGTCTACCATACCAAACCATATAATGACGCCAATTCCCTATTTAGGGGCGGTATCCATATTTAAAAATTCCATTTATGTATGTGTCCGTTCCAACTTTCATGGCCGACCTTTAATTTTCGTTTCCTTTTTTATCAGCTTTATACTTTTCTGTCAGACGGTCATTACTCATTCTTTGTATGTGACCACCTCAGGGCATTTATTTTCATCTTACAATACTCTTTTCCATGTCCCATGCATTACCATTCAGTATAGTGGTTACGACGATACCATTGTAATAATTGGGTCAGCCATTACATTTCTATGTTGAGGTATAGGGCTTAAAAGAACATCGTTGCTAGAAAAATCTCAGGCATTGGATCGGATTGTGGATGAGGCGTAACTCATTTACGCCGCATTTGACGCAATATCATATTGAGTTTAGTGTGAATTTCCCGAGAAAGAGAGAGATGTTAGGTAGGTATCTAGCCAAAAGGTTAGTCGAAATAATATATAGCGAATAGGTAAATTGGTACGTCTCCGTATTAAAATTAAAACTAAATTAACATTATAGTCGTTATGTTCCAGAGTGCTTCTCCAAAATGAGTGTTCGTTAAGGAAATGTTTTTAGTACAATCATTATTAATATTATACTACATATTACAACGTATATGTATGTTATGATTCCGCATTTTGTTCTGGTCTTCTTATGTGTTATGTTCTGATGTAGGCACATACATTTTCCTACGTCCAAGAAATCTTCTCGCACACATTCTTCTCAAAACATTCTGGCTCTCACATAGGTCATCAATATTCCATTAAGATAATTGTGCCAACTTTTACGCTGTCGACTTTTGCCTCTTATGTAGGCCAATAAGTATATTGAAGCAATAAGCCACTTGGTAAATCAAATATGCTCAAAAATTCGTCATTATATGTAATAGTATATTGATGTTTACCTCTAGTATCCTAAAGAAACCGTTTTAAATACAACTCTATTCCAGAAAATGAATCAAAATATCCATAGTATCTAAATATGAACATAAAAAAATGCATATAATAAAATTACCCAAAAGATCTTTCTAGACAATAGTCCTGGCATCGAAGTATAAAATCGATATGACGGGCAATTAAAAGATTTACAAGTGCAACTCCCATTTTTTTTTCTGTCTTAATCAGAATATAACGATAGGTAAATAATCTAATAACAGCTCCAATAACAGGTGTGGAGAGAAAAAGTGAGTAGGTAAATTAGGTACTTCATTTTAAGAGGGCGACTGCTGCCAACGTACCTATTTTTTCAATTTGATATACCATCATTATTACTAAACGAATCATTTTGAAAAAAATAACCTAGTTTGGATATTAATAAAGAGAAATATACTTTAACTTTTTGATTATGTTCTGTATATATGAATGTAAGTAAATAATAAGCATACCCCGATTTTAGACATTTATCTTAAATTACTAAAAAATATAAAGTATAGAGCAATATTTTTTTTATAAATTAAAGAGGAACAAAATACCTGAAAAAAAAAAGATATGACGTTGCATTAACGCATCAGGTTAAGTAAATAAACAAAACCTTTTATTACGCAATGGCGCTGAATGGAAAATAAATGTTTTATAGGTTTATTTACTAAACCTGAAGCATTAATGCAACGTCACATCATATTTTTCTAGATATTTTTGTCTTCTTTAATTTAAAAAAAATATATTACTCTACGACTTATAGTTTATCAAAAATATGTGATAAACGTTGAAAATCAGGGTATGCCATTATTTTTCTACAATAATTTATACAGAACATTATCAAAAAGTTAAAGTATATTTTTGTTTATAAATACCCAAACTATTTAAATTATTTTTTTCAAAACGATTTGATAAGAAATAATAATGGTATATCAAATTGAAAAATAGGTACGTTGGCAGCAGTCCCCCCCTTGATGTGTTTTTAATGTGTGTGTGTGTGTGTGTGTGTGTGTGTGTGTTTGTGTGTGTGTGTGTGTGTGTGTGTGTGTGTGTGTGTGTGTGTGTGTGTGTGTGTGTGTGTGTGAGAGGGTGTGTGTGTGTGTGTGTGTGTGTGTGTGTGTGTTTGTGTGTGTGTGTGTGTGTGTGTGTGTGTGTGTGTGTGTGTGTGTGTGTGTGTGTGTGTGTGTGTGTTCACAAGATCACCTTTTCGAACAATTTGTTTTATTTATTAGCATATTATACATATTGAAAACAAACGCCATTCCATAGTGGCAAATATTGGCCAGACCAATAGCAATATATTGGTAAAGCACATAACATAACGTGAAAATCGTCTCTTTTACATAAATAAACGCCATGTTTTGGATTTTGGATGCCAGCAAAAAATTCTCGACGAAAATAAACTTAGATAAATAAATAGAAAAATAAATAGAAAAAGCGTAGAGCTATGTATGTTGATACATAGGATCGCTACTCTCACCACTACCCGCTCTGCACATAGGGACTGTAAACGGCCCCTTCACACAACGCTATGTGAGCGACAAGGAAAAAATGCATACCACGAAAAGTAGCTCATGGGGCTCTCTAGATTAGCGATCTCGTCAACATATGCAGTGCAACAATCGACGAATGTGAATGGAAGATTCACATTCGTGGAATGTCATTGACTTGTACGTTAGTCCCTTAAGGGGGCGCCTGCTGCTAACGTACCTATTTTTTCAATTTGATATTTCATCATAATTAGGTACATAACAAAACAATTTGAAAAAAAAATTAGTTTGCATATTAATAAAGAAAAATATTCCATTACTTTTTAATTATGTTTTGTTTATATATTCTTATAGAAAAATAATAAGCATACCTACCCCAAATTTCGACATTTATTTTATGTTTCTAAAAAACTATGAGTTTCTGGAAAAATACGTTGTGAAATTTGCATTAATGTTTTGGGTTTTGTAGAGAAATAAAAAAAAACTTTTATTTCGCATTTTTCGCTAAATAGAAAATGTTTATTTACTAAACGTGAAGCATTTATGAAAATTTCACGTCATATTAATCCAGATAATATTTTTGTTTTCATTAATTTTAAAAAATATATACATTATTGCTCTATGCATTTAAGTTTATTTTAAAATATGAAATAAATGCTGAAAATCGTGGTATGCCATTATTTTTTTACAAGATTATAATGCAGTACATAATTTAAAAATGTAAGGAATTTTTTTCTTTACTAATATCCAAAATATCTAAGTTATTTTTTTCAAAACAATTTGATTAGTAATAATGATCAAATTGAAAAAAAGGATACGCTGGCAGCAGCCATCTTAATATGTATAATATAATATCCAATAACAATAATTATATATCTACAATATTTATAATGATTACGATTCTCAGTAATGAGAAGAAGAACAATAATTATACCTACATATTATGCCGCCGGGTGAAAATAATTTTTGTAGTACGTTTTTGTAAAAGGTCATTTCTCAAAAGGAAACGAATAAAAAAAAATACACTGTGTATAATAACATGAAAACCAGTAAAGATATTTTTTTAATACAAATTTATTTCACCGCCAAATTATTATTCTTCTGATTTTATTATTATAGCAGCCATCTTGTAATATTAACCTCAAAAGGGAAATATCGGGTTTTCAAGAAAAATAATGTCAAATCAAACCATGTCACAAATTATTTTTTTATAACCTCATCAATCCCTCTGGGGATGTGTTGTTCCTTCCCCGATTTTCATTTTCATTTTTTTCGGCGGAAACAATTATAATTATATTTGATTCGGACTTACAGAGATTTGCTATACCTACCTATTATTTGACATATTGAAAATATGGGCCATATTTTTTTGATTTGCATTTTTTGTATGGCCGAAGCTGCCTAGTCCAACTGTCGATTTGTTCAGGAGAACTTTGTTGCATGTAACACATGAGATCCACCTGTCGATAGCGATAGTATGTATAGTTGAAGAATAATAATCAAACATAAAACCCATAAATCCAAATTATTGAAAATATTAACACATGTTGGTATGTATGTCAAGATAGGATAGTACGGAGGTAAATAATTTTTTATTATAAATTTAACTGCCTATATTTAGAATTTTTTTAAAAATATCGAAAAAAGCCGAAACAACCCAACTACATAATTTAATTTTCTTTAAAAAATATTAATATTACCTATAGAAGTACATCTCAATTTTTTTTACAATTTTTATAAAAATTGAATTTAGTGACGACATCGCTTCATACAATTTGTATGGCAGTCGCCTACACACAAAATCTAAGAAGACTTAATAGTTTGATACTAATCTCCAAACATACATACATACCATCATGCTGTTTTCATATTCTGGGTAGGATCAAAGGACTGACCTCCATACTATCCTATCTTGACATAGATACCTAGGTTCATGTGTTGTATAGAAAACCAAATATCTTAAAATATTAAATAATTTGTATTTATGGGTTTATAGTTTGGTACTTATTCTTCAACTATACATACTATCGCTATCGACAGTTGGATCTCATGTGTTACATGCAACTAATAATATCCAAGGTCCAAAATATTGGATGTTGCTATACCAATGACGGGTTTAATATAAAAAAATATATTGTACCTACCTATATAAAGGATATAAAACAGAATAAGGAGAGGAAATGGGAAAAAAGTATTTTTTCACATATTAATATAGTTATGTAGGTTCTTAGTTTGAAGACGTAATATCCGGACTATTTCAGTCTTTTCGAATACCACAACAGTTTAAAAAATTCCATAAATTGTCCCAAAAGAATATGCTTCAAGTAGGTACTGGTGAATTACTAAGCGACAGTTCATAGTTGAAAACATCGTTAAGAACCCGTTTCAAGAAAGCACTTATTTTGAAAAACATGTACAGTTTTTTATGTTTGACGTTGAAGTAACACACAAGGATGGTTGAAGTCACTTGGAACCATATCAGCAAGATGACATTTTTCATGTCTGTTTCACTATTCTGTTCCACACAGCCTGAAGTGGATAACTTCTCAGGGAACTTGTGGAGTATTGTTGAAAAATGATAACACATCAATAAACAAGTTGATATATTTAGGATACATTGTTGGCCTTCGTGGTACAGTTAGTTAAACATCCGACTCCTTAGATCTCAGGTTCCATTTCTGGTTGAAATTCGGTTTTCACTGCGTCTGGATTTGTGGTAAGAAAAAGTTTTGCAAGTCTCGAAAGCCCAAGACCGTATGTGTAGCTGCAAGGCCAAGAATCCAGCAAGACTTGCGCTGTCTCAAAATTTTATAATACAATTTATTTCCAAATAAAAAAATAAACTATTTACTATTTATTCCATTGCAATTAATGAATTTTAAAAACAAAATATGTTTTTTTTTTGTAAAAGTTACAAGACCAAGACTCGATTATGTAATACCAAGACCATATGTGTAAATCCAACATCACCTTGACATATCACCTTTTTAAACGATTTCCAAAAACGGAGAGGTTGTCAATTGGAAATTATTTTTTTACATTTCTTTAAATGCGTTGTCTTATTTCGATGGCCATTTTTTCATTACAAAGAGAGTAATCGAATATTTTTATTATTGCATATGCGCAAACATTGGATTTTTTTCCCTGTCGGGAGTCAAAGATATTTTTTAACAGATTTTTAATTATCTCAATAGAGACGAAGTTGGAATATTTATTGTAGGAGAACCGGGAAATCAAGGCACCTACAGGGCTTACGACCTGTCATCGGCTGGTTTACGTGATCACTTTATGCGCTTGCGCAACGTTCACCAATTATGCCTTTTTAATGAGATCCCTATCAATTCAATTTTGATGTAGGTGCCCTGTAGGTGCCTTGATTTCCCGGTTCTCCTACAATAAATATTCCAACTTCGTCTCTATTGAGATAATTAAAAATCTGTTAAAAAAGAGAGTATCGTTAGATTGGTCCCATTTTAATTTGGTCAAGATATGACTCATCGAAGAATGCTTCGAATACCATGGACAGATTTAATTTCCAACGTACAAGTTTTGCGTCGAGCACATAACTCCTGACAAATCGTCGAGCACATAACTCCTGACAAATCGTCGAGCACATAACTCCTGACAAATCGTCGAGCACATAACTCCTGACAAATCGTCGAGCACATAACTCCTGACAAATCGTCGAGCACATAACTCCTGACAAATCGTCGAGCACATAACTCCTGACAAATCGTCGAGCACATAACTCCTGACAAATCGTCGAGCACATAACTCCTGACAAATCTTCGAGCACATAACTCCTGACAAATCTTCGAGCACATAACTCCTGACAAATCGTCGAGCACATAACTCCTGACAAATCGTCGAGCACATAACTCCTGATAAATCGTCGAGCACATAACTCCTGACAAATCGTCGAGCACATAACTCCTGACAAATCGTCGAGCACATAACTCCTGACAAATCGTCGAGCACATAACTCCTGACAAATCGTCGAGCACATAACTCCTGACAAATCGTCGAGCACATAACTCCTGACAAATCGTCGAGCACATAACTCCTGACAAATCGTCGAGCACATAACTCCTGACAAATCGTCGAGCACATAACTCCTGACAAATCGTCGAGCACATAACTCCTGACAAATCAAAAAATTCATAAGGTATCATATTTGGGCCACATTCTGCGAGGAGAAAAGTATCAATTGTTGCAGCTGATAATACAGGTCGAGATTGAGGGTCGTCGTGGAGTCGGGAGAAGGCAGATGTCTCGGCTGCGCAATATCCGACAGTGGACTGGAATAACGCAGGTAGGAGAGCTGGTCCGGACAGAGATGCGCAGGACAGAGAGGCATTCTCCAGAGTGATCGCCAACGTCGGTCGGGGGGACCTGATACGGCACACAGAGAAGAAGAAGAAAAGATATGACCATGGAATCTATGAAAAAATCATCAAAATATTCCATTTTCACTTCAGCATATATCTTACATATTATGTAAAGGCGACTGCCATACAAAATGTATGAAGCGATGTCGTCACTTAATTCAATTTTTAAAAAAATTGTTAAAAAAAATTTTGATCTTCTGCTACAATGTTGATATTTTTTATAGAAAATTAAATTATCTAGTTGGGGTGTTTCGGTTTTTTTCGATAATTGTATAAGTTTTGGAAATATAGGCAGTTAAACTCATAAATTTATCATAAAAAAAATATTTTTCTTAATAAAAAATGTTTGAGAAACCCTGGAATTTTTTTTGAAAAAATTAATTTGAGATTTTTTATTTTTCTATGTTCGTACCAATTTTCAGCGTTCTAGCTTTTATGGTTTCTGAGATATATGGAAAAATAAAATAAAAATTAAAAAGTTGATAACCCCTGACTGAAACAAAAATTCAAAATTTTGAGTGTGTGTGTGTGTGTGTGTGTATGTCTGTGTGTGTGTGTGTGTGTCCGTCCCCCCTTATAACTTTTGATCCGCTCAATTTACAGAGCCTAAAATTTCAGAATATATAAACAGTTACAGGCCTACAAAACTTTTATACTCGGAATTTTGAATTTTTGTTTCAGTCAGGGGTTATCAACTTTTGAATTTTTATTTTATTTTTCCCTATATCTCAGAAACCATAAAAGCTAGAACGCTGAAAATTGGTATAAACATAGACAAATACAAAATCTCAAATAAATTTTTTTAAAAAAATTCCAGGGTTTCTCAAACATTTTTTATTAAGAAAAGTATTTTTTTTATGATAAATTTATGAGTTTAACTGCCTATATTTCCATTTTTTTTTTAAATATCGAAAAAAGCCGAAACACCCCAACTAGATATTTTAATTTTATATAAAAAATATAAACATTGTAGCAGTACATCTCAAATTTTTTTTAATAATTTTTATAAAAATTGAATTTAGTGACGACATCGCTTCATACAATTTGTATGGTAGTCACCTATACACAATATCAAAGAAGACTTAATAGTTTGATACTTCATCTCTAAACATACAATATACATTTAGCATATTTTCCGATTTTTTGAGTCCTATAAATAGGAAGGGGGTACTTTTTTTTTAACATGTCTACGTAGGGGACGCCAGCTATTAGGATTTGGGTCCATTTTACTCTTCCGAAGAAGCGCACTACGTAGCGTCGGAAGGGGTTTGCAATCTAGAAAAGAGTTTATTAATTCGGATTTTAAAAAGACCCGGGTTGTACGAAGGTGGAAACACAGAATTCGGAAGATCGTTCCACAGTTGGGCTGCTGTATTAATAAAGGAGTTCGAGAAGCGACTTGTTCGTATATGTTGAAGGTCCACTGTGAATGGGTGCTGCGATTGAGTGAAGCGAGTG
The DNA here is from genome assembly GCA_963576475.1 of Molanna angustata. Lineage (NCBI taxonomy): Eukaryota > Metazoa > Arthropoda > Insecta > Trichoptera > Molannidae > Molanna > Molanna angustata. The sequence goes on from OY754972.1 coordinate 35,145,477, forward strand.
ACTCTGTTGCGAGTGGGTGGAGGAGGGACCAAAGATACAAGTTCTTCTGAGCAATTCCCGTGGTAGTATTATAGAATAAACTTAAAATACCGACTCTGCGTCTGTGTTCTAGTGATTGCAATCCATCAGTCAGTGATGGATCATCAATCAGACGTATAGCACGCCTTTGGACAGCGTCGAGGGTATTCAGTAGGTATTGGGGGGCGCCACTCCAGAGATGACTGCCATATTCAATAATTGGACGTATTTGCGCTTTGTAGAGTATACAGATCTGGGTCTTAGTAAAATATCAACGCGTACTTTTAGAGATGATCACACAAATAAGTTTTATCGGGTTCTGATGAAAGGAATATGAGAAAAAAAATCATCAAAACTCTTCAATTTGCAAAGACTTCTGCAATCTGTATAACACCTATTATTGTATAGGCGAATTGTGAGAAATATAATATTATAACTACATACATACATACCTTCACGCCTTGTCCCTCATGGTATAGGCAGAGAACCGAAAGCTTTATTTTTTATCTTGATACACATTAATTTTGGATTCCGTTTTTTAATATAAAAGATTATAACGAGACAACTCATAAGTATTGCCAAAAACTTTCCGAATGGATAGACCATAATATCAGGCATCTGGTTCTATTTGTTACTATCGCCGAAGGAATGAGGGATAATATTGAGTAGGTACTTGGTGCAAACCAATCCTAGGATTGTAAAATTCTGATTTCTTACAATTTATTTTTACAACTGTTAACAAAATATTGTGTGACAACTGTTTTTAATAAATGTAAAAGGCTTCTAGTCGTACCTATATGCGATTAAATAAATTAATCTCGAAAAGTCCGCATGAAACAGAAAAAAAATAAACAGCTTATTATGACTTGCAGACAAATTTGTAACCAGATAAAATAAAGTTAACTGTACTGTAAAAAACATCAGGTGATGAATATTAATGTTGTTGGATAGTGGAATGTAAAATATGCAAATGATCTCACTGATTCTTCCTTTGCCTCTGGTTCACTATGATTTTTTATTTCCTGTGCACTGGTCGAAACATCCACACGAAACTTCAAACTTGCAGTAAACCTTTTTCACTGGTCACTTATTGATACCCAAAATTATTGGTTTCGAAATATATTTCTATAAACTTACCAAAGTGATATGTACGTTAAATTGAAACGGTAACACTTTATTAAAATTAATTATATTATCATTAGAAGACAAATGGATTGAACAATATTGAGAAATATGTTTTTTTTAATAAATAGCTACACATGCTTACATCACGCTGTGATTTCGTTATTTAACAAAATAGCTGTACATAAAAACGTAAATATAAATATTTTGCACATAAATATTTTCATAATATACCTGCATAATGCAGAGAAAAATAAACTAGGTAGATTAAAATGTCATCTCGAATAAAATTTACTTCACGTTCACTAACTTCAAATTGAATTTATATATATGAAGTTGATAAGATATCGGATAGATATTATTATGAATTCATTTAAATGACAAGTATAAATTACTCCGATGTTAAACATTTACAAATCTACTTGCTTCAGCTTTAGAAGAAATATTTTTTTTACTCTCAAAATATTTTCCATAACGCAGATGACTGAATGGCCCGCTCTCATCTATTGGAAAATATATCTAGTCTCTCTTTTCAAACGCTACTTTCCCAAAGACAAGAATAGCTTTAAATGTATAATAGTGTTTCTTGAACAGTGAAAGTTTGCTGAGAAACCACAGACATCTCTTAGAAAAAGGAAAATAGCGTTGAAGAAAATCAATTTAGTAGACGATTGTCCGATAAATGATTCCAAGTTGGAAACTAGACAGTTCGCTTCGTTTTATTGTAGCTATCGTTTTCCAATGGAAGAGAAATATAATACAAGAAAGTTGCTTTTCCCAGAATATCTCAAACATTTACGATTATCGATACAAGAGTTCGTAATTCGTTATACCGCATAAAAATATATCCAGTATATAACATTTTCACTTCAATAGTATTTTCAATATGATGGATAGAAAATGATATTATGCAACTGTCGATTTGTTCAACAGAATTTATTTCCCTTAACATATTGACAGTTTTAATCCAAGACCCGGGAACAAAAAAGGAACATTTCGTTTAGTGTAGTGGACTTTTTGCATTCTAAAATCACCAACTAAGAGACTTCGCAGCATACTAATCTATTCTATATATATTATAAGTATGAATTCAGAATTCTGTATGTATGTGTCTATGTGTCTATCACCCCTTATAACATTTTACTTTCGTCTCGATACACAGAGCCCAAAATTAAAAAAAAAATCGAAAATTTTCCGCCTACATAAATTTTATACTCTACTTTTAATTTTGAAATGTCGTGCCAGTTAGGAGTTATTAAGATGTGAATTTTTGTTTTATATTACCACATATGTCGAAAACCATTAAATAGAAAATTCTTAATTTTGTATAAATATAGATAAAAACAATATTAACACTTTTTAACAAACAGTTCCAGGGTTTCTTATTTTTTTTTATTGAGATTAACATTTTTTATGACAAATGTATGTGTTTAGCTACATATAAACACCCTCATAAAAAGTGTTTTTTTACAAAAAATATTATATGAGTAATTTTTTAAATTTTTTGTTTCATACAATTTGTATGACAGTATATACAATATCTTCTGGGACTCTTAAGTGACTGACTGACCCTCGTATCTTGCTACACGTACATGTTTGTATAGATAATAAAATATATTCTTAAATTTAGATTTAAGGGTTTTTAGATTGGTAGGTACGTTTGTTTATTTTTAGTTGTAACATGTATGGATTTGTATGTTTTTTTTCAACTATACATACTGCCGCTATCGACAGTTTGATTTCATGTGCTACAAACAACTAATACTACATATTAAGTTGGTAAAAATGACTAATTTTAAAGTTACATATGTATCTATGACCTTATGTACGTTAGGTATGTATGTGTACTAAGTAGAGGGAATTTATTTCGTTTGTAAAACGTTATGTTTTTTCCCGCCTTATTCAATACGCTCCTAATATTTGAACTGTATTTATAAGACCGCGAATCTCGCATTATTTAATTCAAAAAAGCCATCAGTTGCATTAGGAAAATGACACCGTTTGTAATTATTATATTCCACCTATCTTTCGTTTACTCTATATGATTTTAGCAGCGATGTGAGGACATAAAAAACACAACTGTACGATGGGCTTCTCCATATCTTTCCAAACCACTCTATCTTGTGCTCAAAGCCTCCAATTGACACCAGCATGACGGCTGATGTCATCATCTGTCTCATAAAGTTGATAATATTTATGTGAAAATATAATGAGGTTTAATTCTTCCGAATAGGACGATCTATTCTCCTAATAAGAACCTGATGAGTTTATTCGTGAAAAGATTAATTAAATGGTCAGATTTGTTTGATGACTTCATTAGATATACGACGCGGCTTGCTTGGTATGTTTACATTACATTTAAAAATGAATTTTCGCCAGACCAAATTTCCAAATCATTATTTTGTTATTTATTTTACACCTCTTAGGACAAATTGGTTTCGATATCACATCATCCCGAGGAAAAAGTTGAGTCAATAATTTTGGTGGAAATTGGTTTACCTGAGGAAACGTTTACAAGGTAAAACTGTCGAGTGACTGTAAACAGATTTTCCGAATCAATTTCCCCAAACCCATTACTAGTGTTGGATAGCGAGATTGGTCGCGGTATTTTTGTAATAAAAGCCAAACCATCTATTTAATAAATCTTTATACTCAATATGACCGACGAATATACATACTTAAATGAATCGTAAAAATGCATTCAAGACATGTATATGGCCGAAAAAGCATAAACGAGGAATTAACGTCACAGAAATGAGGTTACTTAGAAGGATATGCAAAAATACGTTGTATGATAGAATAAGAAACTAGTATATGCAACAAATAAATTTATTATTATTATTATATAGATTGATCTCGGTTATGATCCGGTAATTTCCTTCACAACGGAGCGTACTCAAGTTGTGAGGCTATGTGTTTGTGTGTCTGTGTGGTTGTGTGTAGTTGTTTAAAGTGGTACCTGTAGAAATTTTCTGACTATTGTGCATGTGTTGATAATTGTAGTTTTTTGTATGTTGGTGATTACGTATGGGGGTAACTTTAGTATGTCTATATTTTTTTGGAGAGTTTTTGGTATGATGCCTGTAGACGATAATATTATTGGGACTATTGTTACTTTTTCTTGTTTCCACTGTGATTTTATCTGTTCTGCTAAAGGTATGTATTTATCTATTTTTTCTAAATGTTTCTTTTGTAGATTTGCTGTATTTGGTATCGATATTTCTATTAGATATGTGTGTTTATGTATTTTGTCGATTAATGTAATGTCTGGTCGGTTATGTAGGTTTGTTCTGTCTGTGATTATGTCTCTATTCCAGTATAGTTTGTAGTTATCATTTTCTGTTACAGCTGGGGGTATGTATTGATACCACTTGGGGTGTGTTTCGATAAGTTTATGTTTGTGGGCTAGTTCCAAATATATGTGTTTGCAGATGTTATCGTGTCTTATTGTATATTCCGTCGGTGCAAGAGTTGAGCAGCCACCTGTTATGTGTTCTATTGTTTCTTTTTGTAATTTGCACTTTCTGCATGTGTCGTTTGTTATTGTATTGTCTTTTATAATATGTTTCGTGTAGTTTTTTGTTTTTATTATTTTGTCCTGAATAGCTATGATAAATCCTTCTGTTTCTGCGTATAGGTCTGAGTGTTTGAGCCAATTATTACTAAGGGCTTTATCAATATGTTGTTGTTGTAGATGACTTGGGTGTATTCCATGTAATGTTTTATTTTTCCATGTTTCAATTTTTGCGTCATGTGTTGTTATTTCTAGATTGCGTTCGTTGTCGTTAAGTGTAAGTGGTGAGTATGTGTGATCTATGTTTATGATTTCGTTGTGTATTGGGCTATTTCGTTTTGTGTAGAAGTATTGCCTTAAGTTATTTATTTGTGTATGGTGTAGATTTTTTATGTCTATGAGTCCTCTTCCTCCTTCCTCTCTTGGCAGTGTGAATCTTTCTATTGCTGAATGTTCGTGGTGAATTCTATGTTTTGATGATGTTGTTCTGAGTTTAATGTTGAGATCGTCAAGTTCCGTATTGGTCCATTTAATTATTCCAAATGTATATGTTAGTACTGGTATTGCGTATGTGTTTATTGCTTTAGTCATATTTTTTCCATTTAGTTGTGTTTTGAGGAGGATATTTAGTCTTTTAAGGTATTCGTTTTTGGTGGTTTCTTTTATCTTTTTATCTTTTATGCTTGGGTTCTGGAGAATTCCCAAGTATTTATAAAATTCATCTTCGTCCATTGCGCGTATTATTTCATTCGTATCCTTCAATGTGCTTCCCGTGTGTTCCTTGGGTTTACCTCTTACTATTGAGCATGTGTTGCATTTATCAATACCGAATTTCATTTTTATGTCATTACTAAAGCGTTCAGTTTTATAAATTAGTTGTTTTAGTTCGTCATTATTTTTGCCATATAGTTTTAAATCGTCCATGTATAAAAGGTGGTTGATTTTTATAGGATTGGTATTTAAGTTGTGTGTTGTGATTTTGTAGCCAAGTTTGCTTTTGTTAAGCATCTTGGAGAGTGGGTTGAGGGAGATACAGAACCATAGTGCGCTTAGGGAGTCACCTTGAAAGATTCCGGTTTTAATGTTTATTTGTTTTGATTTTATCATTTTGTTGTTTAGTTTTAGGTATATTGTCGTGTTCCAGGTGTTCATTATTTGTTTTAAAAATTCTACAAGTTTTATGTCAATTTTGTATATTTCTAGAACTTTTACTAACCATGAGTGGGGGACACTATCAAAGGCTTTTTGGTAATCTATGTATGCACAGTACATGTTCCTTTTCTTCTTTATCGCCTGATTTGTTATTGTCCGGTCGATGATGATTTGTTCTTTGCATCCTCTGCTTTGCTTTCTGCATCCTTTTTGTTCTTCTGTTAATATGTTATTTTGTGTTAGGAAAAGATCTATTTTTGTAGTTATAATTGAGGTAAGAATTTTGTATATTGTGGGTAGACATGTGATTGGACGATATTTAGATGGATTTTTTGTGTCTGTTGATTTAGGTTTGAGATATGTGATACCTTTAGTGAAAAAAGATGGGAGGTTTTGGTTTTCCGTTACGCATTTGTGTAATAGTTCGGAGAATTTTTCATGTGTTACAGGGAGATATTTGTACCAGTAATTTTGGATATTATCTATGCCTGGTGTCTTCCAGTTGTGTGTCTTCTTTACAGCAGTTTTGAAGTCAGTTATATTTATTTGTATTGTGGCCATGTTTTGAAATTGGTTATTGTCATTTTCTTCCTCTGTTATCCATGTGGCATTTTCGTTGTGTTTTTTTTTTCAGACCAAATGTTCTCCCAGTATGATTCTATTTCATTTAATTTAGGTGCGTCTGTAATTTCTATATTGTTGTTTTTTAGGTTGTTGTAGAAGCTTTTTTGGCTTGTTTGAAAATTGAGATTGTGTGTTTTCCTGTCATAGCATTTTTTGTAGCGTTTTAATCTATGTGATTGTGCTGATAACTTTTGTGTTAGCGTATCAAGGAGTATAGTTAGGTTGTGTTCATTGTATTTGTCTTTAATCGTTTCAATTTCCCGTAGTTTTCTTGGATTTTTTAGATTATCTTTAATTTTTTGTGTTACTTTGCCTATTTCATTTCTTAATGAGTTGATTTTGATTTGTATTCTGTGTTGCCATGCTGGTATAGTGCTTCTGTGTGTTCTATGGGAGTTTTCTGTTTTATTGTTTATATTTTGTTTGTTTAGTGTAATAATGGTGTATGCACTACAGTAAACTAATAGATGTAATTTTTCGAGTGTTGTTTCAGTGTTAATCATGTTATGTAGAATTGTGTTGATAATATTGATCATGTTAATGGTTTGTTTGTTGATTTTGAGCTTTGGTAGGTGTGGTCTTGTTGTGGGGTCGCTATCTTTATATATTTCGATTGTGTGTTCTAGTGTGTTTGTGATTTGTGTTTTTGTGTCTGGGTTTTGTTCTGTTCTTCCGTTGGTCTCGTCATTGTTGTTAGGGCTTATTGTTGTATTATTGTTCATATTGGTGGATTCGTTAGTTATGTTTATATTTGGTTGTTCAGTGTTATTTTGTTGTGGTATTATTGATATTTCCTGTGGATTGTTGTGGTTTATTTGTGTATTTGTTATGTCTTGTGTTAATGTACTTGTTCTATTTTGATTACTCATTCTGATTGCGTCTTGTTTTATTTGATCAAGTATTGATAGTTGTATTCTTTTGTTGTTTATTATAACTCTTTTCTGGTCCGCCAGTCGCTGTTCTGTGATGTGTGAGAGTTCTGGATAAATTGTGGTGAATTGTGTATGTAGCTCCTGTCTGTATCCAATTATTTGTGTGTCTCCTTGTGTGATGGTGTAGTAGCAACGCATGAGGTTTATGTTCATGTCATCTGTCCATTTCATGCGTTGTCGTGGTTTTCCCGCTTTGGTGGTTGTCGGTTGACTTGCCGGCAAAGCACTTTCAGCAGGTCGGGTGTGTTGGGTTTCGGCTGTTGTTTCTTCGGGTGTCCCGGCATGTGTCCGCCTGTTCGACAGCATGTCATTAGCGGCTCTCATGCTGCTACGCCCAGCGCTAACTCCGGACGTGCCCTGGCGCTCCCCAGGTAGCGGTGTTTGTCCGAGGCTTGTGTTTTTTGTGTAATCCATGTATGTGTTGTGTGTTTGTACCCTTTACCCGTTGGCAAGCTACTCGATGTAGTTGTGTAGCTTCCCGCCCCTCACGTAGTTCTAGATGTTTTTAACTGGACGTGGGTTTGGTTTTTGAGGGGCTTATTATTATTATTATTATTATTATTATATAATCTGTGGGCACATCAAGACTGAAAGTGGGCACTGAAGACAAGAAACATCAAGAATGATATTGTCAACAGAACGAATATAAAGCGGTAGAATAAAGAACGACTGACAGAGATATTTTATATTCTGGAAGAGAAGAAACTAGGGTAGAAACAAATAAGTGTTAATAACAGATGAACATGAATCTAAAGATGTATGTATGTGAGTGAGGCGATAAATTTATGCAAATGAAAGTGTATAGCGGTCAGTAGGAACATGGCGTGATGGTATTTACATACGAAGGAATGTATCGTAAAAACACTAACCACAGAAATACGAACAATGTTAATTTTTTTGAAAAAATGTAGGAAAAATAAAATTCAATACATTTTTCTAATATTTATTGATCTGGAAGTATAGCAACGAGTTTTCAGTTTGAAATAAATGCAACAATTTAATGAGAATGATAGATTATTTTTTATTTATTTTATTTTATTTTTAATATATTTTATAATACAAATCAATATATAAATTCACTAGTAATAATATTCTTACATATTTTTCCCTGCAGTACCTCATCAAAAAGATTACAATCTTGTGCTTGATGAGGGAAGCACTTATAAAAAAATAAAAAATATCAATACAAAGCAAAGTCAACATAAAAGTAAAAGTAATTAAATCAAATCATACATGAACAAAAAAAAATCAAATAAACATCAAAAAAAGGTTGAAAATAAATGAAAAAGAAGAATACTCAAATGAGAAAACATATCAGAATACATATTCAAACCAAAAAAAGAAAAACATGAAAATAATTGAAAAATGAGTAATATAGAATTATAGACGATTCAAATATATCAAAACACATATTCAAAAATAAAAAAAAAGAAAATACTGGAAATTGAAACAAATCAAAACAACAAAATCGAAAACTACTATTTTAGAAAGTTAAGTGCAATTTTAATTTATGTTTAAATTTTTTAAATTCTTTATCTGCTTTAATTCATTTGGGAGGCAATTGAAAAATTTTATTCCCAAATAAATGTACCTATAAGTTTTATCAATGACCCACAAAATACTGTATTTATGAATTTATTCTTCGATTTTCTTCCGTTTCTCTTATGGTGCAGTATCCCGCTTATTGCTGCAGTGTTTGCAAAATTTCAGAGTTGTTGGGACTCTTATAGTGTTCGTTAAGAGTCCCAACAACTCTACAACTTTGGACTCTTGAGATTTTTTCAAGTAACCTATATGAATCTCTATGAGCATAGCAGATAGTGATGGAAGAAGAAGAAGATACATAATATTGCTTTTCGCCGACGATCTGAAGATATACAAAGTAGTGGAATGTCTTGCGGACTGTCACATTTTACAAAATAGTTTAGATAGAACAAAATAGTCTTATCGTAACCCTCTGCACTTAAACATAGACAAATGCCAGGTCATTAATTTTAACAGGAAAAAGAAGAATATTATTTCTTTCATTTACAGAATAGATGGTAGGGACCTTGGAACTGTCGATCACATCAGGGATCTGGGGATAGGTTTTAGTAGTAGTCTTTCTTTCAACATGCATATTGAAGAGATAGTGGGAAAGGCGATGAGGACCCTAGGCTTTATATTGCGTCTGGGAACAGACCTTCGAGGTTTGCAGTCGTTCAGATCGCTTTATGTATCACTGGTTAGACCTCAACTTGAGTACAACACAGTGATATGGTCACCTTATTGTGCTATTCACTCCATAGCGATTGAACGAGTACAGCGCAAGTTCATGCGCTTTTTAAATTATAAATTAGGTCGTTCCATAGAAAATATTGATTATCCCGACTTGATACGAGGCTTTCAGTTACATTCGTTGGCCGATCGACGTAGGTTATTGAACGTCTCATTTTTGCACAAATTAGTGAACGGAGCAACGGAATGCATTGAGCTTGTAAGTGCAATCAACTTTCATGTTCCGAATAGACGGACTAGACAAGTTGTGCTTTTCCATGAGGGAGCCGCTTCCACTAACTATATATTTAAGTCTCCAATACCGAGATTGCACTGGCTAGGAAATGAGCTGTGTGTTGATGCAGAGATTTTCGCGGATAGCCTGCCGGTATTCAAAAAAAATTTTTATAGGTCTTTCTAAAATTCAAATTCAATAGCTAACCTTGCAGTTTTCTTTCTTTTCTTTATTCATTGTTTTTTGTAACTATCCTATTAATATTACACAATATGTTATTATAATTATCTTACTTTTTGCAGATGACTTAAAAATTTACAAAACGATAAAGAACTTAAACGACTGTATGGCGTTACAATTAAATCTTAACCATTTACTCGAGTGGTGTGCTTCGAATTCTTTATACCTAAACTATACTAATCAAGTCAATTCATCAGATTCTGTAGAAATAAAACTAATATTAATTTTCAATACACAATAGACAACAATAACTTAACTAAAGTAACATCAATAAAGGATCTTGGTATATTGTTTGATGAGAGGCTTACATTTATTTCTCACATAACTGAAACAACTAATAAAGCTTTAAAATGCCTTGGATATATTTTGAGAACCGTCAAAAATTTTAGATCTATTAATACATTTAAAACCCTATATACATCACTTGTTCGTAGTAATCTTGAATATAATTCAACTATATGGTCGCCGTTTTATAATGTGCACTCATTGAGGGTCGAAAGGGTTCAACATAAATTTTTAAGATTTGTAAATTATAAATTATCCATTCCTTTAGAAAAATTAAATTATGATTTTCTAATGAGTATTTTAAATTTATCCAAATTATCAAACAGAAGAACGATTCGTGATTTAATATGTTTATTTAAAATAATCAACGGTATATTGGACACCCCTGACCTAGTTGAAATGATAAAATTCAGAGTACCTACAAGGTTTGCTTCACGTCAAAATGCACCTTTTCATATAGAGAATCTTCGAAATAACTTTATCATTAACTCACCAATACATAGATTGCACCGCCTTGGAAACCAATATAGTGCTGTTGATATATTTAATGTACACACTATAGATGGTTTCAAAAGGATGCTTAACGCATATTATAATTTTTGATTTTTACTTTGCTTTGTTTATTTTTGTTGTTTAAATTGAATATGTAATACTGTTTATTTTTTTTTTTCTTCTTTTATGTCTAGTTTTTTTTTATCATTTATCTCTATTTTCTTTTATTATGTTGTATTATGTTGTTTTATATTGTTCTTCCTTTAACTACTTACGTTTTTTTATTATGTACCTATATAATCGATGTATTTACACTTATTGTTATTTTGTTATGCCTACATTGTTCTATTTATCATGTATTTTTTTGTAAATGCCCTATTAAGGGCGTATATATAATAAATAAATAAATAAATAAATAAATAATTGATGCATGTGTTTATTTCTCTGTGTAAAAACATTTTTTTCAAATTTTGTGTTGTCAATTTATTGTTGTTTCTGTATTTTTTTTTATATATTCGACCAGTATTGTTTAATTTTTAAATGTAATTTCTTGTTAATTCTGTTTTTTTTTCTTTTTAATATATAATGTAGTTAATTAAAAAAATATATAATTCTATGTAACACGTAAATGGCTTATGCCGTGTATTGTATTAAATAATAATATCAAATAAAAAGGTCAAGTGTGAATCCATACATAAAATTATTGGTAGGTATGTACATTATAAAATTTGTAGTTTTTTTCTTTCAAAATTGGTTAAAATATAAATGGAATCATCGATTCGCATTGTAAATTTTACTTTAAACATAGTGCAAGTGGCGAACTTTAACTGTTAACTTGATTTTACTTTAGATCTAGTGCACTTGGCGAACTTTAACTCATAAAAGGATTTAACTTTACACCAAGTGCAAGTGGCGAACTTTAACTGCTTAAAGGATTTAGCTTTACACCCAGTGCAAGAGGCAAATTTTAACTACTGCTACTTGGATTTTCACTTATCCGTGTTTTTGGCTTGAAAAGCAAGAAAAGTGTGAGAAATAGGGTTTTTTTAAAATCAAATACACCGATTTTCGTTCCATATATATATATTTGAATTTTTAACAGGATGATCGTTTCGGCTTATTAACTGGAGTTATACAATATTGCCGTCATCACTGACAAAATAAAAATATACGTGAGTATTGCTGTTTCAAAATATCTGAAAAAAATATTAAGTATTGAGAATTTTATTTTATAAACTGAAATGTAATAACATATTTAGATCGTCTACAAGTGGTAAGTTTATTGACAGATAACTATTTCTATCAACTGATCAGGTACCTATGTAGAATTATGATGTGGAGGTTCTGGGTCATTAAAAAAGGCATATAATAACCATAAGAAGGTGAACGGATGACCTTGTACAGCTTGAGGATCTTAGATGGCAGCAAATAACCCGGAAAATTTTAGAGGAGGAATGAAATGTGGTTTGATATAAGTAATAATATACATACATATCATGGCGGTTGATATTATATTGCATTGTACATAATATACAGTAAAAATGAAGGATTTATCTTTTTGGTAAAACCAAGACTGATACGATTCCAACCCTGGTTTGATCAATCATAGAACCTATCATCTGGCAGCAGATTTCCTCTCCTCTTACTATCACTTTAGATTAAGGTCCGTCAAAGGATGTTCACATACAACACCCAGGAAACTTCAAACTTCCATGACCGATTTTCATTCCAACATGAATCCAGACAGATTTATAATATTATGATTGATTTTCCGAATGGAATTTGTTATAGTTTATAAAAATGTTTAATAATATTATATTAATGAATATTAATATTGTGGTGTATTAGAATACCTACGTGGTATTGTCCTGTTCCCCTATGGATATATGTAAATACGGTAGAGACGCGATTCGCGGCGCTTATCGCTTCCGCGTGCTTTACAGATAGCTAGGTACATATACCTACATATAACAGTGTAGGTACTTGTTCGGCCAAGAGCTCTGCTACGAATAAACTGAGTATAACGTATATATGTGTTTAACATAATAAATATAATATATTATAAATCATCACAACTACAAGTAATCTTTAACAAGAGAAAAGTAAAATTACTTAGATTTTCTTCATAGAATATATTATTAAAAGCATTCAATTCAATTCCAAGAATTATTTTTGTGTAACTAAAAGAATAAAATATTTCATCATAATATTTGGTATTTTTCATCACGTTATGCGAAAACAGATTATATTTGTACGACGAAAAATGTAAAATGAAAATGAAAAATGCAAAAGCACGAATTAAAATAATATTTATTTTAGTCACTATGAATTTTTCAAAGGTTGCAAAAAGTAAAATGTATTTTTAAAATATCCATTTGTAATTATCGATTAACAATGCCGATAATTACAAATATCCATTTGTAATTATCGGTTAACAATGCCGATAATTACAAATATCCATTTGTAATTATCGGTTAACAATGCCGATAATTACAAATATCCATTTGTAATTATCGGTTAACAATGCCGATAATTACAAATATCCATTTGTAATTATCGGTTAACAATGCCGATAATTACAAATATCCATTTGTAATTATCGGTTAACAATGCCGATAATTACAAATATCCATTTGTAATTATCGGTTAACAATGCCGATAATTACAAATATCCATTTGTAATTATCGGTTAACAATGCCGATAATTACAAATATCCATTTGTAATTATCGGTTAACAATGCCGATAATTACAAATATCCATTTGTAATTATCGGTTAACAATGCCGATAATTACAAATATCCATTTGTAATTATCGGTTAACAATGCCGATAAACCAGATATAGCAATCCGTTTTTGATCCACGTGCCAAAAATATTATTTCTCGATTGCGTGGCGTGTTCAAGAAGTAAAAAATATAAAAAAATAGAAAAATAAAAATAATTTTTTCCTGAATTTTGAAGCTTAAAGATTAGTATCTTGGCGTAAAGTCGTTTAACGAACTGTTTGTTGCCTGAGCAGAGACATACCTACGGATATTATCGATCTAAAGAAATTTTATGTACATAGATATACCTACATAAAGAGGGTTTGTGTATAAAAACTGGTTTTACTTATTTATTGTTGTTATGTATATATGTAGGTATTATACAATTATTTAATTATTCATAATTGATATTTAAATGTTGTTTTTTTGCCTATTTTTAAGTATGCTTTTTGTTACGTATGATTATTTTGTTACTTTCTTTTTTGTTCTATATTATGTGAATAGTTGCAACTCCTTTCAAAACAAGAGTATATCTCTCTTTGAAGGAATTCATATTATAAAGTGTTTTAATTTCTTTTTTGTTCTTTAATTTTTTTATGTAAAATATGTTTTTTTTCTAATAAATAAATTAATAAATGAAATAAATAAATAGAGTTTCTTAAAACTAAGTCAATGTCAATAAAAATACACATCAATAATTAATCAATGAGATTTTTGCTGTTGTCTATTCGATGACAAATTAATATACCTACTTAATATTTCGTCACTTTTAGTAATACACTCGACCTTAAGGGGGCATATAAACCTAAACACCCCAATTTCAAATGAAATTCCTCAAATATTTTAAACAGTGTGTTTCTAGAAAAAATACCATAAGTGTATTCAACATTTCTCTAGTGAATGTTCGTCACACAATTTTAAAATTCAAGCTGAATTCCCCTAGAAATAATATTAAAAATTTCCTCTTTTACAGTATTTTTTTTAAATTACTCCATGACTATGTATGTGTCGTAGAAAAATAAATCTTGTATATGCTAAAAGAGTGCATAAAATCAAAGTGAATGACCGATAAAGATTTTTAATTTCAATTAAGGTTTGTTCTTAAATTGCAAAAAATCAACAAATTTTGGATTTCCGATAATTTAAATCACGTATAAACCTTTTTTAACGCACGCGATAGTTACCCTTACTAACACGTAACTTCATAGTGTATTAGGCGGTTTTAATATATCATCGAATATTTTTATTATTGCATATGCGCAAACATTGGATTTTTTTCCCTGTCGGGAGTCAAAGATATTTTTTAACAGATTTTTAATTATCTCAATAGAGACGAAGTTGGAATATTTATTGTAGGAGAACCGGGAAATCAAGGCACCTACAGGGCTTACGACCTGTCATCGATTTCCCGGTTCTCCTACAATAAATATTCCAACTTCGTCTCTATTGAGATAATTAAAAATATGTTAAAAAATATCTTTGACTCTCGACAGGGAAAAAAATCCAATGTTTGCGCAAATGCAATAATAAAAATATTCGATTACTTACACATTGGTACAAGTAGGTAAATAAGACAAAAATGACCTTATAAGTCTGGCGCAATTCAGGGGTGACTTCTATGCGAAAAATGCATTGTCACCTCAGATATAAGAATTGTAGCTTTCATTATTTACAAAAAACCAATTCTCTCAATAGATGGCGTTCCAACAAAATAAATAAAAATAATAAGATTGTTGTTCATAATTTCACCCATAGATGGCTGTAGTAAAAATTCCTTATTTTCAAGCGAAAAGAATTTCAGTATTACAATATATAGAACTTTCAAAATTGAATTGATAGGGATCTCATTAAAAGGCATAATTGGTGAACGTTGCGCAAGCGCATAAAGTGATCACGTAAACCAGCCGATGGCAGGTCGTACGCCCTGTAGGTGCCTTGATTTCCCGGTTCTCCTACAATAAATATTCCAACTTCGTCTCTATTGAGATAATTAAAAATCTGTTAATATATCATGTTTTTAGTGACTAGATTTAGCGTTATATGTCCTCTTAATGGACGTTTTTCGTTTTAATGATGTCCTCTCTAGTTTTTATTTATTTTTTTTCAAAAGGTGAGTGCATATACTAGATAGTAATAGAACAAAAAAAAAATTTTAGAAGAAATATTACCTAACTCGACTGACCTTTGTAAATATATTATATCATGATGACCTTTGTATTATATCATGATGTAAAATATGTCCTTATTTCAATTGAAACACAAATTTAAGAAAAAAGGGGATAGTCAGTATGAAACGATGTAGAAGGGAAAAAGGGAAGAGGATTGTATGTATGTGTGTGTATGTATATGTTTGTGTGTGGTGTGTGCGCGAGAGTGAGTAGGTATATGAAAGAAACGAAAAAACCAAAAAAAAACGAAATAATCTTTGAAATATTATAGAACAAAAATTAAATTACAAAATAAAAAATTAAAACAATATCACGAAAGATATTAAAAAATGTAACTATCAGTTTTATTTACTTCTTCTGCATTTTTATTGATTGATCGCTTTTACACATTCCGAAATATTTTCTCAAATCAACAAATTTTAGTTTCCTTATCGAACTCGATTGGAATTCGACAAATTGAATGTCAATGTATTTTCAAATCTCGAGAATCGTTCGAATCTTGAAGAAAACTCCTTGATTATCGATTGAATAACACCAGAGAACACTTGTCAATTTGATTCGATCAGACATGTCTTCTGGTTTTTATTTATATTTTGGAAATTATCGATTTGACTATCGATTTAATAACTACAGAAAATCTTGTTTGATTTGATCAAAAAAAATTGAGAAAATCTGAAACTTTTTTCATGAAAACAAGTTTGAGATATTGTATTTGTTCATATTTGTACACATTTTCATCGTTATACCTTTAATGGTTTTTGAGATAAATTAATAAATCAAATTAATTACCCCTGACTGGAACTTGAAATAAATGAGATAAATAAACAATAAAATGATAATCATGTATCATGTTTAAAAATATATACTCATGTATCATAATTTATCGAATTACATAATTTTTAATGTAGGTACTTACCTACATTCATTTAATATAGTTTTTTTTTTAATTAATTTTATTGATAAAAAGAATTCGTGATATTTAATGTTCTCTGTCAAAATTTTGTTATAACAAATAATTCACAAGTTAAATACTACTGTGAGACTCGCGAAAGAAAGTTTAACGAAACTAATGGGAATTAATATAATTATTGGAGAAATGCGAACCCGAAATTCTTTGAGAAACGTTATCTTATTCAATTCCAATGTTCACACCTACCCTACGAGAGGATGTCAGGATTTTAGACTTCCAAAAACGAGATTAACATGCACTCAAAATAGTTTATACCATAAGGGTCTTAAAATATATAATAGTTTGCCACCAAAAATAAAACAAACCACAAGTCTTGCCACCTTTCGTAGGCTAGGTGCTGAGCACATAGTTGAAAATTATTAATTTTCTCCATACTTTACATTGTTTTAAATAATTTAGTGTCATACCCTGTACCTGTACCAGAATTTATTAATTTATCAAAAAAATGTATACTTTTTGTTTTTTTGTTTATACTAGATGTATTAATTTTTATATTTTTTTACGTCTAAATAAAAGTTACTATTATTATTATTATCACGAGGGTGACTGAAACAACATAAAATGTATCTGTAGATACCTATACCTTAAAGGTCTACGACCCTCAAAATCTATACGAATAAAATAAAGTCGGGTTAGTTA
The DNA here is from genome assembly GCA_963576475.1 of Molanna angustata. Lineage (NCBI taxonomy): Eukaryota > Metazoa > Arthropoda > Insecta > Trichoptera > Molannidae > Molanna > Molanna angustata. The sequence goes on from OY754972.1 coordinate 35,162,890, forward strand.
CACCATTTATAACTCAAGAACTGCTGGACCAATTGGAATGATCTCTTATTTGTTGGATTCGTCTCCGCCCCGAATAGTAGAATATGAGTAACTATTAAAATGGAAATCTTGAAATACAAATCTATGCAATCGGAGTATTTGGCAATCAAATTTTGTTATAAATCAAAATTTTAATGAAAAACTTCGAGATAGGTAGGTTCTCAGTAAGTACTTTAAATTGATAATTTTTGCAATGGTTTATGGAAATGATTTTCTCACGCAAATATTGCTTCTCTGGGCTGGAAACACTGATTAGTCGGAAATCGCTGTATGGAAAAAACTCACCACTTGCGCGGGGTGCAAGGAATTTTTTATTATTATAAGTATAAACGACTTCCAATCGACCCAAAATACACGTCAGACTAGACAGACTAGACAAGCAAATATACAGATACCGAGAACCAAGTCGACTTATGGACAAAGAAATTTTCATTTCCTTGGAGAAAAAATTTTCAATTTTCTTCCAATTGAATTGACGAAAACTACAAATATAAATAGCTTTCAATGTGTATTAAAGAAGTGGGTAAAAAACAGACAAGACAGTGATGAATAAACAACTCTACGTTAACATACAATGACACACACGCACACCTAAACAATATACCTATATAATTATAAGCTGCTTCAGAACAGGTTTTTAACCTAGTGAAGCAGTTTACATTCCGCATCTAGTTCTTAAGCATATTTTTTTGTAAAAATATTTTATTGTTAAACTTTGATGTGTAGGTACCTGTATATTATTTCTTATGTTACAAAAAAAATTGAAAAACACAATATCTTAGAAAATTCTGTCATTCTTTTTAAAGTTTTGGTTCTTATTCTTCATCGAGAATTTAGTCATTTGACATATGAGGGGAACTATCCCAAGAAAAGGAGGTCCTATTATCCTTCCATCCCTTCGCAGATGTTCCGGGGTGGTCTGGTGTTGTTGAGTATTTCTGTTTTAAATATTTTGACCATTCTATTGTTGACGTGGACTCTCCAGAAGCGAACATTTAACTAAACTTTGTTATTTATTTAATATCTTACAAAGAAATTTATGGAAAACGATCGGCATAGGGATACGAACATAAATGTCATGTGAGTTTTTCTCTGGAGGGACGGAGGAGACGGTTGGAACTGCAGGGAGGTATTAAAAGAACTTTAAGAGACGGGAGGCACTGAAGGGACGGAAGCGACCATTTTTAATTATATAGGCAAAATAAATATTGCCCGGTTTTGCTAGTATTTTATGTATAATATATCCAAACTATTATTTAAGATTCAAGTTAGACGGGCATGCTGCCAAGTCCAAAATAAAAGAAAAAAAAATACACCCCCAAGGATACACACTTCTTTGTTTTATTTTTTTTCTTTTTTTCTGAGTTCGCGATACTGTCCGCGACGTTCTCTATTGATCGTCGTTACATTGCACTCGCGTATGCACCTACCATTACAGTGACATTCTGCCTGCAGTGTACGGGTGAGTGTTAAAGTAATTATTTTATTATAGGTCCCTACTGATACTGACGTACATACATAATTTTGTAGAAATTGACCCGTGATAAATTGTCTATTTTTATTCCTTAAAATATGATGGGCCGAGATGTATTTTTTTTTTGTTTCGGTTAAATTTTTCCTTCTTTCTCTTTTTTTGTTTTATCTTTTTAGTTCAACTTTTGTTTTCTTACATACTAATAATATGTGTGTGTCATTTGTACCTGTGTAAATGTATACATATGTATATGTGTATTTTAAACATTCGTTTTAAATGTGCAGTGTAATCTTTTTTTGTTATAATTCGAATGCTCAGGAGACGTTGATTATACCTACCTAACTATGCCATTCGGGAGATACCTGTTTTTGGAGCACTGGAGAGTCCATGTTTTTGTTTCATGATTTCTTTGTTTGTGTTGTTCAGTGCTCTGTTGGTGTCCCTTTATATGAAATAAATAAATAACTACTTGCAACGTGTTAAATTTGTTTCCACACAAATTATGAAATAATCTGTTGAGGATGAATAATAATTATTGGAAAACATTGCAATATATCTTTTTCAATAAAATTATATTTTATGGAAAAAATCGAAGTGTACCAATTTCGCTCTATCGCATTCAAAATCACTGTACGTACACTTCTATTTGATATCCGAAAGTATGATTTATTTGTAAGAAAGAAATTATTTTTAATTTTTTCATTGAATTAGCATTATGTTAGATGAACTACTATAGTTGCAGATGTCGACATTTAGCCTTTGAACTATTTGTCCACCAACCCTTCGAATCTTATTAACATCAAACGAATAAATGACCAAACTACTTAAATATTGCGACGAATTTATATAATCGCAGCACAAAAGCTAAATTAATACAATCAGTCTGGAACAATCTCGAATCTTCTTTTTATTTTTCCACATTTTTCCCTATAACTACTTCATGTCTTCAAGATTAACATGGTCATTAATTATAGCTTTGCCTCCGAAAAAAAATGATAAACTATATATTGAACATTTTCTTATACTCGTACTTTGTTAATTTCTATCTCCGTTGGATTGTGATATTTAGTTCGACATGATGAAATAAAATATTTCTTGTGAAATCGACATTCGACTGAACACACAAAAAATATTTACGTTATATTAAATAGACACAGAAATCATTTTTCTTTCTGACACGTACAAATTATATTCGTTCAGATATAAATAAAGTCAATTGATAGGTACTAAAATTGTTTTGATAGAGAAAATATGATCAGGAAACCATAACTAAAAGTAAACATACGAATGTTAATCTAAAAATAACATATTATTATACTCTTCACTACTATGAAATAGCGTAGAGCCGTGATATAGCCCGTTCAGCGCATTTAGTGTTTTCGCAACTAGTTAGCGTAAACTTTGAACGAGTTTTTAAAATAATTTTGTTATTGTATTCATTTTTATTAGAAAAATACAAAAATGAATAATGAAGGTACATATTATGTAACACATCATAAGAGAAATTCGGCAGACCTCGCTTTGGTAATGTAATAGAACATTTGTCCTATGCATCTCCGAGATGGCTGGTCTTCGGACAAGAAATGAAACGATCAGATCTAACCTGTAGTGTTTAATATATAAGCAGTCAAAACACTTTATTATAATATGTAACTACCTAATACTAATTATAATAAACAATAATAATATAATATAGCGTCATTCTATGATAACAAGATATTTTTAAGGGCGCTCTTGCTCAATTGTAGGTTCTGAAAAAGCAGTTTTCTTCTTTCTATGCCACGTGAGGTCCTTCCAACATCACTTTGGTATGGTAATAAAGCTGATTGGTAACCGGAGGGGTTACCAATCAACAGTAATTAGTAACCATAGGGGTTACTAATAAAAATAAGTGGTAACCAGAGGGGTTACCAGTAAAGAGAGTTTACTATATCCCAATTAAGTGGATATGATTTGAAATAAGAACACAAGGACAGTGGTTGAGAGAGAAGAAGAAAGAATGGTCAAAAGTTACAATGAGTATATTGATCACAATTAATAGTTTGCTTAAAGGTAAATTTACAATTGATGAAATAACTTACAAAGGAACTTTCTCACGATGAGTAGGTATAACGATCGAGTGTGTTGAAGTGTCCGATTATTCGTATGGTGAAGAACCATCGTGCTCGCGAGGTCGAGAGATGACCGGTGGTCGAGAGATGAAGTGTCGGCGAGACGGCGTGGTCGAGAAGCGATCAGTGTTCGCGTGGTCGTAACGGCTGCGTGAAGTGACAGATGAAATACGGAAATGAAGTGACGACGTGTAGAGGTGTAGACTCCCTTAAATAGTGCTGCGCTGGGGGTAGCAAGTTGATGTCCTCGAACTTTCTAGACTTATTTATTTGAAGTGTCATACCCAGTTGAGGAGTATTGTCACTTGTTTAACGTTGCGGGCGATGAACTCGGCCTAGCGATAAACAAATGTACTTGCCGTCGCTAGGCGCGCGCTCGAAAGAAATTTCGAGATGTGGTCTGCCACATTAATCTACATATGTCTTGGACTAACTGTTCTTCAATGTGAACTCCGGTCCGTTTTCTGATGTTTCTTAGCCATTACATCTGCATCCTACCCACAACGCGACTACCCTCAGAATTTATCCTTACATAATGTGGTGCAGTAGACCGTATTTTTACTTTCAGGTACGGAGAATATATCCCATATATGCAATCTCTTTCATTTCTATAGTGAAAAACAATTCTCTTCCCACGACAGATCCATTATTTATACTGATATTGAATACCACATCCCCCCCCTCTTAGCGCTTTTATCCCGTTTCTATCGGGGTACGGGTCTATCCAAACATAATTAGTAAATAATATTACACGGAAAGAAGAAAAAAATGACATACAATTGATTAAACACAATTGTTTACTACATATCTATGAAGTAAAAAGAAATGTGCTGGTTTTTAAAATGATTATATGTGAGTGAAAAAAAAAATGCTTTCTTGCAGTAGATACAAGGTTCAATAACACGGCAAACATTATATTATTATAACATATAATATAAAGAAAACACGTCTTGTCTTCAATCAGACAAATGAAAACAATGTGTTTCGCACAACTTTTCTCATATTCATAAAGCAAAAATATTGCGGGGAGTTTCCAACACATGGCTGAGAACAGCGAATATTATTATACCATAATATGAAACTTGCTTCCAAGTAACTTGTTACTTACACAAATAACCAGAACATACATAGCGCAAACAATAAGTCATGCTAATCATTGTTCCTAAATATTTTCTGGTAAGATTCACACCTGCTTACTCTTTGAAGTAATGTACAAAATATTTGTAGGTGGCTGAAGTGTGCAACGTTTGCGCGCAACGATTTTGGTCAGAAGAAAAGAGGTTTACCTCAAAAAAATCTATATATTGCAATGCAAGCAAAATATAGAAAATATTAATAATAATAACAAAAAAATAAACAAAAAATGTGTATAAATACTCTGTTAAACTTATGTATATTTACTACTTGAAAAATGTGCTTAGCACGAAACCGGTCGTAGGTGGTAGTCCTTAAATAAATGGCTACGACTATTTACACGACTCAACCATAGACGTAAACCAAAAATAACCACAGAAAACGCAGATAAATCAAGTTATAAAAATATTTACCTTTGTTATAATTGTAGATCTCGATGAAAAAATGATTTATAAAATTAAGTAAATGTAATAAGATGCCAATATTATTTATTTTTTCTTCAAGTTGGTTTCCATGATGCATTTTTATGACCATTGAAAAAATGACAAAGGTAAATATTTTTGTATTTTGATTTATATGCGCTTTCTATGGTTATAAATGACCTAAAAACATAGACGACGTCAGAAAATTTGTCGTGTAAATAGACACTTTTTGGCGGGAAAACGCTTTTCCCGCCAATTCCAGTCGTAAAAATAGTGACACCGTAAATAAATAGTGGAATTAATTCTTAACAAGTGTTTTTATTTTTATTTATTAAAAATATAAATTAAAAAATGTGTCGTAGAAAACACGAATCATATAAACTTTCCGTATGAGTGCACCCTTTTTTAGAATAAAAACAGCACCTAAACCAGATAACGCATTAGGATACTGATTACATCAGTATATGCACTATTAAAAAGTCAACATAAATACAAAAAAAAAAATTAAAAAGTTTCTCAGAAAAAACTGTAGTGCAATAAAAACGATGAGGATGAAGAATATTAAAAAAAGGAAAGCGCCTAAACTAGACATCACATTAGGATTATAAAAGGTCAACACAATGACATAAAAAATATCCCGAAAAGAACCATTTCTCAATAAAAACTAGAATTTTTTTTTACAAACTTCAGCCACCATTTGTAATATTATATTACAAATATAACGTGGCTGCAAATTTAGAACCAACCACAGTCCAATAGTACTGAAATTGTACATTTTATATATATAGTCTTATTGTACACTTGCTGTGGCCATCACTTCACTTTGAATAATCAAATTTCAAACCATACCCATAGATCTGGGGGTCAAGTCCCGTCAAACAATGAAATCAAAACCCTTTTGATTACTCACATCATGGGTATAATTATCATATGGGGTTCTGTATTATAAAACTCATGAGGGTTTTGATTTCACTGTTTGATGGGACATGCACCCCTGATCTTGTAGAAATATTGTATACACTACAATAAATTTCTCAGAACAAGAGAAGAACAAACTTCTCCTGAACAAATCGACAGTTGGATTATTCCAACTGTCGATTTGTTCAGGAGAACTTTGTTCTCTTCACATATCGGCAATGTTTCAAGCCAGGATACGCGAGAATTGTATGCAGAGGTCTACTTTTTTCACGGCTTTTCCAACTTTGAAGTCAAAAAACACCAACTTAGAGGCTTCGCAGCATATATGTTCCATACACGGATTTACTCAGAATTCGGAGTAGAACATTTCGTGTGTCTGTGTGTGTGTATGTGTGTGTGTATGTCTGTGTGTGTGTGCGTCTGTGTGTGTGTCCGTCCCCCCTTATAACTTTTGATCCGCTCAATTTACAGAGCCCAAATTTTCAGAATATATAAACAGTTATAGGTCTACAAAACTTTTATACTCAGAAGTGGGAATTTTTGTTTCAGTCAGGGGTTATCAACTTTTGAAATTTTGGTTTATTTTTCCATATATCTCAGAAATCATAAAATCTAGAACGCTGACATTTGGTATAAACATAGACAAATACAAAATCTCAAATTACTTTTTAAAAAAAAATCCAGGGTTTCTCAAACATTTTTTATTAAGAAAAATATTTTTTTCATGATAAATTTATGAGTTTAACTGCTTATATTTCCAAATTTTTTAAAAATATCAAAAAAAGCCGAAACACCCCAAATAGATAATTTAATTTTCTATAAAAAATATTAGCATTGTATTCCCACATCTCAAATTTTTTTTAATAATTTTTATAAAAATTGAATTTAGTGACGACATTGCTTCATACAATTTGTATGGCAATCGCCTACACACGATATCTAAGAAGACATAATTGTTTGATACTAATCTCCAAACATACATACATACCATCATTCTGTTTTCATATTCTGGGTAGGATCAAAGGACTGACCTCCATACTATCCTATCTTGACATACATACATATGTAGGTACATGTGTTGTCCAACTGTCGATTTGTTCAGGAGAACTTTGTTCTCTTAACATATCGACAATGTTTCAAGCCAGAATACGCGAGAATTGTATGCAGAGGTCTACTTTTTTCACGGCTTTTCCAACTTTGAAGTAAAAAAACACCAACTTAGAGGCTTCGCAGCATATATGTTCCACACCAACTAGATAATTTAATTTTATATACAAAATGTTCACATGGTATTAGCACATCTCAAACTTTTTTTAACAATTTTTATAAAAATTGAATGTAGTGACGACATTGCTTCATACAATTTGTAGGGCAGTCGCCTATACACAATATGTAAGAAGACTTAATAGTTTGATAGGTACCTACTTAATCTCCAAACATACATACAGAACCATCATGCTGTTTTCATATTCCGGGTAGGAAAACAGGACTGACCTCCATACTGTCCTATCTTGACATACATACCAACATGTGTTAAAATTTTCAATAATTTGGATTTATGGGTTTATAGTTTGTTTCTTATTCGTCAACTATACATACTATCGCTATCGACAGTTGGATCTCATGTGTTACATGCAACTAGTTAATATTTTAAGATATTTGGTTTTCTACACAACACATGTACCTAGGTATGTATGTCAATATAGGATAGTATGGAGGTCAGTCCTTTGATCCTACCTAGAATATGAAAACAGCATGATGGTATGTATGTATGTTTGGAGATTTGTATCAAACAATTAAGTCTTCTTATATATTGTGTGTAGGCTACTTCGATACAAATTGTATGAAGCAATGTCGTCACTAAATTCAATTTTTATAAAAATTGTTAAAAAAAGTTTGAGATGTGCTAATACATATTGTATATTTTTTATAGAAAATTAAATTATCTAGTTGGGGTGATTCGGCTTTTTTCGATATTTTTTTAAAATATTTGGAAATATAGGCAGTTAAACTCATAAATTTATCATAAAAAAAAATATTTTTCTTAATAAAAATGTTTGAGAAATCCTGGAATTTTTTTGAAAAAATTAATTTGAGATTTTATATTTTTCTATGTTTATACCAATTTTCAGCGTTCTAGCTTTTATGGTTTCTGAGATATATGGAAAAATATAGTAAAAATTCAAAAGTTGATAACCCCTGACTGAAAGAAAAATTCGATATTCTGAGTATAAAAGTTTTGTAAGCCTATAACTGTTTATATATTCTGAAATTTTGATCTCTGTAAATTGAGCGGATCAAAAGTTATAAGGGGGGACGGACACACACACACACACACACACACACACACACACACACAAACACAAACACACACACAGACATACACACACATGAAATGTTCTACTCCGAATTCTGAGTAAATCCGTGTATGGAACATATATGCTGCGAAGCCTCTAAGTTGGTGTTTTTTGACTTCAAAGTTGGAAAAGCCGTGAAAAAAGTAGACCTCTGCATACAATTCTCGCGTATCCTGGCTTGAAATATTGTCGATATGTTAAGAGAACAAAGTTCTCTTGAACAAATCGACAGTTGGAAAAACAAAATTTATGGATACCTAATGCCTTATAATTTATGGACTAATATACAATATGTTATCGGTACACACCAAAGAATATGAGAATTGATAGACTCACAAAAAAAAACTGGCGAAATTCCACTCCTAGAGGAATTCGGAAATGGCTCTTCTGCGGAAAAACTTATTCTTTTCTTTCTGAAATTGAATTACTGGCAAAGTTTTTTATAGTTTACACTAAATATTAATTTATTAGTCCATGCGTTATTTATGAGGAGAACCAAGGAAGCTAACTAAAAGTCAATAACAAGGACTGCTAAGGAAGGGAGTTGGATAACAATTAATCATATTGAGAAACTTGGATAACACGTATAATTTATTAATCTATCTCGGAGATTCAAAGTGGTTGGTATCAGAAAACACCTGGGACTTCAAAAACGAGAAATGCGTACGAAAATCATTACTTTCTAGCAAACGTTAAGATAAGAACATCTAATGAGCCTTAGATAATATGACAATGGCGAAATATATATCTACATATTTACATATTTTATATCTTCATATTATCTACATATAATATATATCTACATATTTTGTCATCGGAAATCAATGTAATTTTTACTCCACACTAACCCAAGGGGATATAATGACTAGCGTTGGCTCTCTGATTGGTTGAGTTCTCGTAGTATGGAGTCAAATGAGCTGTGAAATTTTATATTAAATGCGATGAATTAAATAAAAAATGTAAATTTAATTTATAATAATTTATAATTCAATTTATAAAGCAACTCGCTCACGCGAGTCGCTATTACTATTATACACAAACTTAAACCTACCCTAAGAATGCAGAAAAGAAGAGCTGGGACTGGACGCTACTGATATAATGGGGATTTTGTTCGCAATTTATAAGGATTTATTTTTATTGCAGATGATTATCAACTGGTATCATGCTGAGATTGTATTCTAAAGATTTCATCACAATGTATCTGTGTGTATGTGCTATGTATTTTGTGCTATGTACGGCGTGTTTCTTCTTATTTATCGATAATAGACTAAAGTAGGTACTCATTTGATTATTTCAAATTTTGCAAATTTGTATATCAAAAACTCGCTTAGACTCCATTTGATTTTGAAGGATATGTGATCAGTGCTTCTCAATTTTTTGAACTGTCAAATATAACAAAGTGACCCCAAGTTTAGGAAACTTAAAATTTTATATTATTATTTTCAGATTGCTCAAAAAATACATCACTTTCATAAAATGGCATTGAAGAATTTTCATATTTTTATAGTAAAATATTAATCGAAAATAATTTAACAAACTCATATCATGACAATGCTGAAAATTTTCCATAAAATAGGTACTTGTGGAGTATTTTTTAACAGATTTTTAATTATCTCAATAGACACGAAGTTGGAATATTTACTGTAGGAGAACCGGGAAATCAAGGCACCTACAGGGCTTACGACCTGTCATCGGCTGGTTTACGTGATCGCTTTATGCGCTTGCGCAACGTTCACCAATTATGCCTTTTTAATGAGATCCATATCAATTCAATTTTGAAAGTTCTATATATTGTAATACTGAAATTCTTTTCGCTTGAAAATAAGGAATTTTTACTACAGCCATCTATGTGTGAAATTATGAACAGCATTCTTATTATTTATTATTTTTTTTATTTATTTTTGTTGTAACGCCATCTATTGAGAGAATCGGTTTTTTTTTTGAGAGCAACAATTCTTATACCTGAGGTGACAAATGCATTTTTCGCATAGAAGTCACCCCTGAATTGCGCCAGACTTATAAGGTCATTTTTGTCTTATTTACCTACTTGTACCAATGTGTAAGTAATCGAATATTTTTTTATTATTGCATAAGCGCAAACATTGGATTTTTTCCCTGTCGGGAGTCAAAGAGAAAAAGTCTTTGACTCCCGACAGGGAAAAAAACCAATGTTTGCGCATATGCAATAATAAAAAAATATTCGATTACTTGTGGAGTAACTTGGTGGGCGAGGAGTGTAGAGTTTAAAACAACCCAATCGTTTATTAGGTATAGTTTAGCATAAAGTGTAAACTTTTTCTTTTTAATATACTCGTATGCGCTCTTGACACTCACATAGCGAGAGATATGGATATAGGTGAGGCATGGGATATACTAAGGAACACTCTAATTAGTGCAGCAAAGAATGCGTGTGGTGAAGCGAAAAGATGCAGAATGAAAGGAGATGCATGGTGGAAAAAAGAAGTACAGGAAATAGTGGAAGAGAAACATGAAGCATGGAAGAAGTGGTTGACGTGTAAAGGAGAAAGGAATGAAAAAGAAAAAGAAGCGCGAAAAGTATATAACGAATGCAAGAGGAAAACAAAAGAAGCCGTGAAAAGAGAGAAAAATGCCTTGAAAGATAGTGAAAGTATAAAAATTGTGAATGATTTTGCAGGAAACAAAAAAATCTTCTGGAAAAGAGTGAATAGGAGAAAGCAAGTAACGTCGAACGGATCAAAATGCATCAACGACAAAGATGGAAATATGGTTATGGATGAAACGAAAGTCACGCAGAGATGGAAAGAGTACTTTGAAGAATTGTACGAAAGCTCGAAGAGTGAAACCATGAGGTATGTAAGAATAACACAGAATGAAAACGAGAATGATAGAGAAAAAATTACAATAGACGAAGTTAGAGAAGCAGTGAAGCATGCACGTACAGGAAAAGCAGCGGGATTTGATTGCATAACAACTGAACTCATCAAATATGGTGGCGAAAAGACGATGGAATGGTGTCATTGCCTCTTCAACAAATGTTGGGAGACAGGGTATACTCCGTCAGATTGGAGAAACGCAGTGATTGTGCCCCTCTTTAAGAAAGGGTCAAAATTAGACTGCAAGAACTACCGAGCTATCAGTCTGCTGAGTTCAGTTGGAAAACTTTATGCTAGGATCTTAGATCAAAAGTTACGAAAGGTGACTGAAAGCAAGGTATGGGATGCACAAGGAGCGTTTGTTAGAGGTAGAGGATGCACTGACCAAATCTTCTCCCTTCGAATGGCAATTGAAAAGGTTCTGGCAAAAAACCAGAAGCTTTTCTGTGCTTTCATAGACCTGGAAAAGGCTTATGATAAAGTCGACCGGGAAAAACTTTGGAACGTGCTATCAGTGTACGGAGTGGAGAGTAAGCTGATAGGAGCAATTGCGTCTCTTTATGAGGGTAGCCAGGCTTGTGTGAGGGTTGATAACTCTCTCACGGATTGGTTCCCCATCAACAAGGGAGTACGACAGGGCTGCGTCCTATCACCGTGGCTCTTTAATCTGTACATTGACTACTGTGTAAAAGAACTGAAGAATGCAAATATAGGTTTGAAGCTGGATGATGTGAATGTATGCGATCTTATGTATGCGGATGACAAGGTATTAATGGCTGAAAGTGTGAAAAACTTAGAATACTTGGTAAAAATGGTATTCGATGGATGCATCCAAAATGGACTGAGAATGAATGGAGCTAAGTCTAAAGTAATGGTATTTGAGAAGAACGAAAGACGAACAATATGCGAGATACGAGTTAATAATGAACTACTAGAACAAGTGGATGAATATGTGTATCTAGGAAGTATGTTTCAGCGTGATGGAAAATTGGAAAAGGATATAGAAAGAAGGGTAACGGCAGCAAATAGAGTAAATGGTGCATTAAGAACAATAATGGCTGACCCAATTATTTCAAGGCCAGCAAAACTCGCTGTGCACAACGCTATTGTCGTTCCAACCATAATGTATGCAAGTGAGACATGGGCATGGCAGAAGATGCATGAAAGTAAAATTAACGCTGTGGAAATGAGGTCCCTAAGACGAATGTGTGGTAAAACAATTTATGATAGGATAAGGAATCAAGATATCAGAAGAGAATGTAAGATTGAAAGGGATATTTTGAGTAGAATGAAGATAAATGCTTTGCGACGGTTCGGACATGTAGAGAGAATGAACGATGAACGACTGACAAAGAAAGTATACAAGGCTGAAAAGAGTGGAATGAGATGTAAGGGTCGACCTAGAAAGAGCTGGCATGATCATATAAATGAGATTTTGAAAGAGGGGAACATACGAAGTCAGAACAATAGGAGAGCATGTATGACGCGATGTATGAATGTAAATGAGGCAAAACAGGTATGTCAAGATAGAAGAGTCTGGCGTTCGGTTCTCTCTGCCTACCCCAAATAGGGAAACGGCGTGATGGTATGTATGTATGTATGTAAGAGATACTAGAACATCTTTTTCAATCAATATTATCTATGTATCTACCATAGTATCTACCTACAATATTAAAAGTGATATATCTTTCTTCGTTTATTCAAACAAGGTGATTGTCACTATTACCAAACTCTCAGCTACAATAACATCATAATTTTGGTATCACACAAATAACGTAGACGTATGTAACTAAACTTTTAAATTGCTTAAAACTCAAGTGGGTATTTTAAATATTTTTTTTTATATTCACAGTATTGAAATGAATTAAAAAACATCACTTTGTCGACTATGTGTAAAAAATACATTGTTTTACAAAACAATGTTAAATTAAATTATTAACCTTTACTTTAAATTTCTGCATAGATCCCTCGGTAAACTTAATGAACGCTTCCAAAAAGCAATGTAAAAATATTTTAGTTCTCATACAATGAATAGGTACCTACCTAATAACAAATTTGAATTATAAGTAATTCGTGGTGTTGAGTTATAATATATAGGAATGAGGGTTAGCAACATTACTACAAGCATAATCGCAAATAAATAGTTCAAAATCTATCTTACTTTTAACAGACGATACCAATTTAATTACTTACGAAAATGTTGGTCTAGCAGAAGTCTGACTAGTTGTCCACTCGAAATCGTTGAATGTCTAGTATTAATTTGAATTTGACAACACTCTAGAGCTTTTAAGATTTTTTTTGAAATATCAAACGAATATTCGAAACACTATATTATGGAATGGTTTTTTTTTTTTTTTTACGTCGGTTGTCGGAGACGCCGGACGCAGTTTTTACTGTGCTCCTGGATTATCTCCTTAATATAGGAACAACGTTTCGTAATAAATAAATAGTATGTTGTACGGGTACTATATGTGAAATGTGATATGTGAATATAAAATATGTGTAATTTGGTGGTGTATAACAGTTCTGTGAGGTGAATAAGTTTTTGTGATCTGCAAATGACGCTAACATTAGTGTATTAAATACGAACCAATATTCACACACTATGCAACAGAAAGTGTAAACAGAATTCCTGGAATTCACTGTCCGCCACATGTTACAAATGTTTCGCCGGTCAATTTCTACCTACGGCAGTGGGATTAGGAGTTTTACGACAGGGTCCTTTATGATAGGGCTGTGCCGTATCTACAGTCTGCACCCAAGAACAAGGACATACAGCATCCCGCGTGGTCATAGATGAATGCAGTCATAAAAAGAACCCGACAGGCCGGCAGAAGGAAGACTGCGCCAACACTTATCAATTGAAATGAACACGAGTGACTAAATAAATATGTAGAAGAGGACTTCAGTGAAATAGTGACAAAAAAAAACAATATCTAGTATAAGTATCAGTAGATGTAAAGTGATAGGTCATAAGTTTTTGTATGTAAGTTGTTTTGTAGGTAATTGTAAGTACATAGTATAATATAGTCAAATAGTGTGTCCAATTGTAGGTGATGTATGTAAAAGTGCGATGTATGTATAAGTAAAATAAAGAAAACCTCCTGGACTCCTCCGGGAAAACATCGATGAAGCCCGCCACTCGTCATGTTACGGTCCAGGGGGTAGGCGAAAAGAAGAGAACCGAATGTAGAGTGGGAGTCTGGAATATCAGAGGAGGGATGGACAGAAAGATGAATGAATTGTGTGATATAATGAAAGGAAAAGAAATTGACATATTGTGTGTAAGTGAGACAAAAAAGAAAGATAGAGGGATGAACGTTAGGAATGATGGAACTATAGAGCTTTGGTCAGGAGTGAAGAGAGACGAATTTGCATGCAAAGGAGTCGGTGTGATTCTAGCGAAACGTATGGGGAAATGTATTAAAGAGTACAAGCTTGAAAGTTCTAGACTGATGTGGGTAAGGCTGAAGATCGGAATTACAAGCGTGTTCCTAATAGTAGGATATGCGCCTGGAAACTCCGACAGTGAAAGTGAAAAGGATGACTTTTGGAACAGTGTGACCGAAATAATAAATGAGAAAAAAGATAATGAAAGAGTGATTCTGGCTGGAGATCTAAATGGATGGGTTGGAGTCCGTAGGAAAGATTACGAGTCTGTCCTTGGACCCCACGGTGATAGCAGAGTGAATGACAATGGTAAGAGACTACTGGAAGTGTGCACGGAAGGGAATTTATTTGTGGCGAATTCAGTATTCAGCCACAAAAGAGTTCACCAGTATACATGGGAAAGGGGGAATGAAAGGTCTATAATAGACTATGTATGTGTTGAAGCCGCACTAAGGAAAGCGACAGTGGTCACTAGAGTGTACAGGGGCGCGGATCTGGAGACAGATCACTACTTGGTGATATCAAGAATTGTTCTGTTTACTGGCTGGCGCTCTAAAACCCACCGAAGTGAACCACCGAAGCGAACCAAAGTAGAAAGGCTGCAAGATGAGAGTGTAAGAAAACAATATACGAAAGATACGGAAAGTGAACTTCTTAGAGCAATACACAGGAGTGAAAATATCGAGGAAGCATGGACGACACTGAAAGAGACCGTATGTAAGACAGCGAAAAAGGTATGTGGTATTGCTAAAAGAGGTGGAATGAAAGGCGATGCATGGTGGAATGAGAGAGTTAAGATAGTTGTGGGTGAAAAGAAGAAAGCATGGATGGCATTAATAGCCGCGAAAGGATCGAATAATGAAGAAAGAGCAAAAGAGAATTATAAAGTGTGCAAGAAGGTAGTCAAAGACACAGTAAAAAGGGAAAAAGATGGTATAAAAGAGAAAGAAAGCCTGAAAATAGCCAACGACTTTCCTGGAAACATGAAAATGTTCTGGAAAGGCGTAGCGAAAAGAAAAAATGGAACTGTGAAAGCTTCGAAAGGAATAAATGATAAAGATGGAAAAATAATTATGGACGAAGACGGCGTGAAAGAACGATGGAAAGAATATTTCAAGGAACTGTATGAAAGCGGAGTAAGTGGGGACGTGAGTCAGAGAACATGGCAAGTAAGCGAAAGTGATAAGGATGAAATAACGCAAGAAGAAGTGTTTGAAGCAGTAAAACACGCGAAAGCGGGGAAAGCTGCCGGGTATGACAGTGTATCAGCTGAACTTATAAAATATGGCGGCGAACAGACGTTGGAGTGGTGTCTCTCTCTTTTCAACAAATGTTGGGAAGAAGGACACACTCCCTCAGACTGGAGAAATGCAGTCGTTGTACCTTTGTATAAAGGTAAAGGATCGAAGCTCGACTGCAAAAACTATAGAGCCATAAGTTTATTAAGCTCAGTTGGTAAGATGTATGCAAGGATCCTGGATCAAAGAGTGCGAAAGATTACAGAAAGCAAGATGTGGGATGTCCAAGGTGCGTTTGTGGGCGGCAGAGGATGTATAGACCAAATTTTTTCTCTGCGCACGGTCACAGAAAAGGTTCTGGAAAAAATCAGAAAATTTTCTGTTCCTTCATAGACCTAGAAAAGGCGTATGATAAAGTTGTTAGAGAAAAATTATGGGATATACTAGCAGTGTATGGAGTGAAGAGCAAACTGATACGCGCAATCGCGTCATTATATGAGAACAGCGAAGCATGTGTTCGTGTCAACGACAAAGTGACAACGTGGTTCTCTATAAATAATGGCGTTAGACAAGGGTGCGTGCTATCTCCATGGCTCTTTAACTTGTACATTGATTTCTGCATAAGAGCCCTTAAGGATGAAAGCAAGGGTCTGAAATTGAGTACTGTAATGGTGCGAGACTTGATGTATGCAGACGATAAAGTTCTATTAGCAGAAAGTATGGAAGAGTTACAGTATCTTGTAAGTCTGGTATATGAAGGATGTATAGAGAATGGACTTAGGATGAATGCCAGCAAATCAAAGACAATGGTCTTTGAAAAGAGTGAAAGCAGAACAGCGTGTAAAATAAGAGTAGAGAACGAATGGCTCGAGCAAGTCGACGAATATGTGTACTTGGGAAGCATATTTCAACGGAATGGACGACTCGATAAAGAGATCGAAAGAAGAGTTATGGCAGGAAACAGAGTGAATGGAGCACTAAGACCAATTATGAATGATCGCAACATATCAAAGGATGCCAAAGTTGCCATTCATAACGCCGTCGTAGTGCCAACCTTGACGTATGCAAGTGAAACCTGGACATGGCAGAAGACGCATGAAAGTAGAATAAATGCAGTTGAAATGAGATCGTTAAGAAGGATTTGTAATAGAACGATGTATGACCGGGTAAGAAATGAAGACATAAGGAAAGAATGTAAGATGAAGAAAGATGTCATTACTAGAATGAAAGTGAACACATTGAGATGGTTTGGTCACATGGGGAGAATGAATGAGGAGCGCCTGACGAAGAAAATATACAGAGCGGAAAGGAATGGATTGAGAGGTCGGGGACGCCCAAGAAAGGGATGGCACGACCATGTGAACGAAATTTTGAAAGACGGAAATGTTAGAAGTGCGAGCAATAGACGAGCATGTATGAGACGATGCATGAATGTGGACGAAGCGAGGGATGCGTGCCAGGATAGGAAAATGTGGCGTTCGGTTCTCTCTGCCTACCCCTCAAGGGACATGGCGTGATGGTATGTATGTATGTATATTATGGTAGCAGTTACCTACAGATATTTCCAGTACCTACGAATGAAGTAGGTAATCCTTTCTGCGAATTTGAATCGATTTGACGTCGTTAAAGGCTTTCGTTTTCATTGGAAAGTCTAATTAATTATATTGGTACTTTCATTTAGAAAAAGTCATAAATCAATTTTTTACGAAGAAAAATGTGTTAAAACATAATCCGTATTTATTTTTTTTATCTTATTAACATTATTGACATAGAACCTATCAAAAATAAAACAAATATTAAGAATACAAATACATCGAAATTAAAATCAGTGGTTTGCGAATCCATAACTGGTGGATGGGTGGATGGCAGAGCGGTTAGCGCGCTGGGTTAGTAATCCAGTGGTCGTGAGTTCGAATCCTGCCTCGACCGATCTCGTTCACCTATAGGACAAGCATTTATGCTTAGTTTAGGGAACGTAGGAAGATGTATATGTACTTGTTTAACAAGGACATATTCATTTTTTAAAAAAAAAAAAAATAACTAATAAAATTAATCGATGTGTAAAACTAAAATACCTACTTATAAAAAAATATATGTACATAGGTACCTATATATTATCCGTTTATATAAATGTTAATATTGAAAAAAAAGTCAACTAAATGAGCATATTCACTACCGATATTATAGAGACGGCTAACTAGTGAGTGATAAAAAGGTGCTGTATGTCTATTGGTGCACTGTGGTGTATTGTATTTCTATTATTATGTAGTGCATGTGTTTTTAAAAATGTCCAATTCTGATTCGTTTCAGAATACGAAAACGTCTAAATCAACGGGCGACCGTGGAAAAAAGGATTTTGTCTGCGGTGTGATGTAGTAAGTCCCATATAAATTCAACTTTTTGACATTTCTCGTTTGACAGACGTTTGACATTTGTTTTGACAGACGAATTATAATAGGACATAGTAGGCAAGTTAACAAAGCTATGGTTTAAACGAGTTATTTTACTTACCAAGCATTCCAACAGGGAACTGATTTGGAGTCTGTAGATTTTCTATGACGCTCTGTGTCACTACCCAGACATAGTTTTCTCCAGTAATGTGAAGGTCCCTTGCAGCTGCCAGAATGCGAGCAGCTTCTTCTCTAGTGGCATATAGAAGTAACACTCTAGATTCGCTGGACACCAGTTCCATGAGGTCAGATGGCTTCGTCACCAGCACGGCGTTCAAGATGGTAAATTTGAAGCGGTCCTAGATGAAATAAAGTTGAATCAGTATCTTGACAAATAATAAGGAACGAAAACAGACTTCCACACACAATAACCTTAAGCGTTTCGATACAAATTGGCTGACACATAACAAGCAACATACTAAAAAGCCATATAGATATGGTTCTGAAGAAATTTTTAAGCAATTTCAAGTATCTACTTGATGTAAGGGATATTTATACTAGATACAATCTAAATTTATTAAAAAAAAACAAGCCAATTCATAAATATTCTATCTCAAAGGACACTCTTACTACTTTAAAGGACACTGCTTGGTGCCAAAAAATAATTCTTAATTTGGGCAAAGATTTTTTGTAAATACCTACTGTACCTCGAATTTATAATAAACTGTCACCAGATCCCAAAGGGTTAACACAACTCAAAGGTCGTGGTATCAAGTGGTTACTTGATGTGGGCAGAACACAAAATGAAATCAATATCACAACTATAATTTTATTTTTTGTTACTGTTCCGAATATGTGTAATAATCTTTAAAATTGGTGCTAAAAATTCGTTTTTTTGTTGATAGAAATTTTATGAATTCACAAATGTACAGATAGCTGATTCAGAACAGATTTATTTTAGTACAGCTGCCATCTTATAATTGTAAAATGTATAGTGTAGTAGCCACTTGTTTATTTCTTGCACAAATTCATCGCCTCGTCGACATCGTACATCGTCTTATACATGTTCGTCTGTTATTCACGCTTCTGACATTTCCGTTATTCAAAATACCGTTCACATGGACGTGCCATCCCTTTCTTGGGTGGCCCCGATCTCTCATTTCATTCCTGTCCGCAATGTATATTTTCTTCGTCAGTCATTCCTCATTAATTCTCCCCATGTGGCCAAACCATCTCAATCTCTGTTCAGTTTCATTCTATTAATGGCATTTTTCTTTATCTAACATTCTTTCCTTATGTACTAATTTCTGACCCTGTCATACATTCTACTTTCGTGCGACTTCTGCCATGTCCAGGTTTCACTTGCATACGTCAAGGTTGGCGCTACGATGGCGTTATTAATGGCAACTTTAGCATCCGTTGATATGTTGTGATCATTCATAACTGGTCTATCGCTCTGTTTCCTGCCATAACTCTACTTTCGATCTCCTTATCAATCTATTACTTTTATTTGGCACGCTGTTCTGCTTTCACTCTTTTCAAACACCATAACCTTTGATTTGAAATAAGTTTAATAAATTAAAAATAATCTACCTGCATCTCTGATACTCTCTCCCTGACAGCTTGGATAAAGTCATCGTGTCCAGCAATTTGTGAAGTTACCACAGAGAACTGGTGCCATTTGTATCTTTCTAGAATACTCAACATGGCTGCAGTCTGATGTTCAATGGAAGGGGCCAACTGGAGTTGCAGGGTTGACTGTGACGCACGTCTCTCTGTAAAATAATAATTAAGTATTTGTTTAGTTATTGTCTTAATTATCTGTGACTGTGTATCCCTTCATTGGGTAAGTCCATGACTGTACAGAAATACATTCCTGTTTCATAGGCACTTATTGAATTATTTAAGGGCTTGGTGGATAGTAAAATAAGAATAATTTACTGTGTTTATTGATAATAAACCAAAAAACTGTATAGAGTTTCACTACAAAACAAACTAAATTTTAGTTAATTATATCATAATCATTTGTCAAATCCTAAACATACATTTTTATCCACAAGCCCACCAAATTTAAAATATACCTTAATAAGAAACTATCTATCTTATATATTTACTTTACATGTACTTAAATGCCATTAAAGTTAGAGGTATCTAAGATATCTGAGCCAGAAATAATATGTCTAGCGCAGTTCAGGGGTGACATCTGTGCGAGAACACCGTTACCTCATTTATAAGGACTGTTGCTTTCTTTGTTTACAAATAAACACAAAAAAAACAATATATCAATAGATGGCATTACAAAAAGGTTTCGTTGTTATGTACTTAGATGGAAATAGTATTTCCAGGTGAATTGTTACACATTATTCAAATTACATATATAGAACTTTCAAAAATTACATTGACAAGGGAACTCAATAAGAAGGCTTAGTTGGTGAACGTTGTCAAAAAAAAAGTATCTAAGATATTTAAAGAATCAAAAAAGTTGTAACTAAATAAAAAAATATTTTAAAAATAAAAATCAAAAATAAATACAAAGTTATTATAGGTTCCCTTAATTTTCTGATTATTTTGAAACTTTATAGGTGGCCACAACCCAGGCGCTTTACTTTGAAGGTATTAACAATTTGGTATTTGGTGGAATAGGTAGATAAGGGTTTAGGAAATTACCTTGCCTATATATTTTTTGTTCTGGTTCTGTGTTCACTTTTCACCACATTCACAGCGTTTGAAAGTTTCGATTTTCACTTAACTGAAGCTAATTAAATTATGAGGATTGAGAATATATATTTTTGATAAAGAGCGGTACGGTGTATTTGTCAAAATGAGATGAAGATGCTTAGGTGGATGTGCGGCGTCACGAGAAGAGATAAAATACGAAATGAATATATAAAGAGGTAGCCTGGGTGTACGCGATGTATCCGATAAACTGATGGAGAATAGGCTGAGGTGGTTCGGGCATATCCTTAGAAAACCGCCAGAATATATAGGAAACACTGCACTGGACCATCGAGTGTCTGGCAAAAGATTCAGAGGGCGTCCCAAAAAACGATGGTAACGCCTGGTGGCTGATGACATGCAGGAATGTGATGTCTCTGAGGACGATGCTCAGGATAGGGCGAAGTGGAGGAGCGCAGTGAGGAGAGCGGACTCCACCACCATGTGGGATGCAAGCTAAGGAAGAGAGAGAGAGAGAGGTGTATTTGTCAAGATGACAGTTATTACAAGAGAAAATTTTTTGAAAAATTAGATGCAACAATTTTTCTTTTTCTTTATTTTATTTCAAAATTGGAACAAATTTGTAATACTTCATCTTTTTGCATAAAGCTGGTATAGGAAAGGAGGGTAGAAAAAAAGTATAAACATGTAATTATGTGTGTGTGTGTGTGTATGTATGCACCCAAATTTGCCTAGCCAGTATTTATTTTGTAAGAAATTATGTGTAGATAATATAATGTATCTAAAACTTAGTATATACGTAAGTGCACGTGGTAGGTATAAAAGGAAGTAAAGAAACATTATTTTATATGATGTTATTCCTTAAGGCCAAGCGAAAAGTTAAAGTTCAAAACGTGTAAGAATGTACCTGTTAGGGATAAGAGTCTGACTGCCTCAAGGGGCGGATTAGCTAACACAGCTTCCCCTGATTATTTCTCATGGTTAAAAGCCCTCTAACATTTCTCTCTCTCTCTCTATATATATATATATATAATATATATATATATATATATATATATATATATATATATATATATATATATATATATATATATATATATATATATATATATATATATATATATATATATATATATATATATATATATATATATATATATATATATATATATATATATATATATATATATATATATATATATATATATATATATATATATATATATATATATATATATATATATATATATATATATATATATATATATATATATATATATATATATATATATATGTTACTAGAAAGGTTTTCACGGGTATTTGAAAATATGAAATTATTATTATCTTTGGGGTTATCCCGCGTCAAAATCAGATCCTTGGAAGGATCTTTCGTCAACCGACGTTTCGCCTGGATCACACCAGGCATCTTCAGGGCCTTGTTGATAGATTCTCGCTTCGTGTGTCAGTGCAAGCACGTCCGTTCGAGCCGAGAACCTAGCACCAAGTGAAGATTGGAAAGTTAAAGTTTAAACTGTTGGGGTAGATGGGTTTTCCCCGCTTTTGTTCGCCTTAATGGCTTTTGACTGGCTTCTGGTGATTCGCCTCACGCTTAATGATGTATCTATTGTATTAATTTTATTTGTTTGTCTAAAGGATTTAATTTCGGCGTAGTACCACCCAAAATACCTAATGAAGAGATCATTACAGGAATAGAATCCGCGTTACATAAATTAAACGAAAATATGGCTGAAACTATTCGCCAAGAAACATGCCACATTCTTAGAAAGTCACTTCCACCTAAAAGTAATATTACAAGAAACGAAGCCCGAGCTCTCAAAGAATTACGTTCAAATACCGATATAATTATACTTCCAGCGGATAAAGGCAATGCCACAGTGATTATGAAAAGCGAAGAATATCACTCTAAAATGACTAATATATTAAATGATCCGGCATACAAACTTCATAACAAAAATCCAATTACATACCTAGAAAAAACAACAAAATCTAAAATAATAGCATCAAAACTAAACGAAGACTTAAAGAAATCATTGATACCGCGCGAAAAATCATCCCGCTTCCCCAAATTGTATGGTTTACCAAAAATCCATAAAGACAATGTTCCACTTAGGCCCATAGTGAGTTCAGTAGGATCGCCCCTCCAATCGCTTTCAAAATACCTATCGAAATATTTACAACCGGATGTAGAACTAGCAAACTCTTACGTTAAAAACTCGGAACACTTCGTTAAAATAATAGAAGACCAAAAGTTAGAGAAAACAGATATTCTTGTTAGTTTTGATATTGTGTCACTGTTTACCAACATACCTACCGATGAGGCACTTTCCGCAGTAAAAGAAATTTGTGAACCATCAAAAGACATAACTGAATTGATAGAACACTGCTTAAATAATACATTTTTCATTTATGACGATAAAATATACAAACAGATTAAAGGAGCACCAATGGGTTCGCCTCTTTCACCGCCGGTTGCAAATCTTTTTATGACAAAATTTGAAATAGACGCCTTAGAAAAATCACATTTGAAACCGAAACTCTGGATTAGATACGTGGATGATACGTTCATAATATGGCCCCACGGATTGGAGGAACTAAACAAATTTCTAATTTATTTAAACGGGCTCCACAGCGATATAAAATTTACAATGGAATTAGAAAATAATAATCAAATACCATTTTTAGACGTCCTAGTTATTAAGAAGGATGACGGTAGCCTTGGTCATACGGTTTACCGGAAAGCCACACATACAGATAGATATCTACATGCATCCTCTAACCATCACCCGGCACAAATTGCATCGGTAGCTAATACATTAGTTTCCAGAGCTATAAAAATAACCGACTCCGACCACCAACAAAATGAATTAAATAACCTCAAAAAAACCCTGCAATGTAATGGCTTCTCCAATTTTGTTATAAATAAAGCAGTCAAACGTCAAACTAATAAAAACGTCATAAAAAATGATAAAACTATTTCTGAAAAACCGTTAGCTACAGCTTTTTTACCATACATAAAAGGAACCACAGATAAAATCAGTCGCCTTCTAAATCAACATAATATTAGAACAGTCTTCAGAACAGAAAATAAAATATCAACCCTTCTGCGAAATGTAAAAGACAAAATCCCTCTAGAGTCTCATGGCATATACGAAATACCATGTAAATCATGCGACAAGACATACGTGGGAAAAAGTAACAGAAAAATATCAGCCAGGGTCGCGGAGCATAGAGTGGATTCAAACAATAAAAAATTAACGTCTTCACTAGTCCAACATACTCTGAACGAAGGACATCAAATCGATTTCGATAATGCACGCGTAGTTGCAAGTATTAACACAGAAACAGTAAGAATTTATAGAGAGGCAATCGAAATTTACAAAAGGAAGAATGTCGTGAATAATCGAGACGATGGTGTACGTCTCCCGCTGGCCTGGAAAAATATCTTACATAAAAATAGAATCGACAATAAAAATAAAAATAACATTATAAAACATTCATTAAATACCTCAGAAATTGACAGCAATAAAAATCCCATTACAGTAAACCCATTAAATGTTAAACGCCAAACAATATATATATATATATATATAGTATATATATATATATATATATATATATATATATATATATATATATATTATATATATATATATATATATATATATATATATATATATATATATATATATATATATTATATATATAGTATATATATATATATATATATATATATATATATAATATATATATATATATATATATATTATATATATATTATATATATATATATATATATATATATATATATATATATATATATATAATATATATATATATATATATATATATATATATATATATATATATATATATATATATATATATATATATATATATATATATATATATATATATATATATATATATATATATATATATATATATATATATATATATATATATATATATATATATATATATATATATATATATATATATATATATATATATATATATATATATATATATATATATATATATATATATATATATATATATATATATATATATATATATATATATATATATATATATATATATATATATATATATATATATATATATATATATATATATATATATATATATATATATATATATATATATATATATATATATATATATATATATATATATATATATATATATATATATATATATATATATATATATATATATATATATATATATGTTATTATTAAGTATTTTGGGGATAACCCGCGTCAAATTCTGATTCCCGAGAGAATCAGTCGTCTGCCGACGTTTCGTCTGAATCTCATCAGACATTTTCAATAGGCGCCTTGTTAATAAATTTCCGTCGCGAGGGATAGTGCGCGCACGTCCGTTCGCGTCGGAAGCTTACCACCACTTGGTGGTAAGCTATATATATATATATATATATATATATATATATATATATATATATATATATATATATATATATATATATATATATATATATATATATATATATATATATATATATATATATATATATATATATATATATATATATATATATATATATATATATATATATATATATATACATTTAATATACAACATGTTTTATCTTCATTAACTTTTAATGCTTACTTATATACATACTTACATGCCCCTCTGTAAACCTCTATATTCTCTCAGTACCCATACCTAGAGGAACAGAAAATTGTGTGGTTCTACATGCATGTTTTGTGCTTTTGTTGAGTCGCTGGTCAGCCCGTGTTGGGCCGACATGTATACATTTTCCTCACCCAAAAACGAACTTCATTTAGAATGGTTGGTGAACCTCATTGCTGAACTAAATGTGATGTTATTTCGCCGCAATGTATTTTCGATTACCCGGCTCTTATGGGACACCCAACAACAATGATTATTGAAATGATTCGTAAATTTTTTCTTTTAAAAACGACAATTAATGTCGTTTCCAGGGGGCGCCAGATTGCATTGTTTAACCATTTTGTATTTCAAGCTCATATATTTTTTTTGCATTATATCTTCTTCTATGTTAAAGTATTATTTTCTCGTCGATTTGCAAAGTACGTGGAGACTCCTTTCATGCCCCCCACGCCCCCACGCTGACTTAAGTCGTTCACTTAAATTAGGAGATCACGTGGCTTTCTAACTGGAGGATGCTACCAAGTTTTTGTATGAGAATTGCATTGCAGAGACATATCTAAATACTTAGCCCATGCGCGTCGGCGTATTTAACATTTGCGAATTGTCAAAAAGTAAGGTTTATAGCGAAGAACCTTACGAGTGGTTTTATACTAAAATACGAGATTTTTTCGGTGGATAATGATTTTATCGGCTTCGTTGAATATGTATTTGGTAATTTTGTCAAATCAAATACCAAAGTATTCAGCGATCCATACGAGATGCCGAAAATTCGCTGGAATTTCAGAAAAATCGTGACATCGAGCTGTCATTGTGAGCTTGGTTACATATGTTTGTGATTTTATGACAAATAAAAACAGTTTATACGTCAGTCTTAAACCATAGAAAGTTTTCTACATATCTCTTTTCATCATACACAATAATATGAAATCTACGCCATCGACCTTAAAATTTGGCGTAGTATTTAGTAAGTGATCTCTCTGCAACGCAATTGCTTACTTGAGAATACTAAATACTCCAGTGAGGTTAGGAGTTAGTATGTAGGTACCTAGGACTGTGCATTCGGATCATAGTGTCATCTTTTTCTGTACGTAATATTATCTCTTCGGAGGTATGTGACCATTGGAACATCTCTACATGGCTGCTCTAAACAGCGAAGCGGTGCTTCATCAGAACCAGTCTCAGACTAAGGAGCCAAGAAACTCTTTGACGTCCTAGGTCCGAATGCAGAGTCCTACCTAAATACTAACCATGTTTTCATTGCACAGTCGCTCACTTAAGTTAGGAGATCACGTGGCTTCCTAACTGGAGGATGCTACCAAGTTTTTGTATGAGAATTGCATTGCAGAGACGTATCTAAATATTTACCGAATGCGCGTCGACGTAAACTAACATTTGCAAACTGTCAAAAAGTAAGGTTTATCGCGAGGAACATTACGAGTGGTTAAATACTAAAATACGAGATGCTTTCGATGGATGATGATTTTAGCGACTTCGGCAAATATGTATTTGGTAATTTTGTCAAATCAAATACCAAACAGAGTATTCAGCGATCTATACGAGATCCCGAAAATTCACTGGAATTTCAAAAAAATCGTGATATCGAGCTGTCAGTGTGAAGTTGGTTACAAATATATGCGTGTTGTTATAGCAAAAAAACATTTTAAACGTCAAACGTCAGAAAAGAGACAGATAGCTTTCTAAGCCCATAGAAAGTTATCTATCTCTTTTCTTCATACACAATAATGTGAAATTCTACGTCATCGACCTTAAGTTTGGCGTAGTATTTAGTATTAAGTTAGTGATGTCTCTGCAACGCAATTGCTAACTTAAGAATACTTAATACTCCAGTGAGGTAAGGAGTTAGTATTTAGGTACCTAGGACTCTGCATTCGGGTCCTAGTCTTATCCTCCCTTGTATTTTTACTTGATTTAATACATATAGGAGTTGCTTCTTCTCTCCTCTTATAACATGACCAGTTAAAATAGTGTGATATAGCAAAATTTCACACAATGGCAAAGTGAAGCGACTAAGATATTTTATGTCATCATATTGAGGATTTAATGTGCAGTCAATTCAAAGATGAAGTTGTTTACTAATTCATAATTGTTCCGAGTTTTAAATATAAGTATAGTCCATACCTACATAATTATAAGTGTGATATATACCTGGGTAATAAAGTACGATCTATATCATTAACAATTTAATCAAGTTCAAGATATTATATTACCCTGGTTCAATACACAAAAGGTTTTGTATTTTCGTTCATGTTACGAGTAATTCAACACGCGCAGTAAGCTGCGATGCTTGTTAGCAAAAATATCATCAATTTTTAAAACTCGCCTGGGACCAATAATTTCTACATGTTTTCACGAGATTTTTACGAGTTTATATTTTCATTCTATTATTTAACCCAAAACATCGCTGTTCACATTCGTTGTCTGATGAAAATACAAATAAATATACATTTTTTTGTTTAATGGCAAATTCACCCTGGAGAGAGTGTTTTTTGCCTTGGTGAAAATATCATAATTTGGTTGAATTTTTCCCTGGATTCGTAAAGCACAATTTCAATCATTCGATCTTGTCTGAGTCCAACCCACAGTGATTTTCACCACAATAACTAACAAAAAAAAATATTCAACTTCAAATATGTCTGTCGGAGGGTTCCCACCAACCTTAGTGTTTGTCAATGGAAGCTGTGATTTCTTAGTCTTCTGTAGTAAATTATTTGTATACTACACTATATATGTATATGTACAGGGACGCGAATAGTTTGATACTTCATCTCCAAACATACATACCTACATACCATCATACTGTTTTCATTTTTTGGATAGAAAAAAGACTGACTTCCATAATATTATCCTATCTACTTACTGATATACATAGGGTAGGTACATACCTACATATTTTGTACTTCTTTACCCTTAGCGCTTTTGTTCCGTTTCTATCGGGGTACGCTTTGACCATGATCCTGGAATTGGCGAGTCTGGTTATTACATTGAAGCGACTGCCATCTGACCTTCGTAACCCATAGAAAGGGGAACCAGACAAATTGGATCATGGGTACACATAGCTAGTGATATAAATCCGCACATAGATTTTTTAAAAATCCAGAGGTGCGTGCTCCGCCCGGATTCGAACCGTCGACCTCACGCATGTGAAGCGACGACCTTACCGCTGGACTATCACCGCTGTCATGGGTTCTATACAAATACCTACATATTTTATATAGAAAACAAAATATCTTAAAATATTCAATAATTTGGATTTATGGGTTATAGTTTGGTTCTTATTCTTTAACGAAACATACTATCGCTATCGACAGTTGGATCTCATGGGTTACATGCAACTATTATAAAGGAAATCAAGGTAGATTTGTGGGGCATCAGAGAGAAGTATCGTAACATATGTAATTATTCGGGGAATTTAGGCTGTCGGAAAGGATTGTTTAGAGTACCTATATTATTTATGACGTGAATGTACGTTTCATTTCAACAGCAAATCGTTCCTACTCTAATCCCGAGTGAATAATATTTTACATTTTTGGATGTATTAATTTGACAAAGGGTGTAAAAATGAATTCGTTTTTTTTGTTTGCGGAAAGGTGTTTATTAGAAGATGAAAGATACCAACATAATAATTTGAAATGTTTATAAATTGAGAACGTTTGGTCTTTCTAAATACGTTTGGTCGATATTTTTAAAAATTTCAAATAGATTTTTCAAAAAAAATGTTTGTTTTGTTGTTGAAAAATATCAGTTTGAGGTATTGCATTTGTTTTCATTTGTGCAAATTTTCAGCCTTCTAGATTTTACTGTTTAAAAGTTTTTTAGGCCTTAAATCTTCTATACGTAAATTTAGACTCTGTGCTTCAAGAAGATCATAAATTTTAAGGGCGAACGGACACACACATACACACAGATACACATAATGAAGGAAACATGTTCTACTTCGAATTATGTGTTCATCCATACACATAAAATATATGCTGCAAAGCCTCTAAGTTGCTGTTTTTGACTTCAAAGTTGAAAAAAAGATACAATCCATCCATCACTGTATACGATTCTCTCACACAGGACTTAAGTTAATAATCCAACTGTCGATTCGTTCATGAGAATTCAATTCTCTGAATAAATCGACATTATTAAGCCAAGATGCGTGTACGAAGGAAAATTTTCTAGAGGCCTCGCAGCATATATGTTCCCATACATGGATTTACTCAGAATTCGGAGTGGAGCATTATATGTGAGTTTTGTGTGTGTGTGTGTGTGTGTGTGTGTGTGTGTGTGTGTGTGTGTGTGTGTGTGTGTGTGTGTGTGTGTGTGTGTGTGTGTGTGTGTGTGTGTGTGTGTGAGGGTGTGTCTGTGTGTGTGTGTATGTGTGTCTGTGTGTTTTTTATGATAAATTTGTGAGTTTAACTGCCTATATTTCAATTTTTTTAAAAAATATCGAAAAAAGCCGAAACACCCCCAAATTTTACATCTCAATTTTTTTTTAACAATTTTTATAAAAATTGAATTTAGTGACGACATCGCTTCATACAATTTGTATGGTAGTCACCTTAACACAATATCAAGGAAGACTTAATAGGTTGATACTTCATCTCCAAACATACAATATACATATACTACCATGCCGTTTTCATATTCCGGGTAGGAAAAAAAGACTGACCTCCATACTATCCTATCTTGACTACCTAGGTACATCTGTTGTATAGAAAACCAAATATCATAAAATAATAAATAATTTGTATTTATGGGTTTATAGTTTGGTACTTATTCTTCAGCTATATATATTATCGCTATCGACAGTTGGATCTCATGTGTTACATGCAACTAGTAATAATAAAAAAATAATCAATTTATATAGCGCGGTTTCATGATTAAGGATCATTTAAAGGGCGCTAATATTTTATGTTGCTCTACGAAACAATGCTGTTTTCAGTCCTTTAGAGAAAATACTCCTGCTTTGTGCTGTGCATGCTCCTTTTTAATACTGTCGATTGATCAAGAGAGATAAATTCTCTTGAAACAAGCGACCGTGTGACTTGTTAGTTGTGTATTGAGACTTGAGTATTGGTCTACTATAATATACCAGAAGCACGAAGAACATAATAAATAAATTGACTTATTCAAAATGTTCATAATATTGAACAATTAATTTAAATATCTTTGAAACATAAAATAGAATGAAAGTTATTGATAAAATAACTAGTGATGAATGATTGACAAAAAAATTGGAGCTCCAAGACGATTTATCTAGTTTACAACGTTATTGTGCGGAAAATCAATTGTTCTTAAATATGGAAAAATGTAATTACATAACATACTCTCGTAACCGTAATAAAATATTATTTAAATATAAAATCAATAATGAAGAACTGAATTATAAATCTGAAATCAGGAATTTAGGTATAATACTGGACGAAAAACTATCTTTCACTAATCATATTGAATACAACTAAAGCATATAAAACCCTCGGATTCATATTTCGAAACACAAAACCTTTTCATAACTCTGACACGCTGCGTATATTATTTAATTCATTTATTAGAAGTTTACTGGAATTTAGATCGGTTTTATGGAATCCAAACTATGAAACACATATTAACGCAATAGAAAAACTTCAAAAAAAAATATATTAAGCAATTAAATTTTCGTAATAGATTACATTTCTCTAACTATCTTCAAGCTCTAAAACACCACAACACAAAACTACTGGAGACACGCAGATCAATCCAAGATATTTGTTTTCTATATAAATTCATTAACGGTCTGGTCGACAGCACACCTCTTCTAAGCTCACTCTGTTTTCACTGTCCACTTAGAAGAAATAGAAACCAGTCTCTCTTTTACACAGAATCTTCTAAAACCAACTATATCCTAAATTCTTAATTTAATAGAGCTTGTACTGGGTACAATAGAAATTGTTTGAGGGATCCGGAATTGTATATGTTTGCTTCAAGTTTTTA
Organism: Molanna angustata; assembly: GCA_963576475.1. Lineage (NCBI taxonomy): Eukaryota > Metazoa > Arthropoda > Insecta > Trichoptera > Molannidae > Molanna > Molanna angustata. The sequence continues at coordinate 35,194,571 of OY754972.1, forward strand.
TGTATTCAAAAAAAAAAATTGTGAATTTGTCGGTTATTTAATCTGTGCTGTCTTGTTGTGCACATCTTTAACTCTTTAACTTTTTAATTGTGCCCCTTTAACTTAATTTTAATTTATCATTATTCATACATTGAGACCACATGAGGTAAATCTGGGTAAATCATAATATGAGTTTCTAGTGGTCGATGCTTCCCCCACTCCCCTCCCTACCTCTCTCCTTTCCCATCCTGTTTTCATAATTGTTAATTAATGTATATGTAGGTACTTAATATATATTTAGAATACTATAATTGGCTACATAAAAATTATCTCTATATATTTGTATAAATCTTTATTGTATAGCTGTTGTATTCTATAAAATAAAATAAATAAAAAAAAAGGATCAAATATGAAAATTGACAATACAAAAGGCAGTTCGAAATTATTGACATGACCTTGTGAATGATAATCTTGAAAGACGGAACTTATAGAATCAAAATAAAGCGTGTGTTATTTTGAGAAGTAAATTTCCGTCCTCATCATATATTTTTCTAATAAATCCTACAAAATCATTGTGTGCATTGTGAATTGAGATGTATTTTAATGAATTCCATACCCAATCCAGAGTTGTCTGCATTCCAAGCGATGACCGGTATTCCGAGATAGCCGGCCAACTGAAGAAAGTACTGAGCAGATGCTGTGGAGCGTCCATATGATTCGTAATTCATCAGATAGAGAATTGCTGACACGTTCACAGAGAGGAACTCCTTGCACAATGAGTTCAAGATAGCTGTGAACAAAAATAAAATCATAAAATTAGATGATAAGTATAGGTATATTTTGCTTGTGTCTGTTGATGGAGGACGTGATTTCTAATAGAATTCTGTAGAAATATTAGTTTCGGCCAAAGCCAACACTACTCAGGTTTCAAAGTAGCCAATCGTTATTATTTGCTGTGGTGGGCTGTTAATTATTCAGCTTTCATACGAAAGTCTGGCGATCATGAGATTTTTCCCTACCACCACACTTTCTGCTTATGGGGATTTATAACGACCTCTTGCAAAACTCTTAAAAACATAAGAAGAGTCCTGGAGAACTCAAAAAATGAACTCAAAACTGCACTTAATGTGTCGGACTTTGGACTTTTGACTTCTACATTATTTTAATTTCAAAGTTTTGCATCTTATATCTGTATTCATTCGCTTGATTTTAGACGATTGATAAAACACACATTATGTTTTCCGCTTTAAACAATTAGGTATGGATTAATATCACATCTAATTTACTATTTCAGTGGACTTTCTTCAAAGGCTTCATCAAATGATTATACTTTAAAGACGAAATTTGTCGTTTGTAATTTACATTTCGTTATGTAATTTCTATGCAAATAAGCTGTAAAACAAATATGCCTACTTGATTAAAAGAGTTAATCAGCAGGATATTATACTTATCCAGCTGTCGATTTGTTCAAGATAATTTATTTCTCTTAACATATCGATATAGTTTCAAGCCAAGATACGCGAGATTTGTATGGCCAGACCAATACTTTATTGCTGTTTTTTTCAAGTTTGAAGTCACAAATAGAAACTAATGGCCAGTTTCATAAAAATTAAAGGAGACTTAATGTCGACTTTAAAATAAATTGCGTTTCATAACAACAAAATGTCACTTAAAGTTCACTTTAATTTAAAGTCCAGTATCATCGTACTTTAGTCACTAAAGTCTTCTTTAAGAGCAGTTCATTTTTTTGCCACCAGAGTGTGCTGCAATATGACAAAATTTTCAAGTCAGTTCTTGTTGATGTCAATATTTTCAATTGAATGTTGACGATCATGTGCATATTACTTACTAATATTCAATAGTTTTGTTATTATTTAAACATTTTTTTATAAATAATATAACAAAATGATGTTTTCAAAATGAGATAATTAGAACGCATATATAGGAAATGAATCGACCACATGGAAGAGTAGAATTAAGGAGAATTTTTTGATAGGTTTTGTTCCATAAACATGTCCTATACATCAATGATCTATTCAATGACAGAAATAACATATTATATGGTAGTAGACTGAATGATTTACCTATGCTATGAGTATATTTCCATAGATTTTGATAGCAATATTGCCAACTTTCAGGTATTTTGGTGACATTTCTGCCTTTTACTAAAGTACGCGGCATTATTATTTATGAAACGCAACGACTTAAAGGCGACTTTAAATTTTTAAAGAACCTTTAACTAAAGGGTCCTTTTGCTGCTTTTTATGAAACTGGCTGTAAGTGTCTTCGCAGTAATATATGCAGTAATATGTATAGATGACTCATAATTCGGAATGAACATTTAGTGTGTGTTTATGTGAGTGTCTGTGTGTGTGTCCGTCCTTATCCTTATAACTTTTAATCCGCTTAATGCACAGAGCCACAATTTAAAATAATATAGAAAGTTATAGGCCTACAAAACTTTAATACCCAAAATTTTGAATATATATTCCCGTCAGGGGTTATCAACATTTGAGTTCTTATTTAATTTTTCCATATAAAAACCATATAAGCTGAAAATTTGTAAGAAAAAAGTATAGAAAAATTTTATAGTTCAAAATAGTTTTTTTGTTAAAGTTCCAGGTAAACATTTTTTTATAGTAAATTACTTATATTTACATTTTTTTACAAATTATCGAAAAACGCTGAATCACTAGATAATTTAATTTTCTATAAAAAAATATATAAAAATTACAGTAGTACTATTCAAAGTTTTTAAGAATTTTTCGTATAAGTTGAATTTAGTGACGATATCGTTTCATAGAATTTATATGGCAGTATACACTACACAATATCTAGGGGGACTCTCAATAGTTTACATACTGACCTCCACAAAAAAAAGGAAAAAGGACTGACCTCCACACTATCCTATCTTGACATGCATGTTTTGCAAAGAAAACAAAGTATCTAAAAATATTGATTAATTTGGATTTAAGAGTTTATTGTTTGGCATCAGCATATTCAGCATGTCCCTCATGGGGTAGTGAGAGAGAAACGGACGTCACATTTTTTTCTATGTTGACACACATTCATTTTAAAGTCGCTTTGTATTTGGAAGATTATGGTTTATTTTATTACATATTTTTTGTTAAAGCTTTTTTTAATATACCCATGTCTATTCATATTTTTGTCTTTCTAGATAACGCGTACTTTTCTTTTTATAAGATCTTTAAAATCCATTACTGGAAAAAGTGTCCAAAATCGAGATCGCGGTAGAGATTTAAGAAGAACCTGAAAAAATAAAGGACATGGTGAGGTGGAATAGGTGTAGAAAAAGATATTGAAGAGACTATGTTGACAGAATCAACACTGACTCGCTTATACATATTGTTCAGTAGCCAATGAAATCCTCTTTGGCAGCCGTCTATCAAGAATACCACCAAAGAGATCGAAGTACAGTTGCAACTTATCTCAGAAGGTATAGCTTGAATTATAGGTAACTACAGACAAAAATAGACAAAGAAACAGTTTCTTTCCTTCTATCATTCGTAAATGCTTTAATGAGGCGTGAAAAATTGTTCATTGTTGTCTTTTATAAACCGTCTATTTGTCTATTATATTGCGGCCAAAAATCTGTTCAAAGTTCCAGATTGAAGGTCCTATGTACTATCACAAGGAAGATGCTTAGATACAAAGTGCGCAACGAGGGTACACATAGTTGGACCAGTAAGATCGAGGATATCATACGACAGGCAGAGCCATGAGAAGATATTCGAGAGACCACATTAACATGATGGAGAGGTCCCGAACCATAATATATATTATATTGCGGCCAAAAATATACCACCTGGACGTTGCTTTTCCGCCAAAGAAATGGAGGGACAGCTAGACGTCAGCTTCCCAGGACTTACTTTCAGAGTTATGGTTTAGTAATTAAGCTTGCTTTTGTTACTAGTGGATTATTATTTTTAAATATTTCGTAATCATTGAAAATCTGAACATTATTTAGGTACACCCACTCATATCGGGATCCCAAACAAAAAGAAACATCAGATACATTATGTTTCATTTCATTAAAACATACTTCTCTGAGATAATGTAAAAATTTTCGGTTGTGAAAATTGAATTTTTGTCTCTCATTCTTGAGATGTACATTATGTACATAGACGTCATAATAATATTGTGTTCTTACATGTCTCTTTATTCGAAGATGGGTACTCCATTTTGTGTGTGTTGTTTGAGTGGTTGCGAAGCTTTGTTGGCGAAAGTCTTTATTACAAATGTAACCTTCTCCTTGTTGTCAAGCAAAACATCTATAGAGAACATTGTTAGATCTGGGGTAACGATGATGAACATTATAATATTAAGTGCGCGATTTCATGTTGATTCTGTGTCAGCCCGTTCCTTAAACGAAATAGCATATTCTCTATTTCTTATTAAAATGTAACTCATGTTTGATGAAAAGATGATTGTATTGCTTTTAAATCCTGAGAACCTATGTGGAAGTAGCTACACATCATCATTTGATTAAATTTGTGCATGATTTAACTCTTATATTTTATCATCTGCTAATATAAAACTATCAGAGATAGTCCAAACTAAAAAAAGCTTCAAAAATATTATTTTGGTCTACACAACAACGAATCTCATTGACATTCACAGTATTCAAAACTCACCGAACCTATTAGAAATCGTAGTTATCAAACGCATCAATCTATCTTTGTTTTTGTATTAATTTACATTTCTGTTGTATTTTAATGTATTTCCTTACATTAATTAAAACATTCTTTACTTAACCCGTTTTTTACCAAATTTTTTTTTTCATTTTTTCTTCCATATTATCTTAGGTTTTAGGAAAATAATATAAATGAGTTACGACATTTTTCGAATTGAAAAAGAAAAACTGACATTTTATTGATAATTTTCATGATCCCCATTTGGGGCCGACGGTTAATGGCGTGTCATAATTTTGGTCTATGTTATCTTTTTATAATATGTAATGTAGTAGTTGTTGTAAGACTGTATGTTCATATTTAAACAAAATAAAATAATTATTAACTAATAACAAATGCAATATATAAAATAACGTGCTATGCCACTATTATACACATTCCACACGTAATCCTACATCACATTTTATAGATTGTATTCTGACATTCTTTATACAAATCGCACATTTTCGCTGTTTTACAAAGTCCTCTCTAAATAATGCCTTGAATCTATAATAAACCAGAAATCTTTTGGTCCGACATTGAGTTTACTGTCAAATTGATCATCCTCCTGAAGTCCAACAATGGCATGTTGACATTATTTTCTATTGTATACAGTGCATGTGCATTTACAATTTTCATATAAATTGCGTTTGTAAAGAGATGAAAGTACCATTTCCATAATCATATTTTTATTCCGTACTTTTGTATATTCCAGTCCATCCTTTCAACTCCTCTCATGAACTTATTGTATTGATCTAGTGCATTTGGTTGAGGTATCGACACTTGTGTTCTGATCTAGACCATCTAGAAAGTTGATTTGAGAGAACCATTACAATTTAATTATCTTTCCATTCCCTTTTGGCACTTTTTGGAGAAAGTAAATTGATTTTGGTTATTTAGAGGAGCACATAGCACACAGCTTACAATTGAATCTTGGATATCATCATCAAAGAGGAGTTCAAATATTTCTATGGGGATTTTCCCTCCAAATCATATTCAATCTACGCCTCTTGCATTCATCACTGTTATTCTCATTATCTTCAAAATCACCTTCATCCATATAGTTCTCCATATTCTTTAATCATAAGATAATAGAGAAGAAGAAAATGTTTCAATGATATAAAACTTTTGCTGCCCATAATGACACTGAAATACAAACGAACATTTTGTTACATATACCTACTAAAATACATGGCATTTACCGTGAGCCCCAATTGGGGCTCGTTTTGTTTTTTTAAAAAAAAATAACCTTATATGTTTTTTACAATTAGAATTATGAATACCTTACTCATAACACATGTATGTATTACTTTCATATGAAAAAAGCAAATATTTCAGTTATTTATTGTTCAAAAATCACACATAAATTTGATAAATGAAATATCGAGCAATTTACCAATAAAATTCAACTTTAATTATTAATATTTACATAAAATAATAACGAAATTTTACAACATATATTTCTACGTAAAGAAGCACACTTTGTTAATGGTACATAATCTCAAAATATTTAAAAACTGTCAAGTTGGTGTTTTTAGAAGAATAAAAAGAAGCGATCCCCAAATGGGGCCCACGGTAAAAAACCGGTTAATATTGCGATAGTTAAACCCTGTTGATTGTTAATATTTTAAGCACTCGTTAAATATTGTAATACTTTTGTTCTGCAATTGTATGTGTCTCAATAAAGCAACAAATAAACAAGTTATCAATGGTCATTATTTACTCACGATAAAATTTCAGTTTATTTTTTGTTGTTGTTGTTCATTCTAGTAACGTCTAAAATGGCTCATTGCATTAGCCGTTTATATATTGGATGGTAGTGGAAGTAGTGGTGCTTGCCGTTTATGAAAGTTTTAACACTTGGGTACCTACATTATATTTCAAAATACAAATGCCTAGGATATAATATGTACGTAAACTTTGAAGAAATATCAAATAAACTGAAATATATAAATTAGACGTAGGCTAAGTGCATTACTTTTAGAATATAATTTAAAGTAGGTAGAGTAATTAAACACTTTTTGTTTCGAAGGAATACATACTAAATTTAATTGAAAAACTTTTTTCTATTCCACGTATCGCTATTTATTCAATAGTTTATATTTCGTTTGGTGGCACAGACACACACTTACCAACATTTTGTGGAATTTATCAATGTTGAAAAAGGTTCAAAGGAATTACAGATTAAATTTCGGGCTAGTCTTTGTGAAGATACTTATGTGGGGATTGAGGAAGCAAGCCCCTCTGGCTTGCCTATATATATCCCCACCAACGACGAGCCAAGTCAGTTCTCTCGGGCCGTCGTATAATAAACATCAATTAATCAGAACACGCTTATTATTTATCTCCACCAAATAGGTATAATAAAACCCTAAAGTGGTGAACCCGACGTGCCATGTAATTCGACGAATCCGTCTCGTGGGAAGTTGAGTTGATAACAGACTCTTGCACATTTTCTTATCCTCCGCCCACGGGAATTGCAATGCGATCACATTTCGAACACATCCGTCGCGAATCGTGAGAATGCAATGTGATATTCGCCCGATACATGAGAACTCAAAAGTGCTGACTGAATCTTATCTTCTAAATAGATAACTTTAACACGTGTGAACAAATAACTATAAAATGCATTAGTGAAACATACTCTATCTTTTCATCGCGTATTTTTCCTGTGATAAGATTCAGTAACTTGATTTGTGTTTATTGAAGTAAAAATTTTTTCAATCCACGCCGCAATCCGCGTACAATCCGCGCCGTCCTGGCAGTCTGCGACGCTACAGACCTCAACAAACTATCAGAAATCGCAGACAAGATCTATGACACATCATATATTCAACCTGAAGTGGCCGAGTTAAAACCATCCACATCAAAACAACCGATGATGGAGGATCTAGTTCGCACGCTACAGCTCCTGCAGTTGGAAGTAGCGTCCCTAAGAAGTGAACAAACCAGCAGAAGCAGACCCCAATGGCGTCAACGCTCACGCTCGCGCTCACGTACTCACTCACACTCACGACGCAACTTCAATCAGTACCAACAGAAAAACACACCAGGCCCAAGAAATGCAGGGATGTGTTGGTACCACGGCCGTTTCGGCAATTCCGCCACCAAATGCCAATCCCCATGCGATTTTAAAAAACCGGAAAACTAGAAACGGCGCCGACCATTGAGGCAGTCGGCGTCGAATATACATCTCGCCTCTGTGTCTCCGATAGAACAAGTCGGACACAATTTTTGGTCGACACAGGCGCAGATATATCCGTCTTGTCTAAACATAGATTTTCCGCCACCGTTCCGTCCGAGTACAAATTGTACGCAGCGAACGGAACCAAAATTAACACATATGGTGCAAGAGCCATGGTGCTTGACTTTGGATTACGACGACCTTTCCGCTGGACATTCATCATTGCAGACGTTAAAAAATCTATAATTGGAGCCGATTTTTTAAGGGCTAATCAAATTCTGGTCGACCTACACGGTCGTAAACTCATCGACAAAGTGACAACATTGTCCACCAAAACGTCAGTATCCAACTTTTCCAGCAACAAAATTTACGCCGTGGACATCACTGACCCATTCCACCAAATCTTGCAAAAATATCCGAGCATTACTAGGCCCGATATTTTCAAAGAAGCACCCAAACACAATGTTTATCATCATATCCCCACTACGGGACCACCAGTCTATGAAAAGGTGCGTCCTCTGAATCCTGCTAAATACAAAGCAGCAAAGGCAGAATTTGAAAAAATGATGGAGATGGGAATATGTAGACCGTCCAAAAGCCCGTGGGCGAACCCGCTCCACGTTGTAAACAAAGTGTCAGGTGACATCCGTCCGTGTGGGGACTATCGCAGGCTGAATGCGATAACTACACCAGATCGGTATCCGATTCCACGCTTACTCGATTTCACTTACATCTTGAGTGGAAAACACATGTTCTCAAAGTTAGATTTATGTAGGGCATATCACCAAATACCTATAGCCCCGGAAGACATACCCAAAACAGCGATTATTACACCTTTCGGGCTTTTCGAGTTCGTCAAAATGAACTATGGTTTACGCTGCGCAGGACAAACTTTCCAACGTTTTCTAAACAATATTTTCCAAGGGTTAAATTTTATTTTCATATACCTTGACGACATTTTAATAGCTTCGAAAGACGAAGAAGAGCACATTCAGCATCTTCATCAAGTGCTCAAACGTTTAGAAGAAAACGGGTTAAATATCAATACTCACAAATGTGTTTTCGGTAAAACAGAGTTAGCTTTCCTGGGTTATCACATCAGCGCCAACGGAATAACTCCAACCGAAGAGAAAGTAAAAGCGATCATCGATTTTCCACGTCCTGCAACCATAGAAGAGCTACGTAGGTTTCTCGGAATGATGAATTTTTATCGCAGCTCCATTCCACAAGCAGCACACCTACAAAGCGAGCTAAATGTTTTCCTTCATAACAGCAAAAGGAAGGACAGGACTCCTGTTCCCTGGACGGAAGCAGCCGTGCAAGCTTTCGAACAATGTAAGGAAAGCCTAAAAAAAACCGCTATGCTAGCTCACCCTGAAGAGAACGCCCAACTGGCACTCATGACAGACGCCTCAGACTCGTGTGTTGGAAGCACTCTGCAACAGCGCGTGAACAACCAATGGCAACCACTGGGATTTTTCTCAAAGAAGCTGAGTGAAACCCAAAAACGATACAGCACGTACGACAGAGAACTGCTAGCAATTTATATGTCAATCAAACATTTCAGAAACATGGTAGAGGGTCGAGATCTTGTCGTCTACACAGATCATAAACCACTCACTTTTGCCCTGACCAAAAAAATATCACCTTCTGACACGCCTCGAAGGTTGAGAAACCTAGATTTCATCGCTCAATTCTGTACCGAGATTAAATACATCGAAGGACAGTTAAATACAGTGGCCGATACGTTATCTCGAATTCAAGAAATATACGCACCCACACTTTTCAATAACAAAGAGATCGCTGATTCACAGAAATGCGACGAAGAATTATCAGCTCTAAAGAAGCAGAACAATCTGCAGCTTAAATTAATAACAATGCCCGAATCAAATATAAAACTAGCGTTTGAAGTTTCATCTGACTCAGCGAGATTATATTTACCTCCTAAGTTTAGGAAAATCGCCTTTGACTCACTGCATAACATGAGTCACCCTGGTAACAATGCTACGAAGCGTTTAATTACACAACGTTATTTCTGGGCCAACATGAATAAAGATATTACGCAGTGGACTAAATGTTGCATTCAATGCCAAAAAAGCAAGATAAGCCGACACACCATATCTCCACTAGGGAATTTTCCTGAGGTCAGTCGTTTCGAGCACCTACATTTAGACATCATCGGGCCTTTACCCACATCCTCAGACAATCGGTACTGCGTCACAATGGTAGATCGAGAAACCTCATGGCCTGAGACTGTACCAGTCAGAGACATAACAGCAGAGACCGTCGCAAATGCTCTCGTAACACATTGGATCTCTAGATTCGGCTGCCCAGCATACATCACAACTGATCAAGGGCGACAATTCGAATCAGACCTATTTCAGCAACTCACCAAGACGTTCGGCATTGAGAGAAGGAGGACTACCGCATACAATCCCAAAGCGAACGGGAAGGTTGAAAGGTACCACCGTACGCTGAAGGCTGCCATCAAGGCAAAATGCGAAGAAAACACTCACTGGGCTCAAGAACTACCCATCATATTGTTAGGGTTACGCTCCGCTCTCAAACAAGACACTGGGTACAGCCCAGCACAGATGGTCTACGGCGCATCGCCGAGGCTACCTGGTGATATTTTTGTGCCATCAAGGCCAAAAATTAATAACACCAGTTTCACAAACTCACTCATCAATTACCTGTCTAACGTTTCTTCCTCATCTGAAAGACATCCTGCCACTTCCAGGACCACTTTCAAATCCCCAGACCTAGAGACAACCTCTCATGTCTTTCTGAGGAAAGAGGTAAAGAAACCTTTAACGCCTCCATACGAAGGTCCTTACCGAGTCTTGGAACGGCACCCAAAATTTTTCAAAATTCAAACACCCTCAAGAGTTGTCACCGTCTCTATTGATCGTCTGAAACCTGCCTACATGTTACGGACAGACGACTCAATACCTTCGTCAGCTAATTTGACAGACACAAACAACTCGACGCAAAGTCCAATTACTGCACCCGTCCATTTACCAATCGCTGACTCAAATTCCAGTGAACACACACGTGTACCTGTTTTGCAAGCGCAACCCGCTCAGTCAGCAAATTCCACAACGACACAAGTTCCCACCAACACTGAACCTGCTCCGTCAGCAATGGTAACAACTCGTGCTGGCCGAATCGTCAAACAACCAGTACGTTTTGCCAATTGAACGCGAGTAGTCCAAGCAGCCAAGATGGGAACAACAGAAAGTAAAGAAGAAGTCATTATCGCACAGACCGCATCAGGCGGGGAGAACTACACCCGAGGAGAACAGATCTCCTTGGCCTCGACAGTGCTCATAATATTGGTCATCGTAGGCGCAGCCGCTTATTTTATTTGGAAAAAGACAGTAAAAAAGATAAGCGAGAAAGTGCGCATGGAGCTCAAACGCGCTCCTCCACCGAGACCCATTGTATAAACATTTTTTGTGTAACCTCCGAAGTGCGCATTATCCAAATAATTTGTGATTCTACCTAGTGCCTTAAATTAAAATACTCTCGTTCAACAAGAACCAACATTTCCAGTGTATCCTCTAAGTGTTTTCAAAATAAAATGAACTATTCTATCGCAACAAAAAAAAAAACTTTAGTCGTGAATCTACGCAATCTCTTTCAAATTATTCGTTATATTCACAACATATATTCGTTTTATACAGTGTCAAAATACCCTTGTCAAATATATGCATATGAACAATACATCGAAACTTAGATAAAACATGAGATAGGTACCGTTAATGTTTAACTCTAAAAGGGTTGGTCAGGACAAATATACTTATTTTGAGTTACTATTGATTCTTTGAAGATAACACAAGTATTAGACGTATGTACCTATTCAAAATTGATGACACGTGATTGTGTTATTGCAGTCGTACAGAAAGTGCCAAACAAATAGAAGGACCTAGAAGTACATAGTTCATCTGCTTACATCTTGTTTTATTTTCTCCCTTTTTTGTTTATTCTTTTTTGTAAATTACTCTCCTGTCGACCATTATTAGGTAGGTTTTATTTTTTACATGTTTATGAAACAAGTTTTTTTTATAATTATTACTGAAACCAAAACACACAATACAAACACTAAATATAAGGAATAATATCAATTCAAAATTAATATTATTACATAACATTTTTTTGATAAAAACTGAACTTCTTTATTAGGCTGAGTCTGTTATGAGGAGGCAGAAAATTACTTATCTAACTATATATATCACAGAAAAAAACATTTTGAGTTTTTTAACGTTTTTTTTATTAAATATTATACCTACACCTACATATCATACATCCAACACCTGTACATACTACTTTTGCACAGAAAGATTACATTTACTTAGCGCTGCGGATATATAATAAAATAATAACTGACTTACTTCATTTATTACTCCTACCAAACAATAGCAATATAAATAAATTAGTAACAAAGTGGCAGTAACAAGTGACAGGGGCAGAGAAGAGTGTGAGAGGGATCTTACTCATATTTTGAAATGATGGATCTCACTCATGCCCTAGTATCAACCAACACATGTACATACATACGTACAATACGCACGGAATAATTTTTGACTGACTTGCGCAGCTACTCATTTTGAATAGGTATTGCCTCGGAACAGGTTTTTGACTAGCGAGGAAATATATCCAAGTACCAAATATTGATTTAATATTAATATTTTTTTTATTTGTATAAATATTGTTATGTAATTCTTTTTTATTTGGAAATAATAAAAAAGAATATCATAAAATAAAAATTTAAGCTTTTGTTACTTGATCATGTTTCCGCAGTATATTATGCCCTTGTTTTATCCATGTACCAAACTATTGTTTTCTTAAGTTTCAAATGTTACATCAACTGTATGATTTTTATTTCTTTTTTCATCGTATTAATTTTTTTTTAAACTAAATAGTAGCAATGTTTATGTCCGAAGGTCTTGTTTGTCTTTGGAGTCATGAAAAGAGGCAGCTGTGTGTTGTCTCGTAATTGTGTTGCGGTGTAGTATGATTAATTTTGTATTTATGAAAATGTATAGGTAGAAATAATTTTTATATATATTTATTCATATTTTTAGAAGAATAAATATGTCCTTGTAACGAGTAGGTACAGAAAAATCCTCATACATTCCCTAAATTAAGCACATTCTTGTGTTATAGGTGAACGAAATCGGTCGTAGCAGGATTCAAACTCGCGACCTTCTGGTTCTGGTTGATAGGAAAGATATCTCTTATGTAGTACCTCATAGGTAGGTATGTACATAAGAATGATAAAAATATATAAATTTACTAATATAGTTATAGAAATCATATGGATTGTGAATCACAAAGATATTATTGAGTTCAATAAAGAAGAGATAAAAATTGAAAAAGACAATGTATACAAAAATGAAGAGCGGTGATAGCCCAACGGTAAGGTCGTTGCCTCACATGTGTGAGGTCGACGGTTCGAATCCGGGCGGGGCACGCACCTCTGGATTTTTAAAAAAAATCTGTGTGCGGATTTATATCACTAGCTATGTGTAGCCATGATCCAATTTGTCTGGTTCCCCTTTCTAAGGGTTGCGAAGGTCAGATGGCAGTCGCTTCAATGTAATAACCAGACTCGCCAATTCCAGGGTCATGGTCAAAGCGTACCCCGATAGAAACGGGACAAAAGTGCTAAGGGGAAAGACAATGTATACAAAAATAAGTAATAAAGCTGAATTCTGTACGACGTTATACTTTTTCTGTGGTATTGTGACATTAATTTTGATTCCACTATGTTTTTGCACAGAGTACAAGACATTTCATTATTAATTCTCCTTAAACCTGGGCTATTTAAGTTTCTAAATTAGATGTCTCAATGTTTGCTGTGTTATTTTATTGGTTTTACCGAGTAAATAGGGTCTAGACTACAAAACGAAAAAAGTAATATTGTTTGAAGTAATCTTTGAATTTTGTCGTTGGATTCGTCCTCACATAACTTTTCCTAACCATGATATGTAATGTTAATAGGAAAATTTAAGAAGAATGATAGAACACACAAACACCATAAAAATAATACTATGAAAGGTATGTAATTCGAACTAATAACTCTTATTTTCCTTGAAAATTACACTAGATCAAACGATTTATTTTAAAATGTTCTCGAACCAAGATGACGACATATACCCAGGTGGACGAGGATGTCAACCACCTTACTGTGGTACGGCTAAAGTGCAGATATCTCTCTGGCTTACTATACAATAAAAGAAATCCTATTCAAACTAAGGGCAAAATATACAAAACAGTCGTAAGATCTGCAATACTACACGGATCAGAGTGCTGGACGACGTCAAAAAAGCACGCACAATAACTGAAGATGACTGAAATGAAGATGTCTTGATAAAATTCAGAACGAGTAGGTACGTCAGAGGATCCTTCGAGGTAGCCCCAATATAATAAAAATTGAGATAGAGCAGAAAACGATGGAATGATCTGTCATAGAAAGGGAGGGCACCTACTCCATCAAAACTGTGCTCGGTGTCCCCTCAAATCCACGAGGAAGAGTCAGAGCACTGGCGACATGGTGGACGAGTATTGAGAGGGAGCTGGCGGCACAAGGTGGCCCACAGCAGATCATGGCGACTGTTGACTAGGAGGCCTGACCCCGGACGAACTGGGATAGAGGAGCCGTAAATGACGAGTTCTCAAACCAATTTGTTTAAATACACTAAAACAATTATTGTTCTACAATTATTATTGTTCAACAATTACATATAATAAGTTTAACATGTCCTCGTGCTCTCTTTTTACATGGCAAATTTGTAAATAAGTGATGGCTACTCGGTATCATGATATAATCTGTTAGATTTTTCTCACTTAAAAACAAATCTCCCTAGAACACTCGTATCATAGTTTTGTCGCTACACCGGGATTTAACACTGATAATGTAGGTACTAGGTTTGTATCCAAAAACGGGAGGGGTAATCGATCGTGTTCAAACTTGTAGTCGTATAAGCTTCAAACATAGTTTAGTTATCATTTCAAAATAATATGTATGGTGTAAAACAAAAAAAAAACACTCAATTCGCTCGGAGAAATGTCAACATTAAAGCTAATTAGCTATTACGGGTACTCAAAAATTAAGGGCGCCGTAAATCGTTTAAAATTAAAAACGAAGAAAATGCGAGGTATTAAAAAAGTTACTAGGCAGGTACTAACCTTTTGTTTGAAGTAAATATTTAGGGACATACTTACACTTTTCTTTACTAGTAGGTGCTTCAAAAATCCCCCAAGAATTACTTATAAATATTATGCATTCATCAGAATAAAAACAAACATCAAATTATAAATATTTTCAGAATTCGTAGCACACTTATATACTTAATAAGTTATTTTATTAAGTACAGTTTATTTAGTTTAAACCGAGAATGAGTTATTGATCACTTTGATCAGTTTAGAATAACTCATTCGTCGTTTGTGCAAAGTAGATTGTAATAAATAGGTAAGTAAAATGATTAAGAATACCATAACTTTACGATAGATTAAGAATATCATAATTACGACATTTGAATAAATCTGAAGGAGGCCTATTTCAATAGGTATCGGAGAGATGGCTGAGGAGAGGAAGTTCTTTATACGTATTGCCTATCGGTCATGTAAAAATCCAGGTTTAACCATAAATATTTTTTTTTAATCTCAATCGAAGCGTCGGCGTCGCGTTGTATATTTTTATGAATATTATTCTATGCCTTATATTTTCATTTATCATCATATTCTAATTATTTACAATTATTTTTATACTCATTATAATTACAGTCTACTCAATTAATTTGCAAGTCAGCCAAAAGTTTACTTCAAAGAACGTAGTTAATTCAATCCGTTCTTGGCGGGGAATATGTTGAATTTTTCAATATGGCAATAAAGCTATACAGCAGATAACTTCGTTATCGACCGCGCACACCGGTGCATCATAATCCCAGTACAAGGTTTACATTCACTCGTTGGATCAAATTCAGAATAAATTCATTAAATATTCAAACTACCGTTGTAACAATACTTACCTTGAGTCCTTGGAAAAGAAAGAATACACTTGTGGAATTTTCTGTGATCTTTCTAAAGCATTTGACTGCGTAAACCATAGCATATTACTTAAAAAACTTGAATGTTACGGGATCAAAGATATAGAATATAATTTTTTTAAGTCTTATCTAGAAAACCGCCAGCAATATGTAGAAGTTAATAATATCAAATCGCAGACAGCAACGATAAGCTGTGGAGTTCCTCAGGGATCTGTGCTTCTGTGTGCCAGGGATCTGTGTGCCACTTTTGTTTCTAATATACATTAATGACTTGCCTAGCTGCACAAATATGTATTCTGAAATCATAATTTTTGCTGACGATACCTCACTAGTTCTTAAAGGTAAAAAAAATAATGTGGAAACTGTAGATAGTGCTTTACAATCTCTGACAATGTTAAAGGACTGGTTTTACGACAACTCCTTAGTTTTAAATATGACAAAAACAAATGCTATAAGCTTCTCTCATTTACTGCTATTCTGCCTGAAAGAGGAGTGGTAATGGTTGATGAAACTAAGTTCTTGGGAGTAACACTCGATAAGAAATTACAATGGAATAATCACATTGACCAATTATGTAAGAGACTAAACTCAGCAATATATGCTATTAAAAAAGTGAAAGATATATGTGGAAAAGACACGGCCAAGTTGGTATATCACGCATACTTTCATTCCATCATGTCGTATGGTATTTTACTTTGGGGAATGGGTTCGGGTTCAAGTAGAGTGTTTGTCCTGCAGAAGCTAGCACTTAGAGCACTGCTTGATATGAGTCCTAGAGACTCGTGCAGAACAGTTTTTAGAGAACAGGGTATTTTAACTATGCCCTGTGCATTTGCCCTCGAATGTTTGCTGTACGCACATAGAAACTTGTATAAAACACCTTTGAACTCAAATTATCATGAATACAATGCAAGGAAAAAAGAAATGATTCGTCCACCTGGGCACAGATTAAGCAAGGTGTCAAAGAGTTTTATTTGTATGAGCGTACGACTTTACAACAATTTTCCAACAAATATGAAATCACTGGATGCTTTGGGTTTCAAGAGAGAGGCTAAAAAGTATCTTGTTAACAATGCAATTACTGACTCTACTGACGAGATACTAAACATCAATCCAACTAATCTGTGATATTTGTGAACACTAACATACTAATTAATTAACTATTTTATATGGGTATTTGTTTGGTTTGTCGTCCTTGACTTTGTTCTTGTATTCTTTCTGCTTTTCAATGCTATGTACCTTACTTTTATCTTAAATAACTGTTTATTGGACATGGTGCTAGTGGGACCCTTTACATCCTTCTAGCACTCAATTTTTCTTTTCTGAATTTTTCTTTTCTTTTTTTTCCCGAATTGCTTATTTTGTATACATATATTTTATTTTTTATTTCTCTATATTCTTTTTTTTATTACTCTTTAATAAACTATATCTGTACTATGTTAAATCATGATGTCAATGAATTATATTAATTATTGTGACCATAATATTGAAAATTGTAAACCATGTAATGATGAACCCAAGTGTTCTGTAAAGAACCTAGGGGCGATAAAATACAATAAACAATAAATAAACAATAAACCAACCTACTATACTAACTTCTTTGACCACGCGACACACAATTTCAGACCTTATGTTCCTTCACAGTATACTAAATGGAAACATAGAATGCCATAAAATTCTTACAAATATCAAATTTAATACATCTACTCGCCGGACAAGACATACGTCACTTTTCTTCTCCAATATCTGTAAAACAAATGCTTCCAAAAACGCTCCGATTAACAGAATGATAAACTTATTTAACTCTTATGAAAAAAACGCCGACTTAGACATATTTTTTGATTCACATATAACATTTAAAAATAAACTTACATCTAACATCGTGACATTATAACAACTAGGTACTGATTAATTTTATTTTTCCCAACCACCCTCAGCAATATATTTTCTTTTTCTTCTCAACTCATGAATCTGTCAATATATGTTCGTCTACACACACATGCACACCCTCTCTCACACACACACATACACACCCACACACTCACACTCTTTCTAGATATCTCTTTCACACACACATGTATGTATTACTCTTCTCTCATGCGCGCACCCACACTAAATCACACTTTTTTGTTGTATTATTTTGATATTAGGTATAGTACGTAAGAGGTACATGTTATTTTTGTATTATTATTTATTTAATTTTAATAATTGTATGCATGTACTGTGTGCTGTCCTTTGTAAAATAAAATAAAATAAAATAAAAAAATAAAAAATAAAATTTCATACCCACATAATATATGTGTTGTTGTATTTTACATTTTGAATTATTATTAGTTTATATAAAAATAGGTATATTCAGTTATTCTCCAGCAGCCGAAGCCTCGACTTTTTATTTGAACCAGCATTCCAGGACTCAATCTTGGAAAACTTACCATCCATGTCTCACTAGCACACATTAGAGTCGGTACGACGATACCGTTGTGTACCGCGAGCTTTCCTTGCTTCGTAATAATTTTGGTCAGCCATAACAGATCTTGATGCACCATTCACTCTATTACCTGCCGTTATTCTCCTTTCAATACCTTTTTCCAGTATCCCATCATGCTGAAGCATACGTTCGAAGTATAAATATTCATCCACTTGTTCTAATTGTTCTCCACTCGTCTCGCATTTTGTTCGTCATTCGATCTTCTCAAATACAATTACTTTAAATTTCGTTGGATTCATTCTCAAACCATTTTGCACGCATCCATCAAATAGTACCGTAACTAAACATTCCAAGTTTTAATCACTTTCTGGCATTAATATTTTGTCATCTGCATTCATTAGATCACATAGAGTAACACCTTCCAGTTTCAACACAATGTTCTCGTTCTCTCTCACAGTACTCTCACACAATAGTCAATGTATAAACTAGTTGCATGTAACACATGAGATCCAACTGTCGATAGCGATAGTATGTATAGTTGAAGAATATGTACCAAACTATAAACCCATAGATACAAATTATTGAATATTTTCAGATATTTTGTTTTCTATACAACATATGTAGGTATGTATGTCAAGATAGGATAGTATGGAAGAAGATCCTTTTTCCTACCCAGAATATGCAAATTGCATGATGGTATGTATGTATGTTTGGAGATGAAGTAACAAACTATTAAGTCTTCTTACATATTGTGTATAGGCGACTGCCATACAAAATGTATGAAGCGATGTCGTCACTAAATTCAATTTTTAAAAAAATTGTTAAAAAAAAATTGAGATCTACTACTACAATGTTAATATTTTTTATAGAAAATTAAATTATCTAGTTGGGGTGTTTCGGCTTTTTTCGATAATTGTAAAAGTTTTGGAAATATAGGCAGTTAAACTCATAAATTTATCATAAAAAAAATATTTTTCTTAATAAAAAATGTTTGAGAAACCCTGGAATTTTTTTGAAAAAACTAATTTGAGATTTTGTATTTGTCTATGTTTGTACCAATTTATAGCGTTCTACCGTTTATGGTTTGTGAGATATATGGAAAAATAAAATAAAAATTCAAAAGTTGATAACCCCTGACTGAAACAAAAATTCAAAATTCCGAGTATAAAAGTTTTGTAGGCCTGTAACTGTTTATATATTCTGAAATTTTAGGCTCTGTAAATTGAGCGGATCAAAAGTTATAAGGGGGGGGGGACACACAGATACACAGACACACACACACACACAGACACACACACACACAGACACACACACACACAGACACACGAAATGTTCTACTCCGAATTCTGAGTAAATCCGTGTATAGAACATATATGCTGCGAAGCCTCTAAGTTGGTGTTTTTTGACTTCAAAGTTGGAAAATCCATGAAAAAAGTAGACCTCTCCATACAATTCTCGCGTATTCTGGCTTGATACATTGTCGATATGTTAAGAGAACAAAGTTCTCCTGAACAAATCGACAGTTGGATTAAAGAGCCTCGGTGATAATACGTACCCTTGCTTCACTCACTTATCAAGGGAGAACCATTCTGTATAAGAGTTTCCAATCCTCACACAGGCTTGGCTTTCCTTATAAGGAGATGATAATGCACTAATCAACCTGCCCCTCGCTCATATATACATACATTGATAGTTCTTCCAAAGTTTTTCACGGTCTACTTTATATAGGCCTTTTCAAGGTCTATAAAAGCACATAAAAACTTCTGGATTTTTTCCAGAGCCTTTTCAGTCACCAGTCGAGGGGAAAAAATTTGGTCAGCGCATCCTTTACCTCCAACGAACGCTCCTTGTCCTTTCTCATTACTCAAATAACAATTTACCACAAGTTACCCAATTGGCATACAGAAATCGGTTGATTAATGTTTTGCAAGTGAATGATAATTGATTAAATAAGTATATTTACGCATTCCTCCTCACCCATCCTTATTATCCACATCCTTCCCACATTTCATTACTTTTTCAAAACTTTTTCTGGTATATATTTTTTTCTTTTTTTTTGTACTGTTTTTTATTTTAGTACTATCTACTTGATATCTTATTTATTAATTTTTTTATTTTCTATTTATTTTTTTTCTCTTTTGAACTTGTTACTTATATACATTTGTGAACTTGTTACTTATATACACCTGTGATGAGTATGTAATTGGTCTCATTTTTGTACATCTTTTCTTTTATATAATTTTCAATATGACTGTATACTTATCCAAATAAATAAATAAATAGTCTCTCAGATCTAGATTGAAAACACAATTCAAAACTGTGTCTCCACCGGGAATCAAAATTCTGTGTAGGATGAAATATTTCACCAGTATTGCGTGCAAATTAGTTGTGAAAACTTGGAAAGCAATCTGCATTGAAACAAAATATAAAAATGTTAAGAATAAACCAAAAATGCCCGTTCGTAGGCCCCGCTCGTAGGCATTATTGGTTTATTCGCCCAATCAGATATGAGTTTTTTTTTGTGTTGTTGTTTAACTCAATACCAAAATTTCGCACCATATTTCACGCTGGAGTTGTCTTAAATCAAACTTCTAGCAGATAAATCTCCCCTTTATTGAATCTTGACATAAAAATACCCAGTGATTTAAGGCAATTCTTGCAGTTGGGGTAACGTCTGACATGCCTCAAATTGAGAAAGGTTTTTTTTTTCATTTTCAATCTAACATCGTATTATAAAATTTTATTTCCATATATCCGCTATAAGTAGCAGACGAACTATAATATTGTTTTTTGGTACCGTCCCGTCCGTATAAGGCAAGTACTAAGTACCTATTGTCATATTAACACATCAATACAATGCAGGGCGGAAAATTTGTGCCACGTCAGATTTTTTTACTCTCCTGATTTCACAATTTTTAAGCTAAATTTTTACATTTTAAGCTAAATTCTCAACGGGTATCATGTAAACAGTGCTCACTATGAGTTTCGTCGTTATGTGTTTGTATACATGGCGTACGCCGTGATACTCGTTGTGTCCTCTCTAGAGCCCAAACTATAAGTCTGAGCGATATCATATCTGTAATATGCATTAAATTTTTAATTTGTTTTCTACATATATACATCCGTTAATTTCTTTTCTATAATTTTATCATTTACTGCGTGTTTTTCTTGTGTGCTTTCTCTAAGTCCAAAGTATAAGTCCGATTGACTTCATATAGATCTATATACTGTCGATAAACCACGACGATAACGTTCAGTCTTGAAAAATGGAATCTGTGGAGAAATCTTTCAACTCTTACGAAAATTTACGAGACAAATCAGAATCAGCAGAAGCGACTTGTGATATAACTTGTCACAAAAAATATGATATTCTTAGCTTATGATAGGATTTTTTTTTTTTTTTTTTTAATAAAAAATGAATATGTCCTTGTTAAACAAGTACATATACATCTTCCTACGTTCCCTAAAATAAGCAAATAAATGCTTGTGCTATAGGTGAACGAAATCGGTCGAGGCAGGATTCGAACTCGCGAACACTGGATTACTAGCCCAGCGCGCTAACCGCTCTGCCATCGACCCATCTGATTAGTTATATGTAAGATTTTACTTTTTTGTCACAGGTCATTCATAGTAGACCCCTTTATAACGTTACTCTATTTGTATATAGGTAAAACTTGTTAATTTATATGTATCAGTTCGCTTTCGAACTTAACATAAATCAATCAACACTCGCTACTCTGATGTGTGTCTCAATCCATTCATCATGTTTTGTTTACTTGTATAATTATTTGTTGAGCGATAGCGTTTATAAATAACTACGTTATCATCCGAAATCAATTATTATTATTCTACATAATACAATTCAATTATTACAATACAATACAACACAATTCGAGTTAAGGCGAGGTGAGAACAAACCAATCGACAAGGCAAACAAGAGAACTGTGGTCGACACCTTTTTCCTCGTAAAGGTGCCTACTGACGATGCGTCCAACAATCAAATGAAATGGCAGTCTTCCCAAATCTATTAGTGAATGTCGAATAACGATTTGCATTTTTATGGATGTCGTTTGAACGTGGATTTAAAAACCAAATGGACTACACGGCCATATTGGATGTTGTATCTGAGCCGAAAATAATCATTTCTCCTTATTATACGCCAATATAATCGTAGAAGTGCACCTCTTTTTGGCGATCGCCAATAAAAGAAATGTCAAAAATTTAAATTTTGATATCTTTGCTTTATTTATTTGGAATAAAAGCTGAGGAAAAAAGAGATTCCATAGAATCTTTCATCGATTTCAACTATAATTCTGGCAGAAATTAATTGATTTTCCATCGATGTTATTTTATAAATAGAAAATATTATGATTTTAGCATAATATCATTACGAAACAGAAACACACATATCTGGTAGGAAATAAGAGCAGTTTTAGTAAACGAAAAAAGCGTTTTTAGATTTAACAAATTAACCTTTTTTTTGTAACGCCATTTATTGAGAAATATAAGTTTATTTGTAAACAGTGAAAGCAACAGTCCTTATAAAATTATAGTTCGTTACTTCATAGATGGCAATATTATAATTCCTTATTTTCAGGTGAAATGTTACACATTGTTTTTAGATACATATTGATAAATACTGATTAACAGTGTATAATGCATCCATTAAGAGCATATGCGCAGTCTCCCACTCCAATTCATTAGGGAACGTTATGGGACCGTTGTCATTTTTATCTCCGAAGTGGCTGCTCTTCGGAAAATACAAAGGCTGCTATCAAGCAAATTTCATACCACGACCCCTAAGAGTCTAACACCTACTGAGGGAACCCGCCGAACTTAGAATTCGGTGATAATCCGAACCCTTCATTACAGATTTCCAGCAAAACAGATTCGCTGGAACCCTCACTCAAAATGAACCTTCGGAATTCATCCATTCGGAATTCTGCTAAATGGACATATCGTCAGTGGCCACCTTAATATTCCAGATCGCCTTTCACTCTATACTACACTGTGTATATACCGTCGTTATTATTATTCAACCGAATCTGTAATCGGATTCGGATTAAATCAAACATCAAAAGAGATTCCATTGCCAAAGCGGTCGGCCATTGTGTTAAGCGAATCAACTCGGGTTTTTTTTTGTTTTCCGAAAACAATTTCGTTTATACGCCAAACTTTTTTTCGATTCCATTGTGATTTCAAACGATGGTCACTCGACGAAATTCAACTGTGTTCAGCTGATTTTTTTTTTAAGTCGAAAATTTCCATATTTTTCTCTCCACTACTCTTTTTGTTCTAGTGTAATAGAGTAGTATTGTTTTGAAATTTTACATGTCCGTCTATTTTAACTTGATGTAGGTACAATGAACATATTGTATATTCTGGTATGTTGATTCCCAAAAGGGGATGACTTTCGACCAAACATTCATACTGTGAAAATCAAAGGAAAACAATATGCATTTATTACCTATTACACTATTTGAGTCTATTTATTTCATGATCAATAATAAAAATAAATTTTCAGATTCTTTGGAAATTCCTTTCAACTACTAACAAATGCTAACTAAAATATTGTGTTAACATTGTTTAAACATTTGAACTTTTCTCAATTCTGTACCACTGAATTTTTTTCAAAAGATTTAATATAAGGTTTTTTGTATTATATACAGTAAAATATCATAATGGCTACAAATGATATTGCATTATTCCAACTGTCGATTTGTTCAGGAGAACTTTGTTCTCTTAACATATCGACAATGTATCAAGCCAGAATACGCGAGAATTGTATGGAGAGGTCTACTTTTTTCATGGATTTTCCAACTTTGAAGTCAAAAAACACCAACTTAGAGGCTTCGCAGCATATATGTTCCATACACGGATTTACTCAGAATTCGGAGTAGAACATTTCGTGTGTCTGTGTGTGTGTGTGTCTGTGTGTGTGTCTGTGTGTGTGTCTGTGTGTCTGTGTGTCCGTCCCCCCCTTATAACTTTTGATCCGCTCAATTTACAGAGCCTAAAATTTCAGAATATATAAACAGTTACAGGCCTACAAAACTTTTATACTCGGAATTTTGAATTTTTGTTTCAGTCAGGGGTTATCAACTTTTGAATTTTTATTTTATTTTTCCATATATCTCAGAAACCATAAACGGTAGAACGCTGAAAATTGGTACAAACATAGACAAATACAAAATCTCAAATTAGTTTTTTCAAAAAAATTCCAGGGTTTCTCAAACATTTTTTATTAAGAAAAATATTTTTTTTATGATAAATTTATGAGTTTAACTGCCTATATTTCCAAAACTTTTACAATTATCGAAAAAAGCCGAAACACCCCAACTAGATAATTTAATTTTCTATAAAAAATTTTAACATTGTAGTAGAAGATCTCAATTTTTTTTTAACAATTTTTTTAAAAATTGAATTTAGTGACGACATCGCTTCATACATTTTGTATGGCAGTCGCCTATACACAATATGTAAGAAGACTTAATTGTTTGATACTTCATCTCCAAACATACATACATACCATCATGCTATTTACATATTCTGGGTAGGAAAAAGGATCTTCCTCCATACTATCCTATCTTGACATACATACCTACATATGTTGTATAGAAAACAAAATATCTGAAAATATTCAATAATTTGTATCTATGGGTTTATAGTTTGGTACATATTCTTCAACTATACATACTATCGCTATCGACAGTTGGATCTCATGTGTTACATGCAACTAGTATTATTATCTTTTAGATTAGAGTGTCTTTACTTGTTACTCAACATGGGGGTAAGATTGCGGTAAAATCAGATGGATATTGGAGAAGAACTACAATAATCAACGTTAACTTTCACTATGGGTTTTGTTTTCAATACATAAACTACTTCTTTCATAACTAATTGCATGTAACACATGAGATCCAACTGTCGAAAGCGATAGTATGTATAGTTGAAGAATAAGTACCAAACTATAAACCCATAAATCTAAATTATTGAATATTTTAAGATAAGTTGTTTTGTTTTACAACACATGTATGTCAAGATAGTATAATATGGAGGTCAGTCCTATTTTCCTACCCGGAATGTGAAAACAGCATGATGGTATGTATGTATGTTTAGATATTAAGTAAGTCTTCTTAAATATTGTGTATAGGCGACTGCCATACAAATTGTATGAAGCGATGTCGTCACTCAATTTTTAAAAAAATTGTTAAATGAAATGAGATGTACTACTACAATGCATTTTTTTATAGAAAATTAAATTATGTAGTTGGGGTGTTTCGGCTTTTTTCGCTATTTTTAAAAACTTTGGAAATATAGGCAGTTTAACACATAAATTTGTCATAAAAAAAATATTTTTCTTAAGAAAAAAATGTTTGAGAAACCCTGGATTTTTTTTGAAAAAAAAACATTTGAGTGTTTGTATTCGACTATGTTTATACCAATTTCCAGCGTTCTAGCTTTTATGGTTTCTGAGATATATGTAAAAATAAACCAAAATTTCAAAAGTTGATGACCCTTGACTGAAACAAAAATTCAAAATTCTGAGTAAAAGACACACACACACACACACACACACACACACACACACACGAAATGTTCTACTCCGAATTCTGAGTAAATCCGTATATGGAAGATATATGCTGCGAAGCCTCTTAGTTGGTGTTTTTCGACTTCAAAGTTGGAAAATCCGTGAAATATATAGACCCTGCATACACGCGTCTTGGATTTAAACTGCCCCTTCCTTCAAAAGAATTTCATTCTCTTGAACGAATCGACAGTTGGATAATTGGGAGTTATTTTAAATTTAATTATAACTTTTATTTTTGAAATTTATTTATTCAATAAAACAATATACCTATACAACAATTATTTGAATTTGTACACTTTTTTTTTCTCTTTCCCAAAAAGCATAAAATGCTTGTGCTGAGAAATATATTATTTTTTGATTGAAATTTATTTACTATTGATTGACTTTTTTGTATCTTTATTAACTTGTGTCCTAATTGTGATTTGTGTAGCTATGTAGGTACTTATTAAAAAAATATTTTGGTTTGTTTTTGTTGTTGTAATTTTTAAGTGAATTTATGTAATGGCGTGAAGCCGTAAATGTTAAAATAAATAAATAAATAAATGTACAGGCACAAAAATTTTTATTATAATCGAGAGTCCAAACCAACATTAACATTTAGTTGGGAATTTGGAAGAGTTAATATTTTTCATTATTGGTTTTTCAATTAATGGCAAATGAATTTTTTTAATAATTAATTTTTCAATTATTAATAAAATAAAAATAAAATAAAAATAAAATGGCGTTACAAAAGGGTTTCTTTGTTACTTCATAAATAAAGTAAAAATAGCATATATTCTCATTATTAAATATATCTATTTTCAAAATTGCATTGATAAGAGAACGCAATAAGAAGGCATAATTGGTAAACGTTGCGCAAGCGCATAAAGTGATGACATGTCGTAAGCCATGTAGGAGTTCCTGTTTCTTTTATAATAATCCAACTTCGTCTCTGTTGAGATGTTAAAAATTTGTCAATAATATGAGAATTTACCATATTAATGAGAAAATGAATTAAGGAATTGGAGGACGCAGAAAGAGATCGCTCAGAAAATAATTAAAAAAATCAATATCTTTTCTAGCCTTTTCTTTCATATTCGTGTAGATTTTACTGTGTATATTTTTATGTGAAATAATTTATTTAAAGAAAATATTCTCATAATATTGTTTTTCATCGGACTCGATCCAAGCAGATGTTTCTCGATATTACATAATAATATGTTTTCAATATTTTTAATGAAACTGTGTACAATATCAATATCGAAATGTTGGTAGGTAGGTACCTACTGTACATATGTAGGATAAATTTGTGACAGTAAAAAAAGGCACCATCTGCTCGAAATGTATGTGAAAAAATAAAAAGTAAGTGTTTGTGGTAAAAAGATACGTAGGTACTACCCAACATCCCCAAATCTTATCTAGACCCAAGTCATTATTGTATTTGTTTTGAAAAATATCATATGGATTCAACTATCGTATTTGAAAATTTTGATGATCCAAGTAAAAAATCTAAGAGAAGAGAAACGAGGTATTCATAATAACATCACGGCATATCCACACACCTGTCGCTGGTGACCCCACATTGTGGAATATGCTGTTTTGGAACAACACGGCATTAAATATTTCTTTCAATTTCATGAATGCAGGTATCCAAGTTGATTTTTCCCTCGAATAAATTTGGTTCGGAATTACCATAAAGCACAAAATACATACATACAAATATGTACTTCAATAAAACTTACTATAAATTCAAGTGTTTAAATATTTTAAAGGACTTCAACCTGTAGTAGATTTTCAAGATAAACACAATTCCGAAGGTCAAGTAATATTAAATATTTGAAACAGTGAAAAATACATACGTAGGTTAATTCGGGTAATATTTTCAGTTTTATGAAAATTGTTGTTTAGTTTCAATAAATACTTAATAACAGAACAATAATACAATCAGAGGATTATGTCTAGGTCATTAAATTTTCAGCTAGCCCATGAGAATAATGCTCATTTTAGCAACCCTAAGACATGTCAGAACTACATCCCGAAAACCTATCAAAGGTGTGCGGCGAAACATTTTAGTCTTGAACGCTAAAATTTTTATTACGGCCTTAAAAAATTACGTCGTAACTTACACTAGTGGCGTTTTTAGGGACAGTAAAAAATCCAATAGAAAAGGAATATTAAATCCATTTACGAATATTACCTAAAAGACTGTATCTGTTAGAAGAACTGAAGGCTTTATTTTCATTTGATCGTTTTATACGCATGTACTATAGAGATTGCACGGAGGTAATTCGACCGTAATTCATTCAAGTTTTAAATTTGAAAAGTCATTGAATCTGATTTATGATATAAGAAACATCATGTTAGATTTATTCATCAAGGAATACAATTTTTCCTCTTCGGGTATTGTAAATGGATCTGTGTTTTGGAGTCCTCACTATACAACGTATATCGCAACGCTTATCATCTTGATTTTCTCCTTGGTCTCAACTTAAGTAATTATGCTGAATCAATCGATTACCATAATTTGGTAACTCTGGCAAACCGCAGGACCAAGTTGGTCAACAATTTTGTGGATTCCCCAGACTTGTTGAAAAAATTTGCTTTCACTGTCCGAGCAGAACAACAAGATATCCTAGCACTTTTTATTTTGTCAAAGCCATTGCGTACACCTATATCTTTTTTAATTTTGTTCTATAACGACACCTGCGAGCGTGTGCTTACGAATATTTCATTAGTGCGTGTACTCAACTTACTTATCGAGTCCGGAACTCAGATTTTGCCACTCCAATGTGTGGCGGCGGAAATCCCCCTGTTGGTTAGTTTAATCAGGTCGTCCATGTGGCAACCCTTGTCCAACTCCGGGCAGGACAGCAGATGGTCGTCATCCTGCACCGCCCCACAATCACAGAAGGTATCATCCTCCGTCGAGAAGCCCCACCTGTGCAGGTTGCTCTTGCAGCCACTCACACCCACCCTCAGCCTGTTCAGTATCCTCCATATTGGAAATAGCAGGCAGTGCGCCCTATTCGCCTTCTCGCTTGTGTCCATCCATGCAGAGATTGGATCATCCATCCACAACTCCTCTCGGCGTTGCTTCTGGGAGGTCTGCAGGTCGGCTGTGGACTTTAGGAAGCTATTCCTTGACTTAAGTGCGTGTTATTTGCTTTAATTCTCTGCAATACCTATGAAATTTATAATTTAATATAGATAGTGAACCCCCGGCAAACTTCGTATTGCCTGTATAATTAAATATGGTCCTTCATTACCACCCGTCACTTCAGACCCTTCAGTACCTCCCGTTCCTTCAGTACATCCCGTCCCTTCAGTACCTCCCGTCCCTTCAGTACCTCCCGTCCCTTCAGTATCTCCCGTCCCTTCAGTACCTCCCGTCCCTTAGGTTAAGAAAATAAGAACAAGATAAAAGATTAAATCCAGAAACCTGCGAAGAGATGGAAGGAAAATTGAACCTTCTTCTCACAGGATAGTCCACCTTCATAGGTAAAATGACCGAATACCTAATAATAATTGAATAATAATTTTTACATGTTCTGAATTTGTTTGCTGTATAATTTAACTGCGTTTGGCATAGCAGTATGCTGTGCCAAACGCAGTCTGTAACTGACTTTAAATATATTTATTTCTACAATCAAACTGTCGATTCGTTTAAGAGAATTCGGTTTTCATAAGGAATCAATATACCAAACAGATTTAGTGATCGTTTCGTTTGAAAGAATTGTAAGCAGTGGTAGAGGTTTGCGCGGTTTTTCCATCTTTGAAGTCAAAACACCAACACCACCTTAGAGGCTTCATTATTCCATATATCTCAAAAACCATAAAAGCTAGAACGCTGAAAATTTGTGTAAATATAGACAAATAAAATAATCCAGAGTCGTTTTTACTTTTTTTTATTTAAATAATCATTTTTTATGAGAATTTCATTTGTTTAACTGCTTTTATTTCCATTTTTTTTAATATATCGAAAAACACCAAAACACCCCAATTAGATAATTCAATTTCGACCGTCGTGGTACAGTTTGCAAGCCGTTGGGTTTCTGTGCGGGCGTCCTGGGTTCGATTCTCAGCAGAGGAGAAATTTATTCGAATTCATTTCTCACGCAAATATTGCTTCTCTGGGCTGGAAACACTGATGAGTTAGAAGAAATTGCCATACGGCAATAAACTCTCCTCTTGCGCAGGGTGCAAGGAGGTGTTAATTATTATTATGATTTTCTTAAAGAAGTATGCCATACATTATTGTAGTGCGATTCAAACTTTTTTCGACAATGTTTTCTAAAAAATTAATTAAGCGCGACGTCATTGTTTTTTAAATTTCGGACTCTCCATCCATACATACATACTATCAAGTTTCAATAAATTCGGGGTAGGAAAAAAGGACTGACGTTCATACAATCCTATCTTGACATACCTACATGTTTTGTATAGAAAACGAAATATCAAATTCAGTATAAATGCAGTTGAAAAGATAAAAAGAATTTGTTATAGAACGATATATTATGTCAGAGTAATAAACGAGGACACAAGGAAAGAATGCATGATGAAGACAAATGTAATAAAAATAATATAATGATTGAGAACACAACATTGAGATGGTTTGGAAACATGCGAAGAATGAATGAATGAATAATGTATGTAGGTATGACAGTAACTGAATAAGAAGTCTGGGCTGCGTTCACGATGAACGCTGAGAGCACTTAGTGACGCTCTAAGCCGTTCATAATGACCGGAAACAGACGCTAAAAAGACACTCTGTCGAGATCAGATTGAACGTCGAGTGTACGCTCCAAACGCTTTGTATAATCGTCGTGTGAAAAACGCTCTGATAATTATAGTGTCTGTAAACATCTATTTTATCTGTGGTAAGATGACTTAATAATAATAATAAGATACTTTTATTGAGTTAAATAACGTGGCGGACTTATTACCCGCAGGCAATCTCTACCAGTCAAACACCATGGTAAATACAATCAGTTACAGGAATATAAGAATACAAATAGAAAAAGAAAAAAAATCATAAATTATATTATAAAAAAACAAAAAAAATAAATTTATAAAAATAAGAATAAAAAAATACATCAGGGGGGCAAGTTTGGTTCGACCGGCGAAATCAAAACCTTAGTGATTACCCATATCATCGATATAATTATCGTATGAAGTTCTATGACATCTAAAGATATTGTAGAACTACATATAATAATTATATCCATGATATGGGTAATCAAGAGGGTTTTGATTTCGACAATTGAACCAGACTTGCCCTCCATATAGATACACTATGTTTATTGGATGGAGGATAGGAGAGGAAGAAGGAAGAGGGATAAAGGGAAAAAGACGTGAATTTTTGTTTATGTGGATAGAAAGTGTGACTTGAGACGCTTTTTGAATGCTATCAAGTTAGTGGCATCTCTGATACTCTCCGGCAATAGATTCCACATCCGAGCTGCATGAACTGTGAACGAGTAAGTATAAGTATATGACTTCTATTTGCTTTTGTGGTATCTATTATGTCAGTTGACATTATATTATATGATGACAATATGCATTCACAATGAGGTTAATTTATAAAAATATCATTTAATGATTCGGCGGATATTTTGTGGTAGTTAATATAAACCATTTTTGAAATATAAATTAGCTATAAACCACTTGTTTTTTCTCTCTCGACACGCCGGTCGATGGAAGGACAGCGCTTCCGAAACATGTCGCGAAGTGACTCAAAAAACAAGTGGTTTATAGCTAATTTATATTTCAAAAATGGTTTATAAAAATATCATTCAAAAATTTCCAATATAAGGTCAGAGAGCATTATTTACTCCACCGCCCAATTGTTGTCTTTCGATGAAAATATAACCTAAAAAGACACATACCTACATGATAAATGACATTTGACATTTAAAACGCCCGATGCTGCGTTCAGATTGAAACGTCGCGTCGCTCGAAAGCGTTCAGTGAGTTCAGTGGTGTGAAAAACGCCATGATCAACAACTTCAGGTACATCTGACACTCAACATCGAGTGTTATATCTGAACGCAGTCTTGGGTCGCCAGTCGCCAATAAAATGATGAAATTCTGATAGATGGAAATATAAGAAACGTGAACAACATACAAACATCTATGAGGCGATGCATTTATGTTGTAAGGTTTGTCAAGATAGAAAAATTTGGCTTCCCTTGCTCTCTGTCTACCCCGTGAGGGACATGGCGTGATGGTATATATGTACATATTTATATTTCATCAGTTTCATTTGTGTAAAAAAATTTTTTTCTTCAATTGTCATAGTGACGATATTGAGTTTAGCGCGGCGTAGGTATGTACATAGGTCATAGTATGCCTTTCGGCGTGGAAATACCTTCAATTTTAAAGCAAATCTGCTTCTTTACAGTCCGTCTGCTTTAAATGAGTTTAACAGTAACAAACTTTCAAATAACTGTCAAATATAAATCGACATTATAAATCCCTAGCTTTTAATTTACACTTTATCATAATTATAATGAAAGTTTTGTACAACCTGTGTTTAATTCAAATACTCGGGAGAACGAATAAATTATTATTAGTTTTAACATACCTACACACGTTGGGATTATTTTGCGAAAGTATATAAGAGAGCACTGAACTTTACCCTAAATATATATTGTGATATCAAATTATGCTTTGAGGCACCGGCTTTGAGTAATGCTTCCACTAATTTCAGAAACGATTACTTTTGAGGGTCCCGTAAAAGCCGGATAATCAAAAATAAAATACAACTCACATACTCCATTCTGAATTATGGCTTATCAGGCAATATCAGATGAGACGAGATTGATGTGTGTGGGAAAACACGCATGAGTCGTTCTTCCCTTTATAATGTAATGCACACCCGAATACCTGTCGCTGGTTATCCATCGTGCCATAATGACGTGAATATTTAAATTAATGAATAAATGTTTTATTTAATTACGGCATAGGCACAAAAAATCATGTTCGATATTGTATCGGGTTAGAAATTGATTTAAAAGGGTGACTGCTGCCAATGTTTCTATTTTTTCAATTTGAATTTGCATCATTACTACAAAACGAATCATTTTGAAAAAAAAACAAGTTAGTTTGGATATTAATAAAGAAAAATATACCTTGACTTTTTAATTATGTTCTGTATATATTCTTGTAGGAAAATAATAAGCATACCCCGATTTTTGACATTTATCTTAAATTTCTAAAAAACTACAAGGTATAGAGCATTATATTTTTTTATAAATTAAAGAAGATCAAAATATCTGGAAAAATAAGATGTTACGTTGCATTAATGCATCAGGTTAAGTTAATAAACCAAAAAAACTTTCATTTCGTAATAGCGCTGAATGGAAAATAAACGTTTTTTATATTAATTTATATTTTTAATAAATAAAAATAAAAACACTTGTTTAAAATTAATTCCACTATTTATTTGAGGACTACAACCTACGACCGGTTTCGTGCTAAGCACATTTTCAAGTAGATCTACTTGAAAATGTGCTTAGCACGAAACCGGTCGTAGGTTGTAGTCCTCAAATAAATAGTGGAATTAATTTTAAACAAGTGTTTTTATTTTTATTTATTAAAAATATAAATTAATTTAAATGGAATTCCACCAAGAACTGACGATCAAAAAGTTAAATCTAATTAAATCAACGTTTTTAAGGTTTATTTACTAAACCTGAAGCATTTATGCAACGTCACATTTTTCTAGATATTTTTGTCTTCTTTAATTTAAACAAAAATATGTTGAACTACGCTTTATATTTTATTAAAAATATAAGATAAACGTTGAAAATCGGGGTATGGTATATTTTAATTTTCCCTGTTGGGAGAACCGGGAAACAGGTCGTAAGCCCTGTAGGTATCTTGATTTCCCGGTTTCCCCTTAATATTCCAACTTCATCTCTATTGAGATAGTAAAAAAAATTGTCATAAAAATATCAATGACTCCCAACAGCGAAAAAATCCAATTTAATTTAGTTTTAAAATATAAAAAGTTAGTCCTCTGGTTGGAATTTAACCTAGGATTTCAGCACATACATCAAGTGATTGACCATTCAGTGGGTAGTAATATGTGTTATGCAATTATGAGTTTAATCATTTTTGAAAAGTTGTGACAAATTTTGACAGAACCATGTCCATGTCCATTATCGGAGTGTCTCATATTCGATAGAATGTATTTATGTAACTAGAGTCGTTAAAAATTATTTTAAGAATTGTAACAATTTTCGTTTAAGACTAAAGTTTTTTTTTCATTTTTCATCTGCCATTTGTGACGACAACTCATTTATAAAGTACCTACATAATAGGTAATAACAGTAAAGACCAAATTTCATTTCTTGTCAAAATGAGTAAGTTGTCTTAGTTAAGGTTACAAAGTTAATTAATTAACGTACACGTGTCGTAAAAATATCAAACGCAGGTTCTCAAAGTGTTGGGCCCCATGAAGAGGACTCACAAAGAATTTTATTGAAATCTGTTAATTTATTTTATTGTATTTAAATGTGAACATTTTATTTTTTTTCTTTAACTTCTCGGGCAACTGATAGGTGATTTTGTCAAATATTAATTTAACACGCACCCAATAACAAGTTGCTGTATTCTAGAAACAAACGATACTAATCGTGTGGTGTCTTTAATAATGAATAAACCAATGCAAATTTAACACTGTTAATTTTATAATGATAATATACATATTTACAATAATTACATATAACTACTTAATTTACATAACATAACATATACACTTCCTTGCACCCTGCGCAAGTGGCGAGTTTATTGCCGTATGGCAATTTCTTCCAACTAACCAGTGTTTCCAGCCCAGAGAAGCAGTATTTGCGTGAGAAATGAATTTAAATAAATTTCTCCTCTGCTGGGAATCGAACAGAAACCGAACGGCTTACCAACTGTGCCACGGCGGTCAATTTACTTAAATATTGCACGCGTATTATATAACGCTTATACCTAACTTAACACAGTGTGCACGTTTTAAAGGTTGAAACATGAATAATCAAAGATTTACGATAACTAACGACATGATCCGATATTCACTGTCGTTGGCCTAGTACATACCTATGTACTCAGTGATATCGAATACCACAAATCGTCTCAAGACTGAAGATCAAGACTGAAAACACAATTCAAAACTGTATCTCCAGAGGAAAACGAGCCCAGGATAAACAATTGTAGAAGAGATGGAATCATAGTCATGAAATCCAATCCAAGTTCGTGGAAGATGCCGGATATCCTGACCAATAAAATAGTTAAAAAAAAAACTTAATGTCCGAAGTTATGAGTTTTCAGTATTTATATAATATGGAAGCTATACACTAATTGAAGAGACAGAAAGAAGAATACAATAACCTGGCAGGTACACAAAATAATGTGTATTACAAAGGTTTTCAACTGTTTAATGATTTGCCAGAATGTGTGAAGGAAGCATCTGGTCTTGCCGCTTTTCGTTGGATAATCGTTGAATACATTCAGAAAAAGTTCTTTTAAGATCTTGTGTGCTTCGTTTGTATTTTTGTGTAAATTTGAATATTTTGTTTTTTTATTTTTATATATATTTCATACTGTGAAAACTTTTTATTTTTTCAACTTGTAAATATGCTTATTGCTTAAACTAGATGTGAGAAAGTGCATTTATTTTTTACATCTAAATAAAATACACATACATACATACAATAATTTGAATTCTGGATAAGTAGAAAAATTGCGAAAATAAACTGATAGACAAATTTCGGAACGAGATTTGAGTCTTCAACGAATAAACGAAGATCTTGAGCTGCTCGACTGCATGGGCATATAATAAGAGGAAAGAACTCACTACAGTAGCTTGTGATCTGGTAAAGGATACAACGGAAAAGAGAACCAGGATAACAAAGAGAATGCTTCGGGAAGTGGAGATATCCTTGATGGTCCGCACGTTAATAAAAACAAATGTTTTCCCGCCCAGAGACGCAAGTATAACGTGAGAAATAATTTTCAATTTTTCCTAAAAAAAAAAACAATTGTATCTTTAAAGTTTGATAGCATTTTGTTCTCTCCTTCGCCAACAGAAATAGAACGTATTTTTGTTTATGTTGAAATGTATTTTCACATAATAAATCAAGAAGCTTTGTCCTGGAATAATTTTCCCGAACCGAGGGAAACAGTTTTACAAAGTTGGAAAACTCTGATACATATAACAAGTTTTATTTTCCTCGTAAAAACCAAGATGAAATAAAAAGCGTAGGTACGCATACAAACGCACAATATTAGCTATTTTATAAACATACCTCACTAAAGAGATAATATTGTTTACAAAAAAATTGTATAATATATTAAAAATATATGTACAGATCTTGCCTGACGCACGTGAGACACGTGTTAAAAATACCTCAGGGAAGAACTGGCCTTGATTTCTTATTCTTTCGCATTTCCACTAAGCTTCAGGCGTTCTGAATCTCCATACTATTGTTAAACCATAAAATTTTAGGTGAGACCGAACCCTATTTTAGGTGAGCGATGGGCAAAATATGAAAATATTCCTTTCATTGTCCCTATTTTAAATGTTTTATTTATACCTTTATTATTGAGGTCCCCTTTTTGTAAAAAAAATCATATTTATTGTTTTTGTTTTTTTTTTATAATAAATGAATATGTCCTTGTTAAACAATTACATTTTCATTTTCCTACGTTCCCTAAAATAAGCATAAATGTGCTATAGGTGAACGAAATCGGTCGAGACAGGATTCGAACTCGCCGCGACCACTGGATTACTAACCAAGCACGCTAACCGCTCTACCATTGACCCATCTATAAATCATATATGTAAATGAATGAATACAATAAAATAAATTATTGTGTCCCGCCTATTGTTGGTGTGTGTACATACCATTCGCTTTTGTGACATTAAATTAGTTTGTTTTTTTTTTTTAAATATTTATTTTGGTTGTCATACCATTTTTCGCGGTATGCTTTTATAGATTATTTTGCAATGATTG
Organism: Molanna angustata; assembly: GCA_963576475.1. Classification (NCBI taxonomy): domain Eukaryota; kingdom Metazoa; phylum Arthropoda; class Insecta; order Trichoptera; family Molannidae; genus Molanna; species Molanna angustata. The sequence goes on from OY754972.1 coordinate 35,231,480, forward strand.
GTATAGCTGGTAAAATTTAGTTTAATTTTAAAATTAAGTTTTAATTAAAATTTAAGTTTAGTTTAAAATTTACGTGACACAATTTCATGAAATCAAACTACTTAAATCTATGTCAAAGTTCAGCGCTTAATGAATTGTTTTACCAACAATCAAAATGAGTAATCCAACTGTCGATTTGTTCAAGAAAACTTTGTTCTCTTAACAAATCGACAATGTTTCAATAATTTAATGTTCTTTATACGGATTTACTCAAAGTTCGGAGTAGAACATTTAGTGTATTTCCTAAGTTTTTTAAAATATCGAAAAAAGCCGAAAGACCCCAACTAAATTTAATTTTCTATTAAAAATATGAGCATTGTAGTAGTACATCTTATTTTTTTTTAACAATTTTTATAAAAATTTAATTTAGTGACGACATCGCTTCATACAATTTGTATGGCAGTCGCCTATACACACTATTTAAGACTTAATAGTTTGATACTTAATCTTCAAACATACATACAAACCATCATGCTGTTGTCATATTTTGGGTAGGAAAAATGGACTGACCTCCATACTATCCTATCTTGACATAAATACGTACATGTATTGTATAGAATACAAAATATTTTAAAACATTTAATAATTTAGATTTATGGGTTCAGAGTTAGGTACTAATTCTTTAACTATATACATACTATCGCTATCGACAGTTTGATCTCATGTGTTACTAGTTTCATGAAATTGAAGTGCTTTTCATAATTTTCGTTCAACTCTTTACATCCTCATAGCTCTGATAAGTTTTTTATTAATAACCTCTTTTAATATTATTTTGAAATACGCTGCACTGAACTTTATCATCGCCAAAACAACGCGAGGGTGTCGGTTTTAAAGGATTTAATGTTAATACGGCCAAAAAGGATTTAATTCTAATGAGACAATGCAATGGCTGTACGCCAAATACTCGAATTGGGATTGGAGTAACGCCAAATCGGATTCTCGACAGGTTAACCAATTGCGTCATTAAATTAAATTTACCCATATTAATTTTCCGATTAAATTATATAATTTGGCATTATACAATAAATTTTCATAACATAATATGATATTATGTTGTTGATCGACGGAAAAATAATACACAAAACACAAACCTCAATCTGACGACGTCATCTTTAAATACTTTGAAATGTGACCAAAAACTTTAATTTGATATTTAATATATACCATTACGTCATTTTCTTTTTTGGGTTAGGCAAAGCGAACGGAACGCCAGATTCTTTTATTTCGACAAAAAGTTTAGTCTCATTTACAACCATGCATCGCCTCATACATGCACTCCTATAATCCAACTGTCGATTTGTTCAAGAGAACTTTGTTCTCTTAACATATCGACAAAGTTTCAAGCCAGGATACGAGAGATTTGTATGCACGGTCTACATTTTTCGCGGCTTTTCCAACTTTGAAGTCAAAAAACACCAACTTAGAGGCTTCGAAGCATATATAAGTTGGAAAAACAGTGAAAAATATAGACCCTGCATACAAATCTCGCGTATTTTGGCTTGATACGTTGTCGATATGATAAGATAAATAAATTCTCTTGGACAAATCGACAATTGGAATATGTGTAATACACGTTGCATAAAATCAGGAGTAATATGCAGTCTCGATGAAAATCATAGTAAATCTGGATCACGATCCGTGATCAAAAATCAATATATTTATTGCCTGATGGGCTACCGAAATCACGGATCGCGATCTAGATTAATATGGAACGGTAGTCCATTAATCTATCAATCAGCCAATTACACAGTCAACCTGAATTCAATCTTTTGATCGCGTATCTTGATCCAGATTGACTGTGTATGGGCTGTCAAAAACATTACTCTAATAATACTAATAAAAATAATAAGTAATTTATATAGCGCCGTTTAATGATTTAAAATCATTTCAAGGGCGCTGGTAGCTCAATTCTGTAATGCTCTGCGAAACAAAGTTGTTTTTAGTTTTTTAGAGAAGGTGTCTTTGCTTTGAGCACCGCGGACATCAGGAGGTAGTTTATTCCACTTTAATGGACCTCTTAGTAAAACCTCTTTAATACTCTCTTAGTGGAATACAATTTTGTGTAAATATGTCAGGTCAATATTGATCGACTCCTTTTATTTATTCATTTATTTATTTATTTTCTTTGGAAAGCTACAGCTCATTTACTGTTTAATGATACAATATTATGTTTACAATGTTAGAGCCAAAAAAGCATTGCATCAACATAATATAAAAACAAATAACAGTTTACAAGCCATAAATAATTCATACACACCTTCATACACACCCTCACACACACACACACACACACACACACACACACACACTCATACACACCATCACACACGCACACACATATGTACATACATACACATACATACATACACACACATATACAACAAATAGGGAAGTGAAGAGAAATGAGAGAAGAGAGACTAGGAGGACAGGACAGAGGGATATTGGTTGCGCATCACCTTCAGAACATCATGTCTAAATCTATAATATTTCGCATTGAATATGTCTATCTCAGCTGAGAATGTATTATTATATCGGCTGCATATGCTTGTAATTGTGGATTTTTTCCTTATATTCGTTCTACTAGTTGGGAAATGAAGTAATTTTTAATTTTTAATAACAATTTTTGCATACATAGGCTGAAATCTTAAATATGTATTAATCTAATTTATTGAAATGTCGATTCACTGTCGATTTGATGATAAATCCACCGATGTTCATAAAAGTCAATAAGTATTTATGAATAACAAACAAACATTTCTTTGTTTAACAAAAGAGAGATGCTCAAATAAATTCATCTACTTAAGTAGGTATTCATTTTACAAATTAACCAAATCTGAAAATTACTTAATAGCAAAAGAGCTGTATTCAAATGCCAATTATAATTTACCGATAAATATGTATTCTATGGTAGAGGTATTGTCATTGTGGTTATTTCCACTGTATCGGGGTTTCAAATCAAAACTAGTTTCCTTTGTCGTCTTCTTCATGTAAGTCGATATGTACATATCTACTAATATAATTTGGCGGTCTATCCATCTCTGAGAAACCAGAACAATAGGATTATGTTATTATTGTTCTCAGAAATTTCATCATCGTCAGGAATTCGAAAATTAAACGCGGCCAAAGAAGTCAACTAAATTATTAAAAAGTTTTAAACTTATTTCTTCTTCTTCCTCTTTTTTTTAGATCTATGATCTGTTTTTACAGGTCCTGGGACGAGGATGTCCAGCTCTCCCTCCATCTCTTTGATGGTCTTCCCGGTGGTCGGCGTCCCTCTGGTATTTCGCGCGTTACGATCTTTGGCAGCCTTTCTGGATTCATCCTTCTAACATAATCTCTCCAGTGTCGTCTTCTTTGTCTGTTCCACCTTACAATATCCTCCACATTGCAGGTTCTGCGGATCTCCTTGTTGGGTATTCTGTCTCTAACGCGACGTCCTACGTAGGCGATTCAAAGCGAATGCGAAGCGGCGCGGCGCGGTGCGAAAATAACAAACAGTCGGTAACTATGGTAGTGTACTACGTTACCGACCGCGAGTTGGTTTCGATGCGGCGCGGCGCGATGCGAAGCGAACGCGATCAGTTGGTTTGATATTTTCGCGCGAATTGATAGCGGCGCCATTGTTTTTTGACATGTCAGAAACAGAAATTTTAATTTCTGTCCATGTCCATCAAACCGCGAATTTTAGGATTTGGCAAAAATAAATGGGACTATAAGTAAACATATTTATTTATTATTGCTATTTTACAATAGGATGTTGTTCAAAACACACAAAGTTTCCTCTCGTTTGCACGAATGTCAAATTTTGATATGTTCCCCGGAAAGATGTAAATTCAGTCTCATTTATTAATTCAAGATCACGTAATTCTTCATACAAATTGTGATATCCCCCATAAATATGCCTCTCTAAGTACACAATATTAGTTTCACTTCTCTGCCGTACATACCTACTTCTTGAGTATTTTATATACGTACATCCATGACAGTAGCTGGCGGCAGAGGGAACGATCGCGCATACGTAGGACAGAGCCGCCGCGTCGCACCGCATCGCATTGAATTCGCTTGTATCCGTTCCGCATCGCTTCGCAATCGCGTTCGCTTTGAATCGCCTACGTAGGACGTAGCGTTAGGGTTCTACCCAAAATTGGTCTTAGTGTTTTCATCTCCGTTGTTCTGAGTAGCTGTTTTATTCTCACCGTGTCTGCCCTTGCTTCAACTCCATAAGTCATTATGGGTCTGATGCAGGTTTTATATATTCGGACCTTACTCTCAACTAGCATAATGTTTATTGGCCCAAACAGTGTTCCTCTTGCATCCGGAGATAATTGCAGCTTTATTAGTCTGTTCTTTGACTTCTTTATAGAGATCATTACAACTAGATATCTCCACACCTAGGTATTTAAAAGTTGTCACCTGTTCTATCGGTTTATCGTCTACAACCAATTTGCATCTCAGAGGCTGTCTTGATATTGTGAGACATTTAGTTTTATCGACCGATATTGCACCTGTTCTATTGGTTTATCGTCTACAACCAATTTGCATCTCAGAGGCTGTCTTGACATTGTGAGACATGTAGTTTTATCGACTGATATTGTCATATTACCCGAGATCTAGAGACGTAACTTGTTCTATTATTTTGTCCATTATTAAATTAAACAGAAATGGGCTTAGACTGTCTCCTTGTCTGATCCCCGATTAAACTTATCCTTCTTAAATATTTTATTACCTCGAAGCTTCCATTTAATACTTAGAAGAAATATAACCGCATAGTTAAGCTGCTTCTTACTCTAACACTAGACTAACAGAAATAAATAAACATTTTCATTGCCTGGCAAATCTTAGTTTCGTTGAGACAGGCTTAAATAGCGAATAATCAAGATATTTCTTTACCTTGTCTGCAATGCGGTATTTATCATCTTGTTTTTTTGTCAGTTGTTTTTTACTCTCCACACTATGGAATAGTAGAGAGTCATGTTTTTACTATTTTTAAGCGTATTTTTTACATCAATTTCTCAACGGGTATCATGTAGAAAGTGCACACTGTGAGTTTCGTCGTGACGTGTTTGTATGTATGGCGTACGGCGTTCGGCGTACGGAATATTTTTTTGTGTCCTCTCTACAGCCCAAACTATAAATCCGATCGACTTCATATTTACATCATATGTGTAAAGTATATAGATCTAGAGCTAATTAGTTTTCCATAGACAAAATTTAATTTCTTATCTAAGATTTTATCATTTTTATTGTTATTTTGTGTCTTCTCTACAGCCCAAAATATAAGTCCGATTGACTTCATATAAACATCATATGTGTAAAGTGCATAGAACTAGAACTGATTAGTTTTCCATAGATATCCGTAAATTTCTTCTCTATGATTTCATCTATACAAATTTTCGAAATGCTCTCACGGTCTGAAAAATAGAAAATCACGGTCGAGATTGTATACTGTTTGAAATTTTGATAAATATCCGTATAATCCGTACGGCGTACGGTAAACGCAGTACGTCATACATACAAACACATCACAAAGAAACTCACAGTGTGCATTCTCTACACGATACCCGTTGAGAAATTGTTGTAAAAAATATGCTTCAAAATTGTGAAATCATGACTCTCCAATATTCCATATTGTGGATAGTAAAAATAGGTACGTTGGCAACAGCACCCCCTTTATTTTAAACAAAAACATCACGTGAAACTATGGAGAACATTGATAGTTTTTAATTTTGTAGGTATTTAGCACCTAGCCTACGTACGGAAGGTGACAAGACTTGTGGTTTCTTTTATGTTTGGTGGAACTATTATACAATTTTAGACCTTTATGGTATAAACTATTTTGTGTATATGTTAATTTGAGTTCTTGTGTCTGGTTATTTATCACCTTCAAAGAAAAACAAATAAGGTTGACCTTAGAAAAAAACGTAGGAAAGCCTTGTTAATAAAATGAGATATTGTTGAAAAAAAGATTAAGTACTTACGTGTGATATTTACACAGTCTTATTAACAAAAAAAAACTTTATGTAGGTACCTTTAGGTACGAACATCAATTTTGATGAAAATTTCAAGTCAACACATACGTAATATATAATCTATGTTGGTATACAATTTTATGCCTGAAAGGCCACGTCAATTTCCTTAATATCGAGAATGCTTTAATGGTTGTAAGAGATGTCGATCGATGGGCTATCAAGAAATATTAAATATCTATATACTAAGAGAGGTGTGTATGTGTGTATGTTTTATTGAAATAAGAGATAGGTACTTACTTTATAACGTTATTTGACATTTCAGTAGAAATATTATTTGTTGAAATTGTACAATTGATTTCTATTAGTATAATCATAATTTATGTAGTGACGTGAAATAATATCATTCCAAGGGCATTTTCGCTTTATTATCGCATCTATGAATTCATTTAAAATTAATATCAGTAATTTCCTGATTGTGTAATGTTCAAGATGTTGTCAGATGGGAGAAACAAGGAAGAAAGTATTGCAAAGACCACGTGGAAATATTGAACTCCCAAAGACTACCAAAACTTACTCTAAATGAAAAGCCAAAGGACGCCTGTAAGACCCCCCAAAGGACGAATAGACAGATGTGAGTCTACCTCACTTGAGGCAGCAAATTGCGCAAAAAGGCCTCACGCGACGTCCTACGTAGGCGATTCAAAGCGAAAGCGAAGCGGCGCGGCGCGACGCGAAAATAACAAACAGTCGGTAACTATGGAAGTGTCCTACGTTACCGACCGCGAGTAGGTTTCGATGCGGCGCGGCGCGATACGAAGCGAACGCGATCAGTTGGTTTGATATTTTTGCGCGAATTGAAAGCGGTGCCATTGTTTTTTGACATGTCAGAAACAGAAATTTTAATTACTTCTGTCCACGAACGTCCCATGTTATGGGACAAAATAAATAAAAATTATCATAACCGTTTATTATCGAACCGGGAATGGGAGGATTTGGCAAAAAAAATGGGACTTCAAGTAAACACATTTATTTATTATTGCAATTTTACAATAGGATGTTGTTCAAAACACAATTTAAAGTTTTCTCTCGCTTGCACGAATGGCAAATTTTGTTTCACTTCTCTGCCGTACATACTTCTTGAGTATTTTATATACCTACGTACATCCATGACAGTAGCTGGCGGCAGAGGGAACGATTCGCGCACATGTAGGACAGAGCCGCCGCGTCGCACCGCATCGCATTGAATTCGCTTGTATCCGCAACGCATCGCTTCGCAATCGCGTTCACTTTGAATCGCCTACGTAGGACGCAGCGTCAGTGGCCTTCGACAAGTATGTATGATATGAAGAAGAATTTTCCGAATATATTAAAAACGAATGTCTTTTATTTTGACTACTGATGTTATTATACTCCATGGGCGCTCCAAACTGTAAATAAATAACAACATGACAATTTTCCACCATTTTTTAAGATAACTGTTATTGTCAGGCTGTTGAAGACATAACGCTTTGTGTGAAGAATATCTTATCGTAGCGAACTACATTTCTAAAGTATGAATGTGAGATGTTATTTTGCCTCTTGTATTTCCGATTTCTCAGTTCTTAAGAAAAACGATTAACTATTCTAGGCCCGTACCTCACAGCTAAAAAACATTTATAATTTTAATGATAGTTATTTAGTTGTATGTAAAGTATTCAATATTTATTTATTTATTTATTTATTTATTTATTTATTTATTTATTTATTTATTTATTTATTTATTTATTTATTTATTTATTTATTTATTTATTTATTTATTTATTTATTTATTTATTTATTTATTTATTCATTTATTTATGTATTTATTTATTTATTTATTTATTTATTTATTTATTTATTTATTTATTTATTTATTTATTTATTTATTTATTTATTTATTTATTTATTAATTTATTTATTTATTTATTTATTTATTTATTTATTTATTTATTTATTTATTTATTTATTTATTTATTTATTTATTTATTTATTTATTTATTTATTTATTTATTTATTTATTTATTTATTTATTTATTTATTTATTTATTTATATTCGGGAAACAAACAGCTTAATACAATATAAGGGATTAACAATAAAATAATAACAACTATGCCAATAACATGTTTCCACAAGTATACAGGTAAAATTTTAAAAGGCAATACATGCCTATGTGAAATAAATAAATAAATAAATAAAATTATATTATGTAAGAAGTAGGAAGTAAGTATTATTGAGGTAGGAGGGATTTAAGAGGGAATAAGGAGGGAATATTGATTGATTAAAATAAAATACAACCTAGATGAAAGTGACATCTGTAGATAATATGGATAAACATATTAATAAAAAGATTGATTGTTGTTTAGTTTGGTTCAGAACCATTTAAATGAAGAATGTTATCAAAGTAATATAAGTATATTTTGACAGATGTCGTCCAACTAGATTTATAAAATTATTTTTATATTATTTTGGCTGTTTCTATGCAAGGGTGAATAATTTAAATATATATTAATAATTTAGATAGGTAACAATAAACAGTTGTTATTAAGACAAAAATAATAATAGATTGCCATTATAGACCTCCTCTAGTAAAAACAATATTGACTGTAACTTGTATATAGACATTTTAATCTTATAAAATAGTAAAAATTGTAATAAAAAGTTTATTGTGAAAAATCAAGTTATTGAAAAATCAAACCCCACCAACCAAGAAAAGATATCTCTGGATTAGAGAGATATCCCACATTATATGTAATCATTGTGAAATGGAAAAAAATAATTGATTTTTCGCGAGAAACCTGTTAAATTATGAGAATCAAAAAATAAATTATATCCATATTAAATAGCTGTAACTCGTCTTGTTTTCTGTTCATTAACTAGGTATTATCTCTTTTGCACAAAAACAACAAATGCTTTAAATACAGCGCAAATTATGGGATAAACAGATTATACTTCGAGAATCGTTTAACTAATCCAATGATTCAAAAATTAAGCCAGTGTCTAGACAATGTATGCCATAGACCTGTGGTCGGTAACTAGAGCAGCGTTTCCTAAATGGTGGTCCGCGGAACCCTGGGGTTCCGTGGAAGGGTCACAGGGGTTCCGCGATCTTTCGGAGAGAAATTTTATTTCTTATTTATTCGAATTGAAGCTAACAATACATGAATAAAGTATATAGATACAGATAAAAGTTACATTACAAAAAATATCCAATCCATACATCAATCTATTAAAAGCTTACAATAATATCAAAATAAAACATAAAACGTTCGTGGAAGACTCGTTACCGCGCGCCGTCGCGTCTACCCGATAAAAAGTGCGGGCGGTGCGGGACGTGGAGACGAGCGGTGCATTGCACAGCACACAGCACAGCACACTCTTGACTCATCTCATTTATTTATACAAACACAACAAGACTGACACTCAACAAATCATAACGAAAATTGCCGCGCAGTGAGAAAATTTCAGGTAATATTTAACACGATAAAATAAAATATTTCTCACTGTGCGTCAATTTTAGTTTTAATTTCTTAGGACAAACATTACAAGTCTAAAATTTTCTCGCTGTGCGGCAATTTTCGTTTTGATTTATTGATACAAACACGACAGGACTGAAATTTTCTCGCTACGCGGCATTTTTCTTTTTTGGTTTACTGGTGCAAACATTTAAAATCTTAAAAATTTTTCGCTGCACAGCAGTTTTGATTTTGATTTATTGATGCAGTCTAACATGAAAATATTCAAACTATGTACATACAAGGTAAACACTTTATGTAGTTCCGCCAAAAAAAGTATGATCATTTAGGGTTCCATGGCCAAATAAAATTGGGAACCGCTGAACTAGAGAATAATTATAATAACTCTGGTTAAATACACTAAAATATCTAAGTTTTTAACTACGTTGAGTATTTTTCTACCAACTAGTTTCGGAGACGTAACCGATCCTTCGTCCGGACAAACTTATACTAAACTTAGATACCTACTATGTAATGTACATAATGTGACCCGTGTGCCTAAATTATGTATCGGAAAGTTGATGGGCGGAGTTTACATTATTGAAATCAGAGGTTGTCAAAGGAAAAATATTAAATAATGGAGTATTGTTTAAATGTACTTGATTATTAATTATTTTTTTGTTTTTTTATTTAAGGCTTTTTTTATCTCTAATGCCTCCAAATTATCTAATCTCAAACCCTCTTTATTTATGTGCAATTTTTTAGCCTGTTTGAGTATTGAAAGAATGATTTTTTTCAATCAAATGATTGGCAAAATCTGAGAAATTGTTACTTTTTTAACATCTTAAATGTTCCTTAATTCTGATACAAAATTTCTACCTGTTTTACATAATATATTAAAATATTCACAATCTACACAATTTAATCTATAGACTCCCGAATTACTTAAAACCGTGTCTTTACATATCTTTATTATTTAAAAAAAATCCTAGATTATCTACTACTCTGGTTAAATTTAAAAAATTTAATACCCACATATGAGGACTTACATGTAAAAATATTACGCTTAAATATTGTGGTTTTTTTTTTTAACATGTCTACGTAGGGGACGCCAGCTATTAGGATTTGGTCCATTTTACTCTTCCGAAGAAGCGCACTACGTAGCGTTGGGAGGGGTTTGCAATCTAGAAAAGAGATTATTAATTCGGATTTTAAAAAGACCCGGGTTGTACGAAGATGGAAACACAGAATTCGGAAGATCGTTCCACAGTCGGGCTGCTGTATTAATAAAGGAGTTCGAGAAGCGACTTGTTCGTATATGTTGAAGGTCCACTGTGAATGGGTGCTGCGATTGAGTGAAGCGAGTGACTCTGTTGCGAGTGGGTGGAGGAGGGACCAAAGATAAATAAAAAAAGACCAAAGGTGGGAATCAAAGTGTCAATAATATATTTTAAAACTATGTAAACTAAACAGTACATCTGGTATCGATCTTTTGAAGATCGACATCAGTATTTCACAAGGAACCGTTACAGCTGTAATGTTAATTTTAAATAACGTTCTAACCACTTATAAATATTACTTTCATTTTTTCCCCTGGCAATGAATACCAGATGGCCGTAGTCGGTAATTAAAGAAAGATTAAATAAAGCTGTCCAACTTTATAAAGTGGTCACATGTGAATTCGTTTTTATTAGTGAAGTGAGCAAATTTACTTTTTTATGAGTTTTAATTGCTCTTGTCGTATCTTACTGTAAAATGTAAAAAAGACTCGAAGAATGAAACGAGAAATCAATGGATATATTTCAAGGAAGCATTTTATATCGCCTTAGGATAATAGAAAAATATACAATTTCATTTGAAATGTGAGGCTATTGATATGATTGCTGAGATTTTTTCTTTCAATAAAAGATATATTATTATACATACTTAGGTACCTGTTATATTTTCGAATTTCCGGCTCTTACGGGACACCCGAAGATGATAATAGAAAATAGTGGAAGTAATATTATTTGCCAGTGCCTTATAAATAAATGTTTGACAATCGCTGGATTTTTTATAAAAAAAAAACAGTTTGAGATATTTTGTCAATCAGAACACAAATTTTCAAAGCTCTAGCTTCATAGTTAGTGATATTTATAAAATTCAAAGTCAAAAGATTTACTTTTTAAACATCTTCTTCTAAATTCCTTTACATTCCTTTTCCTTAACATACGTGTGCTTGCACTCTGGTAAAGGGAAATATATTTTCTCTTATTTTGAATACTTTTCAATATATTTTTTTTGTTTTTATTATAAATTTAATGAAATAAAAAATAATAATAATATTGCAGAAGTCATTTAGTTCAAAAAAAGATATACAATTAAAAATGATGAAGGATTTCAAATGAAATATTATTTATACGATCAACATGATTCTTCCGAATCATGAATTATGAATATTAATAAAAATAAACTTAATGACAGTTCAGTTTTTCCTGATGTTAAGGGTCGGAATAAATAAAACTACGATTAACGCGACACTGTATTCAGTTAGACGGTTGACGCATGAAAGATGTCGATTTATAGAAAAAAAAGGACGACTTACGCACAAAACCACTATACGTATCTTGGCGTAAAGTGGTTCAACGATCTATTGCCTGACCACAGAGACATGCAGATATTGTTGATTTAAAGAAATTTTATAAAAATATTAAGAGGGTTTGTGTATAAAAAAATATTTATTACTGTTTATTGTTGTATATTATAATATATGCTTATTTAGTTATTCATAATTGTATTTTTATATATTTGTACATTGTTACATATTATGTCTATTTTTGTTAACTAAGTTTATTTTTAGTTTTTCTTTTGCTATCTATGATTATTTTATTTGGTTTATTGTTATTTTTTGTATTATGTTTGTGAAGTTACTTCTCCCTTCAAAGCACGAGTTCATGTCTTTTTGAAGGAAGTTATATTGTAAAGTGTTTTAATTTCTTTTTGTTAATGTAATTTTCTTGTGTAATATGTTTTTTTTTGGTAATAAATAAATAAAAAAAAATAGAGAAATAAATTATCTTGCTTAAATCGACAGTTGGATAAACCCAGGGTGGTTTTATTCGATAATTTTGTTTTTTTTTTTGTAGATCAATAACATCTTAATATGCAGTTAGCCGAAACGATATTTTCTAATACCAAAGACCGAAATCTCCAAGTCGATATGTAAACATACGAAAATGAAACTAAATGGTTCAATCAACATTTTTTTGCAAAATAACTTTATTTTAAGTAATGCTCTAGAAACCTCAACCTTATTTTTCTTTTGAACACCAGTTTGTTTTCTATTTTTTGCGATGCTTTATTAATCCTTGTATTGGCAAATGCGCAGTCCTCTTTCCTTATACACAATCAAGAGAACATAATAGTGGAATTCGTTCGGTTAAAGTTTCGGAATAGTTCCTATTAAAAATGAACGAAGTCGTTACAACGAGCACTCAGGTAGTCTCTAGACAATAATTATCGCTACAGAATTGGGTAGGTACGTTCACAGCAACCTCCCCTAAATGTCATTATGACTTGAGACTCCGCCATTAAGGAGACTCTCAGTAAAAACTCCAACTTTATAGCTTGAGACGATTTTCTCTTATCTGACTGGGTTGCTTTCGGAATGTTTCCAGGATAATTACAGCTACTTACATAGTAATCTTGGTCTGAAAAACTCAATTTTGATCTGCTGCCACATAAAATGTTACAAAATTGTTTTCATTTATAGTATTTATATCTTCATTATTTTGATCCAACAGTTCTGAGTTTTGGAAAACATATGCAGTGAAATGTCACGGGAACATTAAATTATTAAAAAGTCTTCATATTATCATTTATCAGGCACCGATTTGATATTTTTTCAACGTACTGTACAAGTATGATCAATGATTGTTTTATTAAATCAATTTTTATTGTGGGGAAAGAACTAGGTATCTTTTGGATTTAGTATGACGAATGATATGAGCAACATTAATTTATATGTTGTACGGCTTTTGTTTTACTGCATTACTTCTCGGGAAATTTAGGTATATTGAAATATTACAAAATTTAACACTCACCCAATTACAAGTTGTCACATTCTGGTGAAATAAGATATTTATCGTCCCACAAACTAAAAACACAATTAAAAACTGTATATCTACAATCTTTAGAAAAAAATATGTATAACACAAGAAACTGTAATGTTATTTTATATTTCCGAGTTTAAGTTTCTCTGAACTGGTAATAATATTAACAATTAATGTGGAAATCGTTTATCGTTTATGAAAATCTATCACGTATCACGTATCAATATATGTAATATTATATGTATGTGAAATTCTGTGCGTACCTACCAATGAATTAACATACAATAAATAGGTATATTGTATTCCTTTTAAAACAATTGTACATTATACTCAAGCGTAGAGAAAAGAACTAGATACAATAAATAAAGAAATATTGTGACTCAAAAAAACACCAGAATCAAGAAACACAGAAGAGAAAAATTATGTATAAAGAAAAGGCCACGGAAGAATGGCAGAATATGTGGCATTTGATTATTTACATGTTTCCATCAGAGAAAGCATGGATTATATAGTACCTACTGATTTTAGTCAAACTTACATTTTTCTAAATATTTATATAAAACCATCAAATTGTGTACGTATACCGGTTTGTATGGCATAATACTGAAAACCTGATCCAGCTTTCTGCTAACAAGACCATATACAGCGATTCATCCAACTGTCGATTCGTTCATGAGAATTCAATTCTCATAATGAATCGACATTATTAAGCCAAGATGCGTGTACGAATGAAAATTTTGTATGGTGTAGTGGTCTTTTTGCATGCTAATAACACCAACTAGAGGCCTCGCAGCATATATGTTCCTATACATGGATTTACTCAGAATTCGGAGTAGAACATTTTATGTGAGTTTTGTGTGTGTGTCTGTGTGTGTCCCCCCCTTATAACTTTTGATCCGCTCAATTTACAGAGCCCAAATTTTCAGAATATATAAACAGTTATATGCCTACAAAACTTTACTTTACAAAACTCAGAATTGTGAATTTTTGTTTCAGTCAGGGGTTACCAACTTTTGAAGTTTTGATTTATTTTTCCATATATCTTAGAAACCATAAAAGCTAATATGCTAAAAATTGGTATAAACATAGACAAATACAAAATTTCAAATTGGTTTTTTTTTTAAAATCCAGGGTTTCTCAAACATTTTTATTAAGAAAAATATTTTTTTTTATATGAATTTATGAGTTTAACTGCCTATATTTCCAAATCTATTAAAAATATCGAAAAAAGCCGAAACACCTCAACTAGAAAATTTAATTTTCTATAAAAAATATTACAATTGTATTGTGTGTGTATGTGTGTGGGTGTCCCCCCCCCCCTTATAACTTTTGATCCGCTCAATTTACAGATCTCAAATTTTCAGAATATATAAACAGTTATAGGCCTACAAAACTTTTATACTCAGAATTGTGAATTTTTGTTTCAGTCAGGGGTTACCAACTTTTGAAGTTTTGATTTATTTTTCCATATATCTTAGAAACAATAAAAGCTAATATGCTAAAAATTGGTATAAACATAGACAAATACAAAATTTCAAATTGGTTTTTTTTAAAAAATCCAGGGTTTCTCAAACATTTTTATTAAGAAAAATATTTTTTTTTATATGAATTTATGAGTTTAACTGCCTATATTTCCAAATCTATTAAAAATATCGAAAAAAGCCGAAACACCTCAACTAGAAAATTTAATTTTCTATAAAAAATATTACAATTGTATTGTGTGTGTATGTGTGTGGGTGTCCCCCCCCCCTTATAACTTTTGATCCGCTCAATTTACAGATCTCACATTTTCAGAATATATAAACAGTTATAGGCCTACAAAACTTTTATACTCAGAATTGTGAATTTTTGTTTCAGTCAGGGGTTACCAACTTTTGAAGTTTTGATTTATTTTTCCATATATCTTAGAAACCATAAAAGCTAATATGCTAAAAATTGGTATAAACATAGACAAATACAAAATTTCAAATTGGTTTTTTTTAAAAAATCCAGGGTTTCTCAAACATTTTTATTAAGAAAAATATTTTTTTTTTTATGAATTTATGAGTTTAACTGCCTATATTTCCAAATCTATTGAAAATATCGAAAAAAGCCGAAACACCTCAACTAGAAAATTTAATTTTCTATAAAAAATATTACAATTGTATTGTGTGTGTATGTGTGTGGGTGTCCCCCCCCCCCCTTATAACTTTTGATCCGCTCAATTTACAGATCTCAAATTTTCAGAATATATAAACAGTTATAGGCCTACAAAACTTTTATACTCAGAATTGTGAATTTTTGTTTCAGTCAGGGGTTATCAACTTTTGAATTTTTACTTTATTTTTCCATATATCTCAGAAACCATAAAAGCTAGAACGCTGAAAATTGGTATAAAGATAGACAAATACAAAATCTCAAATTAGGTTTATTTAAAAATTCCAGGGTTTCTCAAACATTTTTTATTAAGAAAATATTTTTTTTTTGATAAATTTATGAGTTTAACTGCCTATATTTCCAAATCTATTAAAAATATCGAAAAAAGCCGAAACACCTCATTTAGAAAATTTAATTTTCTATAAAAAATATTACAATTGTATTGTGTGTGTATGTGTGTGGGTGTCCCCCCCCCCCCCTTATAACTTTTGATCCGCTCAATTTACAGATCTCAAATTTTCAGAATATATAAACAGTTATAGGCCTACAAAACTTTTATACTCAGAATTGTGAATTTTTTTTTCAGTCAGGGGTTATCAACTTTTGAATTTTTACTTTATTTTACCATATATCTCAGAAACCATAAAAGCTAGAACGCTGAAAATTGGTATAAAGATAGACAAATACAAAATCTCAAATTAGGTTTATTTAAAAATTCCAGGGTTTCTCAAACATTTTTTATTAAGAAAATATTTTTTTTTTGATAAATTTATGAGTTTAACTGCCTATATTTCCAAATCTATTAAAAATTTCGAAAAAAGCCGAAACACCTCAACTAGAAAATTTAATTTTCTATAAAAAATATTACAATTGTATTGTGTGTGTATGTGTGTGGGTGTCCCCCCCCCCCCCTTATAACTTTTGATCCGCTCAATTTACAGATCTCAAATTTTCAGAATATATAAACAGTTATAGGCCTACAAAACTTTTATACTCAGAATTGTGAATTTTTGTTTCAGTCAGGGGTTATCAACTTTTGAATTTTTACTTTATTTTTCCATATATCTCAACCATAACCATAAAAGCTAGAACGCTGAAAATTGGTATAAAGATAGACAAATACAAAATCTCAAATTAGGTTTATTTAAAAATTCCAGGGTTTCTCAAACATTTTTTATTAAGAAAATATTTTTTTTTTGATAAATTTATGAGTTTAACTGCCTATATTTCCATTTATTTTTAAATATCGAAAAAAACCGAAGCACCCCAACTAGATAATTTAATTTTATATAAAAAATATAAACATTGTATTAGCACATCTCAATTTTTTTTTAACAATTTTTATACTAATTGAATTTAGTGACGACATCACTTCATACAATTTGTATGGTAGTCGCCTATACAGAATATGTAAGAAGACTATACACAATATGTAAGAAGATAGTTTGATACATAAATCTCCAAACATACATACATACCATTATGCTGTTTTCATATTCTGTGTAGGAAAAACAGAATGACCTCCATACTATCCTATCCTGACAAACATACCTACATGTTTTATATAGAAAATAAAATATCTTCAAATATTTATTAATTTGCGTTGTTTATAGTTTGGTACGAATTCTTTGATTATGCATACTATCGCCATTGACAGTTGGATCTCATGTGTTACATGCAACTAGTTTTATATCATTTAGATTAGATCTTCGCACTCACAAAAGTCTTGATTCAACAAATTCATTTCGAAAGGGTGATGCAATAAATAACATGAAAAGGAACATAAGCTTTCAAACGTAATTAGCCACTTACGGTGGTTTAAAAATAAATTAATGAACGTTGATTGTGTTCGGAAGGAAGGTCGTGTGCGATGTAAAAGGCAAAGACATTAATTGCTCCTCTGTCAGCCCCTTTCAGCCTCTTTCAGTTACCCGAGCCCCTGTCGACACTCCCGAAACCCCTTCAAAGGAAGTGGTTAAATATCAAGTGGAAATTATACACCAGTCTTTTATTGAAGCTTTTCAAATAAATTGATTACTTCATAATAATGAGATTACCTAACTGAGAAAAGGTTATTTCAACCCAATATTATGAAATTTCATATTTTAGCCTAATATAACTAAATAAGTCATTCGTTTAATACAATTTAGGTGAAAGTTTAATGAATTTATTGATATGTATATTCAATTTAATAAATATAGGTATGTTGACCAACGTGTCAATCGAGTACCTAAATCATATGCCGGCGATCATGTTTCCATTCCCAGCAGAAAAAAAGATGTTTAAGAAAAATAAAACACTGGTAGATTGAGAGAAGTTGCCATTAAGGCTTTTGTTGACGTATATGACCTTGGGCATACGGAATGTAGGTACACAAATATGCACACTTACCTATTCATTGTTACATCCAATATATTTCGTGGGGGATAGATAAAATTTAGAGTTTGTTTTTAATAGCAAAAATAGTAATTAATAAATTTAAAAACTCAGTTAATTGATATTCGATTTCGATTGAAGTGAAATTCTAGCCTTGTGGGTTTTTAATTAATTATTGCAATAAAAATTAAATAAGGGTTTAAATAATTTTTATAGAAAAGAATTAAACAACATCAAAATCATGCAATAGAATAATGATGTAACAACAAACTCTTCTTTATTTCAATGACGTATCTTTTGATGGTTCTGAGGAAAAGATTAAAGAAAGCGTACATTTTAACTATTAATTTATAGCCGTATGACTTACATAAATAGAAAAAAAGATTGCATATTATCGTACATTTATCGTACCTACATAAAACTTTATTCAAGAAATACATATTTTGGGTAGATACCTATCGTACCTACATGATGTTTAATGTATTATTCTGAAATCACAGTGGAAAATAATGCAACGACACCGAAGAACGAATATTACATATTTGTCGCTTCTCCAACACTTGTGCATGTAGGTTCTTGTGCTATTTTGACTTCAAACATTCCCAACTTAAAAGATTTCATAAAGGTGATAGGGTCAGCTGTTCCGCGAACGAAATTTATAAGGCAATAAATATACACTACACAATATCTACGGGGACACAATAGTCTGATACTTAATCTCCAAACATACATACGTACCATCATGCTGTTTTCATATTCTGGGTAGGATCAAAGGACTGACCTCCATACTATCCTATATTGACATACATACCTACTATTCTATCCTGACATACGTACCGACATGTTTTATATATGTAGAAAACAAAATATCTTAAAATATTTATAAATTTGCGTTTAAGTGTTTATATTTTGGTACGTATTCTTCAATTATACATACCTACTATCGCCATCGACAGTTGGATCTCATGAATAACATGCAACTAGTATCTAAACATACATACATACCATCATGCTGTTTTCATATTCCGGGTAGGAAAAAAAGACTGACCTTCATACTATCCTATCTTGACATACATACCTACATGCAACTAGTAATTGAAAAATCTTAGCTTTATCATTTGTATTATCACGTTTCTTCTATAAAATATGTTTCGCTTATTTCGTTTTCTCGCAGTGAAATATATGTATGTACCTATATGATTGTATATTGGGGTATACTAGACGCTAAAAATAGTTTTTCTGGTTTCAATACTCTAGAGAGGTGAATTCTGATTTGGAACGGCACTTGACTACATTTAGTAGGTAAATTGACGCTGGAATATTGAACATACAGTTTTTGTGTGCCCAACAGAAACCAAAAATATCTATATCTCGTACAGTTCGGTAACTGTTATCATATCCGAGCCTGGGAGACAACTATTTTCCATTTTTAGAATGTTTCAGTAGGTACCCAGTTATCCCCGTATTATGTCATGGTTTATCGCATTTGTTCGAAGTTTGAGGGAGTATTGAGGATTTTGTTTGGAGAGAATATTAACGAGCCCGAGTGAATTTTATAGGATTTTTTTGTCAAAATTGAAATTGTATATTGTATATATTATAGAAAAAAGTATCATCATGATGGCCGACAGATTTTGGGAGAAAAAAATGACTCCATCTGGAAAATTGAAGTATGAAAGTACGCTGTAATAACAAAAATAAAGAAAACAGGTATCTGCTTTGAGCGCAGTCAATATTATAATAAATAATATGTTGATACAGTATATACAAAAACGGACCAAGAACAGATCCTTGAGGTACACCACAGTGCCCAGTATTGAACAAAGCTCAAGAAAATACAACATAATATTTCGAATCAAGTTTCAACATATATTATGATATCTCACATATATATTCTTCGTGTCCTCAGCAACTGAACTATATATCTCATCCACTGTGTTATCATAGGGAACGTCAGACACGACGAAAAGGGTATAGTAGGTACATGTAGGTACCTTTTCAATAACTGCTGAACACCTTAAGTATACCATCAAATGATTGACGGATCTGTCAAGCCTAATAATAATTAAAACACTTCAGGAAGGCGTCTCATAACTTACCGGGACCGTTTTCAAACTAAACAATTATCTATTATCAATAAGTTCGTTTGTCACACTCGAGGTCCATTGCTTTGATGAAGTGCCCGTCATTATTCTACAATAGCCAACAGACGTTGGGCTATCATAGAGTTATGACCATAATTTTTCAGTACAACAACTCTTTGTTTTAGAATATTTGGTGTTTAATTTAATTAATTATTTTTTATTAAACAGTATTAAACAGAGTATTTTTATATTTTTGTTTTGTTTAAGTCTCACTACATGCCAAGGTATAGGGAAATGGCGTGGAATGCCGCATGGGGCTAACGCTGGCAAAGGGCTGTGGATCCACTGACAATGAAGATTCACTTAAGTGTCGTAGGTACATGAATATATTCAAGAAAGTGTTATGCTATGTAACACACACATTTTCAATATTATTTAACAGTACATGTACGCCCTTACTTAATGTGCAATTTACATTAAACATATTGATAGGTTGGTATGAATAATAACAATGTAGGTACATACAACAACAACAAAAATAAGTGTTTACACATTAATATCATAAACAAATCCAAAATGGAGTTGTAATAGAAAAGACAGGCTTATTTGATTAAATAAGAAAATAGAGATGAAAAGAAAGCAAATAAATAAACATAAAAGAAGAAGAAGAAGAATAGAAAAAATAAGCAGTATTTTCTTTGTAAACAAAAAAAAAAGCCTTCAAAGTAAAATTTCCGCTAAGCAGCTTTTTTAAACCATCTATAGTGTGTACATGAACAACACTATACTGGTTTCTAATTTATATGTGAATTAATAATTGTCAATATGGATTAGTGCACTTTGACGCAAAGCGTACCTTGTAGGTAGGTACTCTGAATTTTACTATTTGAATTAGCTCAGAGAGTCCAATATGCTGTTGATTACTTTAAATAAAAAAAAGTAAATCACAAATCATTCATCTGCGTGACAGCTTCGATAAATTTAGTACGGTAAGGAAGGACTTCGATAAGGAAGTGTTTATTTATTTTTTCTAAAGGAATGGATGATTAATAAGTAAGCAGTGATGTTTGTATGTTTTACAATATTTATATGGATACCTAATGGGTAGGGTATGCTTAGGACTGTTTATTGGGACATTGTTTCAAGTCTTCGTGAAATACCATTCACCATGTGAATTGACATTCACTACTTCCGTTCATTTGAAATTATGTGTATTCTCATCCTTAAAATTTAGTATTATCTATTTAATTATTCCAGAAAGACAGCAATATTGCTAAAGTGTTTACACATAATAAATCAGGTGGATCTGTATTCTCTTGCGCCTATTCTCATTAAACCCGAAATGAAGACGTCATAGAAATGAGAACAAAGGTTTCGAACATATTATCCGCCATCACAACCGTAAGGGTGAGATATGACCAGCCAGGGAGGACGGTAAAATAAATTCCATTAGTACGGAAGTAAAACTATGGGTATGGGAAAAAATAATGAAAATTAGTGTTTTCTCGAGAAACCAAAGGAGAATGTGCTTGTTTTGAAATTAAATTTATAGAATCGATTCTAGTTTCGTTTTGTTTCAATGTTTGTATAGAAATATTTCGATAGTCATCCACTATATTCATTTCAATTGCTAGTTTGACTTCATTGAGGTTTTTTCTATAAAACAATCAGTAATCATTTAATATGTTAATTTTATTTCATTATTCAATCATATTTTTCCAAAGGTCACGCATATAACCGGAAGCCGAACAGAATGAGAAAAGGAGAAGTGTGAGAAGGCCTAGACTACGATGGATGGATGGAGTCGAGAGGGACCTTCAGATTGCCGGTGTACAGAATTGGAGAGAAAAGGCCATGGACGGGGTGCAATGGAAACGATTCCTTGAGGAGGCTGAGGCCCATCCTAGGCTGCGGAGCCACTGATGATGATGTTACATGCGGCTTTCCTTTTGAATTTAAAAAATCTAATCCCGATTTATAATTTTCGCTAAGAACCTACCTTAATAATACTGTTAGGTAATGAGGTGGTTGGTACATAGGTAGGTAAATATGTTCAAATCGTAATAATAATTTGAATGTACTTACGTTTATCATAATACTTATAGAATGATGCGGCAGACAGGTAAAATAAAATTGGATTTGGATTGTAATTTCGAGAGTAAGGAGGAATACAGAATTCAGTCAATTTTGTTAGATCACCTTTAAGAATCGATAGGTATGCGGAGAAGAAAACATCAGGTGATGGGTATTGGATAGTGGACTGTATAATAAACGATTTCACCGATGCTTCCTTTACTTCGAAACACCCACACGCGGTGATCTTCAAACTTGTACCTACTAAACTTTTATCAATTGTCACTTATTACCCAAAATTATTGCGACTTACTTTCCAAGTGACAATAATTCTCAAATACATCGGTGAGGGGACAATGGCAAAGAAGGGATACATGTAAATATGCTTTTACAAGCGGCTTCTTGAATATATATCTTGCAGGCTGTAAGATGATCAAAACATTGTTAGCTCTTTCGATGACTCAGGATCACTATCACTATTATATTAATATATAAATAAAAGAATAGGATTGTTACCTGTTGGACTAGGCGTCAAGGAAAACATTACAAAGTTGACATTCTTCGGTGTGAATCCGTACTGCTTCAAGAAATTCAGCTTGTTATTTCTTCCCCTGTGTAAGCTGCCGACTGCTGTGTTCACAGCTCTGATGTATTCCCTAACTCCGAAGTTGGTTTTGGGGACGATCAGGCCGATGTTGAGAGTTGTCGAAGAACTTTTCGAATGCGAAGGGCCGTTTTTCCACGGTTCCGGCTCACGCTGGCCTCGACACGACCATATCACAAGGCAAAGCAGCAAAAAGACAATTCTAATAGGCGGAATCACCATCTTTTTGCGTCTAAATACTTCCAACATTTTAAATTGAAGTTTAAAACATCAAATATTTAGAAAACTACATTTATTTTATGGGCTTTAAATGTGTTTTGTTTAAAACTCTTTAAAACATTTAAGACTTTGAGCCCGTTTAGGATTTTATTTAAATATACTATCAAGGATTTTAAATAAGTATGAGGGAGCTAAATTCAAAGCGTCTAATAATACTAAATTGAGGAAGAACGACGCAGAACAATCTAATGCTATCTTTTTGAGAACACTAGTCTTAGCATAGTATTAATTTTTCTTTTTCACTCTCATTGTTTTTTTGTTATTTTATATGTATTTATTATTTCACGTTCACTCTGTAATTTGTTCATCATGTTTTGGTTTTTAACACTGTTTTGTTTTATAGCACACATTATCAGAAATCTCACGTTCCACTAGGAAGTTTTTGTAAATTTCTTTTATTTTTGACACTCCTATAAATCAATAGTAGGTAACCGACTGATATTATAATAAACTAGATAATCCCATGCAACAGATATCTTGATAACGTATTTTCTTTTCCATGGTCAATAGGAGGTAAAGTCACTTATAAACTCGTGTTCAATTCAAAGAATACCAATCCTCCTATTTCGCACGGGTTTGCAGCGGAAAGTGTCCTTCCAACACGTGCTTAAGGCGTAGCAAATTTGTAATGAAAGCAGTCAAATTGAGAAGAGAGCCAGAGAATAAGTTAATAAAATGCAGCATTATTTTTTCGAAATCAAATTAGGAACTTTGTTCATAATTATTTATCAAATGTTTGGTAAGAATATGTTGTATAGTTGTGTATGTAGTCATTATTACGACTCGCGTGAGCGATTCGCATTAAATATTTAAAAAAAAACTTAATACAATCCTACCTCGCCTATTCTGATCCAAACATTTTTATGTAATATAAGTTAATACATACAGATACAAACTTAACCAACCTATTCTTATCAATATTTAGGTTAGAATAGGTTGGTTTATCTAGTAGGTATGTACATATATCTAGGATGGTATGAAGTCTTAATAACTCCGCTACTCTCTTATTGATTTATTGGAAGTTTGAATAGTGTGTTTAGACTTTATATAGTATAATACTAAGATTGGCTGCTTTAATTACATATTATTTGCCTTGCCTTAAACACGTGGTTGGAAGAAAAATTTAAGCTGCAAACCCGTGCACAATCAGAGGACGCGTTCCTTGGATTGAACACGAATGTGAATTAGCGCAACAAGTCCGTGCGTGATTCGAGAGCAGTTGTAACTGCTTCTTAGTAAACACGGAAAACGAAATACGCGTCCTGTTGGGTGCATTTTATGTTAAGTTTTTGGATGTCATGATTGACAAAGGCTTGCTTTGAAAGGAAAGTAAAGGGTTTTAAAAAATACCGGGGTGAGGGGGAGCAGTCTGTTCGCAGGCGGAATCAAAACCATCCATGTTTACCCATATGGAATACAAAACCATCCATGTTTACCCATATGGAATACAAAACCATCCATGTTTACCCATATGGAATACAAAACCATCCATGTTTACCCATATGGAATACAAAACCATCCATGTTTACCCATATGGAATACAAAACCATCCATGTTTACCCATATGGAATACAAAACCATCCATGTTTACCCATATGGAATACAAAATATATAGTAGCAGTGTGTTAATTGAAGAGTTAAAACAATTTCTCTCGACATTCTTCTGGACAAATTTAAAATGTATGTCAATAAAAAAAACTGATTGATCCAAATATTGTATCCATCAATGATCTGAATCATAAATTTAAAATATACTTATATACTAAAAATTAATGAACATATTTAAACTCAAGTATTTTTCCGTGACAATTCGATTACAATGATCGATTACGTTTTGCTGAGAGGGCTCGGCATTATCAAGGTCTAAAATGAAACTATCCAATTTAAACAAATATCATCCTACACTACAACATTAAAACACTTTAATGGTTCATAACGTGAAAGATTAAATATGCCTTGATGACTATTGTTTGAGAAGTGAAATTATAGGTAAAGGTCATGGACACTTGGCTGCCGCCATTTGGGAACGAAACACACGGTGTTGGGACACTTGGGTGAGGGGCACTTGGGTGCGAGACACATGGTTTCGGGAAACTTGGTTGCGGGACACTTGATTACGGGACACTTGGATGCGAGACACATGGTTTCGGGTCACTTGGTTGCGGGACATTTGATTACGGGGCACTTGGATGCGAGACACTTGGTTTCGGGACACTTGGTTTCAGGACACGGGTGCGGGTCAGTCTGTTTTTCCTACCCAGAATATGACAACAACATGATATGTATGTATTGATATTTGGAGATTATGTAGGAATCAAACTATTGAGTGAGATATTGTGTAGTGTATACTGCCTTACAAATAGTGTGAAAGGATGTCTTCACTAAATTCTATTTTCATAAAAAAAAGTTTGAGATGTACCAGTACAAAATTAATATTTTTTATAGAAAATTAAATTATCTAGTTGGGGTGTTTCGGTTTATTTCGATATTTTAAAAAACTTTGGAAATAAAGGCAGTTAAACACATAAATTTATCATAAAAATAATATATGTAGAATGAAATTCAGCAAGTCATCAAGAAAATCTATTCTGGACCGCTTAATAGATACTTGCGGACTGAGATAATGTCATCATTATGCATAATTCTTAGATAATTAACTACACTTTGATACAACTATTCAACAAACAATAAAATATCTTGAAGGATGAAGCAAGATCATTAAACCCTCCTAATGTTTAAACTAATTATCTATTATATTACTTTAATAAAAAGAGCAAATTAAGTACATGTAGGTATATAAAAATATGATTCATTTTTCACGTGGTATTCTGAAACTGTATGATGAGAGCTCAACAATGAGGTTCATCGCCCATTTTGAATGTGGGTACCTAATACAAGCGCCATTTTATGTGAGACAAAAGTGGTGTGTGTGTGGATACACGCATGTTTCGTGCGTCCTTTTTTAAATTAATTATCACCCGTAGATTTTTGTTGTTTTTATAAAAAAAAAATGTGCACTACCATATAAAAGAAATTTTAAAAACCGACTCCAAAAACATCTGAAATAAAAACTAAACAAATAAAACGAGAAAACTCTCTCAAATATAAAATAATTGCTTAATAAAACTACAAACTGTTACTAACATAATGACAACAACGGGTGTGCATATTATGGTAGAAATAATATTAGAATAATAACATATCAAAATTTACTGTATCAGTTTATACTTTTGTGTTTACGATATTGGTAACTATGTAATATTGTAATTTACTGTGTTGTGATGTCTGGTGTCCGCTCTATGTAACTATGTATAACCAAAATGTCAAATATTTGGCTTGGTAAAATTGTAAACTGCTAGCCCTAGAACAGGGTTACCTAGTTGGGCAGCAGTAATCTTCATAATAGTCTTTGTGATAAAGGTGTGAAAAATAAATAAATAAATAAATAAATTTAATTGAAAAGCACATTAATAATGCAATCATAGAGAAAAAATGAACCATTGTCTGTAGAAAACTAATCAGCTCTAAGTTTATGTACTTCACACTTCTTCTTCTTCTTCTTCTTCAGCCCTCTGTCTTCCACTGCTGGATATAGGCCTCTTCCATATTCTTCCACTTCCTTCTATCGTTTGCTGCTTGCAGCCAATTTCTACCCCCCACAGCGGCTATGTCGTCAGACCATCTTTTTTGCGGTCTTCCGACGCCTCTCTTACTTTCCCAAGGTCTCCATCTCAATATTTTAGGAGTCCATCTTGCGGGTTCCTGTCTAGCAATATGTCCCGCCCATTGCCATTTCAATGTAGCTACGCGATCCATGACGTCCGCTACTCTGGTCCTTTTCCTAATTTCCTCATTTCTTATTCTGTCTCTTAGGCTTATACCAAGCATGGATCTTTCCATGGATCGCTGTGTGCATTTGAGTTTTTCTACATTTCTTTTTGTAAGGGCCATGGTCTCCAATGCATATGTAGTCACTGGCAGTATACATGATTCATATGTTTTTCTTTTCAGACAGATCGGAATCTCTTTATCTTCTAGAATGTGTCTAAGTTTGTTAAAAGCTGCCCAACTCATTCCTATTCTTCTTGGCAGTTCCGCTGTTTGGTTTTCTTTGCCCAGTTTTATCTTGTGTCCAAGATATATGTATTCATCCACTATTTCGAGATTTTTATTGTTAACAGTGATGATTTTGTTTTCTGGACTTATAATTTTCGTTTTTGCTATGTTCATACTTAGACCAATCTTGCTAGAAGCCTCATGCAATTCATTAATCATTTGACTTAATTCATCAATGCTCTCACCTACAACAACTATGTCATCAGCGAATCTTAGGTGACTCAAATATGTGCCATCTATCTTCACCCCTTTGTTATCCCAGTTGAGGGTTTTAAATACATCTTCTAGGGCTAGCGTGAATAGCTTTGGCGAAATTGTGTCACCTTGTCGCACACCTTTTTGAATTTTTATTTTTTCAGTTTTAGTGTCGTCATCGATTACAACAGTCATAGTTGCATTTTCATATATAAAGTTTATTAGTTGTATATACCTGGAATCTATTCTTGCATTTTGGAGTGCCTCGATAATTGCCCATTTTTCAACTGAATCAAACGCTTTTTGGTAGTCAACAAAAGCTAGATGTATAGGTATGTTATACTCTGTTGTCTTCTCTATGAGTAGTCTTAATGTCTGAATGTGATCTCTGGTTCCAAAACTTTTGCGAAAACCAGCTTGCTCTACGGGTTGATAACTATCAAATTTCAGGGTTAAGCGATTTGTTACTATTTTTGTTAGCAACTTATACAGGTGGGAAAGCAGGCTAATGGGTCGATAGTTTTCTAAGTTATCGCTGTCTCCTTTTTTAAATAATATTTTTACTTCAGCGTTTTGCCAACCATTAGGTATCCTGCCTTGTTCTAGGCATTTGTTCAATAATATTTTTATAGCTTCTATCAACTTTCTCCCCCCTAACTTTAGCATATCACTTGTTATCTGATCATCACCTGGAGCTTTGTTACTTTTCATTTGCTTTAAGGCATTTTCAATTTCGTTAATTTCCACTTCTGGTAAATCTTCTGACCCTACGTTCATTATACATTTTTGGTTTTCTTCGTGATGAATATGTGATGTGTAAAGTTTTGAGTAAAAATTTTCAACGGTTTTGCATATAGAATGCTTGTCTCTTACGACAATTCCATTTTGATCCTTAATTTTAGTTATGTTATGGTTGCCGCGAGATTCTATTCCTTTTAAGACTTTCATATTTTTGTTATTTTCTATTGTTTCTGTTATGAGTTTTGTATTATATCTTCTAATGTCTTTCCTTATCTCTTTTCTGATATTTTTGTTTAGGAGCTTATAATGATCTGAATCCCTATCGAGAGTTTTGCGTTCTTCAAGTAACTTGAGAGTGTCATTTGATAGTTTAGTACTATTTTTCTTTTGTCTGTATGAAATTTTTTTAACAGCTGTTTGAATAGTTGAGGCGATTTTGTCGTTAAGAGTGTCCAGTTCTGTTTGTTCGAGTTCCCTCTTCCCTTCCATCTTATTTTCCACCGTTTCTTGAAAAATGTTTTTATTTCTAGTTATTATATCTAATGTAGGTAATTTATGGATTTTTCTTCCTATCAAAGCTTTTCTTTCCATTTTGGTATTTATTCTGAAGAGTGCTCTAACCAGTCTGTGGTCGCTGCCTGTGTCAAAATTGTTTAGTACTGAGACATTCTTACAATATTTCCTCTCATCTGTGAGTATATAATCTATCTCGTTTTTGATTTTGCCATCCGGGCTTCTCCACGTCCATCTTCTTTGTTTTTGTTTTTTATAGAAGGTGTTTAAGCAGTACAGCTCCTCTTTACGTAAATAATCCAGCAACATTTCTCCTCTTTCGTTTCTATTACCTAGTCCAAACTGTCCTATATTATGTGGATCTCCTTGATTCTTTTCGCCAATTTTGGCATTGAAGTCACCAGTTATAACAACTAGCTTGGCTTTTTCAGATCTTTTGGCTTTTGTAATGTCTTCGTAGAGCTGTTCGACTTCTTCGTCATCAGAGGCGCTTGTAGGAGCATATGCATGGATGATTTGTATATTAAATTTTTGATTCAGTTTTATTAATATGTAGATAACTCTGTGAGATATGCTAGTCATTTTTGTTACATAACTTTTTAGAGATCTATTTATTAAAATTGCTATTCCTCCTACTGAGGAGTCTACATTGTTTCTATAGAGGAAGTGTCCAGATGGTAGGGTTACTGCTTCTTCTCCTCTTTGTCTCGTTTCACAAATACCCAGCACATCCCATTTTATGTTTTTCAATTCATATTCTAATCTTATTTGATCTTCTTCTAGTCTTAGAGTTCTAGTGTTGTATGTCGCAATATAGATGTTATTTTTTCTTTCCGAACTTTTGCCCCCCCCCAGAATCCGTGGGGCAGACCGTTGGGACGGTGCGAGATTCTGAACGCTGCGTTCTACTCGCCTGGGGTAGTCTTGTTTTGGAATTCGGGTTCATTTTCATTTCATTTGGAAGGAGTTTGGCATTTAAACACCACGCTTGCCAGACGGGTTGGTGAGTTTTGAATTTCAGCCGCCCACTTCACACATATGTTATCAATTTTAAGTAATCGACTTTTAATTTGAGATGTACATAGGACACAAAATTTCATATTTGTGTACGGCATACGGATTACGGCATTCACACAAAAACATCACGTCGAAACTCAAAGTATCCACTCTCTATGTACATGATACCCATTGATAAATTGACGTAAAAAATACGCTTAAAAATTGTGAAATCACGATTCTTTACTATTTCATAGCAGTGGACAGTAAAAAACACGGCGAATTGATAACCTCCTTCATTTTTGAAAGTCGGGTCATAACGCATGACACATGCGTGTATGCATGTTCAACATACTAGTCTCGTCTAACTAACAAAGGCACAACATTCAGACTGGGTGGTGAACCTCATTGCTGAACTATGTGAAGTGTATTTTTGTCTTTTGTGTTTTCAAATACTCGGTTCTTACGGGACGACACTCTAAATAAATCCACGCATTTAATAAAAATCTTGCACATAGAATATTGAATATCTAAGTCATTATTCACAGTCATAACACAAGTCGCATGCACGAAATCGATACTCCTATAATCAAAGTGTGACAAGAACTGAAGTAAAGTGAGTAATCAAGTCTAACAAGTGACAAAGGATGGAAACAGGAGATTATGGGTGGATCGGAGAGGTAAATACATTTCCTATCATCTCTGTTAAAGTGTTGATATAGTCGATAGTTGATACATCTTAGATAGCAGTACCAAAGAGATTACACGTATCTACCTATCAACAACTTTTACGGACTTAACAATGTTTTTACACTAAGTAGAACGTATTTTTCATGTTTATTACAACTTTGAAGCTTAATTAGAGGTTTCGCAGCATATGTATATTGTACATAGATTTGTTGAAAGGAATTTAATTATTTTAATATATCGACAGTTTTTTAAGCCAAGACGCGGGACTAGGAAGGAACATTTCGTATAGCGTAGTTGAATTTTTGCATACAAAACACACCAACTTTGAGGCTTCGCATGTGAGGGTGTGTGTGTCAGTGTGCTCCCCGCCTCTTATAACTTTTGATCCGCTTGATGCAGAGCATTAAATTTCATAACATATACCTAATTTAGAAAATTATAGGGCTACTTAAGTTTTGTACTCAGGATTTTAAAGTTTGATTCCAGACAGGGGACACAACTTTTGAATTTTTATTTTATATTTTCACATATATAAAAAAACTATAACACTGAAACTTTGAATATAATATGTAGACAAATATAATATAACAATTTTTTATGAAAGAGTTGCAAAGTTAAGTAATTGTGGATAGTTTACATTGTAGAATTTCATATTAATTTAAATTAAAAAATTAAAAACAGTATGTTTGAGATTCTACGTATATTGTTTATTGGTCGATAGCTATTTCGCCTTGTTAGAGCATCTTCAAGACTATGACGGCGTGGGGTTTCTGTAGGGTTATATTGGTTATTGGGTTGGAATATATAGGTATAGGTATAGGTAAAAATGGTGCAGAGTTATTTTTTTTTTTGTTAAGAAAAACATTAATTGAAAAACGTCGAAACCCCTTCAATAAGATAATTTTCCATAAAAACGCAAACATTATATCAGTAGGTACATTTCAAACTGTTCATAACAATGTTTGTTACAATTTGTATGTGAAGAATGCACAATATCTACGGGGACTTTTAACAATTTCATACATACGTACATAACATCAAGCTGTCAACATATTCTTGGCAGAGAAAAAGGACTGACCTCCACACTATCCTATCCTGGCATAATGCTTTGTATATAAAACAAAAAAATCAATGATTCGGATTTAAAGTTATATTGTTTGGAACGTATTGCACAACTATACATACATACAAACGTCATCAACAGTTGGAGCTCATAATATGTTACATGTAACGATGTAACTAATTTATTAAAACAATGGAGTTTATCCCAAAAAGGAATTAGTGCAGGACTCTCCAAATACTTATGCCTTCCGTTGAATTTTCTTATCAATGTTGTTTTGAAAGCTATATATGTAGGTACATATGTACGTTATGAGAGTTGCCCTAATACTTGAGGTGCACTTCAAAAACTCATTTAGGTATACCTACATATGTATCGCTAGTCCGTTAAAGAAAACGAAAAAAAAATCAAATTGAAGATAGGTATGTTTTTCAAAACGATAATTTACAAAAAAGAAAAAAAAATACGACAAAATGTATCACTTGGAAGGAAAGGGTTCGCATACAGTAGGAATGAGGACATACTCTATTCTTGTGTACTGAATACATCATTCCGTGATGTAGGTACTTAATTTTAGTACCAGCAACCCTTATATGAAAAGGGTAGGTATATGTACCTACTTTACGTGTGCTTTTAAGCAAATTCTACTGATTTAGTACTACACCTACTGAAAACACAAAACTACAGTTATTTACCGAAAGAGTTTCATTGTTTGTTTGCTTACAAGCTCAACGCTCTATAAAATTCAATCATGTAATAATAACATAATGGGCTTCAAGAAAATAATGATTGTATGATTGGAGCGCATAGTAGGGCTCATATCTACAAAAGTATTATAGAAAATGATTTAAAAATACCACAATACCTATAGTCGGTAGACACAAAATTAATTCCGATTTGAGATACGATTTTTCTGAATATTCAGTGCAGTTGGGAGGCACCGGCTTAAAATAGTGTTTCCACTCTTCTATTGTGATCGTTTTTGAGTGTCCCGTAATACATTAGGCAAAATAACATTTGAATGTAGTGTCTAGTTAGGTGAGACGAGACTGGTGTGTGGGAATACGCGCATGCGTCGTGCTTCCTTTCACAAGGTAGTTCAGACCCGCTCACCTGTCGCTGGTATATGATATGCCTTGATATATTATGGTATGACACATCGTGACATATGCCGCGATGGAATGACTGAATATATTAGTCTTTCATAAGCACACGAAGTAATTTAATGTTACGCAACAAATACGATTTGCTCAAAAACGTTTTAATTGCAGTAGTAGGAGAACTTTATTTTAATTTTAAAATATTTTTAAATATTAATACACCTAGTTTAAACAAAAAATATAAAAATATATTTTTTTATACAAATAATTATGGTAAGAGTATGACATTACATTAAAAACATCACGTAAAACTATGGAGAACATTATTAGTTTTTAACTATATATTCAGCACCTAGCCTACGAAAGACAAGACTTGGGGTTTTTTTATGTTTGGTGGTAAACTATTATATATTTTGAGACATTTCTGGTATAAACAATTTTGTATACAGGTTAATCTCGATTTTGAATGTCTAAAATCCTGATATCCTCTCATAGGGTACATAAGTGCGAACATTGAAATTGAGTAAGATATTTTTATGCATATATTTTGGAAGTATATTATTACTTAGGTTTGTAAATCAAAGTTAGTTAGTTAAGTTTTTACAATTTACGTACAACAACAAACAATCGATCCAGTATTTTGTCTTCAAACATTACATTTAATTTTATAAGTTAAATTTAAGTTGGTACATTTCGCATCTGAGCTGTTATAGAAATGTGTAGGCGGGTCTAAGCGACCCAGTTCCCCTGACCCGGTTGAGAATATTCCTATCCCATGTCCTGCATCCCTTGCATATCCCGGGTCTTTGTGACCCCTAACCAACTTTGGCGCCACATCTATCCTATTATATACGCCATTATTTAGTGGCTATATCCTAGGTTACAGTTTCCTTTTTCCTTCCGCTTATTTTTTATGTGTTTCCGTCACTTTTATGCCTTTTCTAGGAACTTTTTATTATCATATGAAATTATTTCGATCCCTGAAGTTTTTTAGTCTTCACTATTGTGATTTTGCTGTTTTAGTTAGTAGTAAATAATACAAAATCTTTTTATAAACGTACAATTTTAATATCATTCGTTTCATACAAAGTGTTGTCTATAAAGAGCCGTACTTTTTTTCGAATTCACATAATGCAACGGATATCAAAAGTTGCTTTTTTGAATACTGTTAATGTTAAAAATTATGAAAGAAATATTCCATACGACTTTGGCCACCTATCAGAAGACATTTTTTTCAAAATAGACATTTTTTTAACTTTTCTGCCCCTGATTTTTAAATATAAAAATAATTTATATTTAAAAATTAATTAAGAGAAGAAATTTATTTAAATTTATATCTCGCGCAAATATTGCTTCTCTGGGCTGGAAACACTGGTTAGTTGAAATAAATTGCCATACGGCAATAACCTCGTCACTAGCAGTGGGTGTAACGAAGTGTTCATTGTTATTATTATTATTATTATTTATGGTCATTGTAGTAGTAAATTTTGTCATCCCTATAATTTAGTTACTATTATACATAGATAACATAAAATTTTATAACTTTTTATTTATGTCACAGCAAAGTGGTAACGGACACGCCGTGGAACCAACTTAAATCTGAAAAAAAAGTCGTTTTTTTTTCTAAGAAAGTCGTTAAGGTGGTGAAAATCATATTCCTTTAAATGAAACTCTTAGGCACGGTATAACAATAGCATCAATCATGATATCGGGCCTTAGTGAAGTAATTATTGTATTGCTCTGTGTATTTAAAATATGATTTTATTTCTAAAGTCACTTAAACCAGTTGACAGTAGGTATATATTATGTAGGTAAGTAATAGAAGATTTCTTAGTTTACATAATATAATATTATTGTATGTAGATATGTACATATGTTATCTTCATAGGCACATATGTGACTCGTAGAAGACATAAAGAAACGGTAAATTCCTATTTGAAAAACATGTATAAGGAATAAATCGTGAAGGTTATTGAAAGGGTGTTTGTTTTCTTTGCCTACTTCCTTTTTCGAGTCAAAGATTTCTCAAGCAAGTAATTGGAAAGTTCTGGGTAGCGAGTCGTAAATGACACGATAGGTATAGGAAATGTGCGTGCTTTGGTTCACAAATAGATACATCTTACACGATAACATCGGCTAAACCCAAATGATCTGGGACACGGAGACATTAACCCAGTATTGTGGGAAATATGTCATTATCTTTCTATTGCACTGTTTTAAGAATCATTAAACCCGAAAGGTTTTCCTCACAATTTTTACGACAATTTTATCGAAACAAAAAACAATGTAGGTACTCAAATATAGTGCCTTAATGATAAAATCCTATCTTTTTACTTTATTCCGTATAAAAAAACATTACCATTATAAAAATATAAAACCTTAAAGGATAGAAATTTATTTTATACTAGCGGACCCGACAGACGTTGTCCTGCACGAACATTGGCTTGCCTGTTCTTAGCTGGTTTAACAAACATAAAAAGGATG
The DNA here is from genome assembly GCA_963576475.1 of Molanna angustata. Lineage (NCBI taxonomy): Eukaryota > Metazoa > Arthropoda > Insecta > Trichoptera > Molannidae > Molanna > Molanna angustata. Next base: position 35,266,497 of record OY754972.1, read on the forward strand.
GATAACCTTATAAAAGGAAGCACGGCACATGCGTGTATTCCCACATATCAGGCTTGCCTCACATAAAAAAGGCAAAATACATAATGGGTAATACCTGTTATAGTTTCGATTACCCGGCCCTGATGGGATAAACACTAATATTCACTCTCTCCCTCTCCCTAGTCACAAAAAATCGAAGATTTAGAATCTCCTTATAATTGATTGTTTTATTTGATTTGGATATTGAGAAGTTTGGAGAAAGACTTTCAAAGAATAATCTTGGTCTATATTGAATTTTGAAACTTAAATTAGATATCATTTAAAAAATGAAAAACTCCCATAAGAGTATCTATATATGTATATATCTTTCAAACATAAAATATATATTTATAACTTCATTTATAGTACGGGGTATATATTTTATAGCATTATTATATAACATTTTTTTACTATAGAAAATTCACTCTAATATACGTTTGTTGTTTGATCTTGACGTTTCAATGACAAAATATACATTGATAACCTCACTATTACGGAGATTTTTAACAAAATAATATAATATTCATAAATTAATTGAAATATTTAAACGAAAGTATTACAAAACATTACATTGAGATGACTTTGATATACCTATCGTCATAATACCACTTAAAACAGAATATACTTGGAAAAAACTAAATAGCTTTATACAATAATAATAAAAATATATACAAATAACTTAATAATTTCATAAAATATTAAAAATTTGAAAACAAATACCGCAAACAGAGTCGAGAAAACATTAAGTTTTAATGTCATAACCAACATTGCATAATATTATGAAATATCGAAAGCAATGTCGCCATTATTCATAATGCGTATTCCGAAAATATTTATAACAATTTCCATTTTTATTATTCTTTTATTAAATTCCTTTTTGTGCATTTAATCCATTCAGGGACTCACATAAACACACACAAAAAGTTTCATCAAAATCGGTTCAGCCATTTAGGAGGAGTTCAATGACATACATACACACGTACGGAAGAATTATATATGTATAACGATATACATATGTATTTTCAATAAAGACTGATATTAAAGTACTTCCTAAAAGGCTTCTTCATCCTTGCATTAATTTCCTATTTTCACTTGAATGGTTAGTTAGGTAACAGTTTGTGAATTATTTCATTTAAGTAGGTACATAAAAATACTATAGTTCATTTTATCGTAACCAAATTATACTCTGTGAGCTTTAACAATATTTAGTCCGGTTCGAAGAAATATCCTTATCGAAATTACCTGTACAAACTACGATTTTATTACACTTTCTATATCTAAAATTGTGAATATATTATACTATCGTCTTTACTCAAAAAAGGTATGACGTAATTAAATATATATTATCCTATACATCCGTTAATATGTTATAAAAAAATATAAAAATACTTGGTTATAGTTCTATTGTTTTTATTAGATTATTGACGCGTTTCGTGCAAAGCACATCGTCAGAATAATCATTATTCTGACGATGTGCTTTGCACGAAACGCGTCAATAATCTAATAAAAACAATAGAACTATAACCAAGTATTTTTATATTTTTTTATAACATATTAACGTACAATGGAGTTCTATCAAGAATTGTCGATCGACAAACTAAACTTAACTATACATCCGTTATATTTCAAACAAAAACTATATATGCGAAAATATTTTTACACGAAGATATTTTCCTAGATCCTTCCTGTATTATACTGATTTGATCTAATTAAAAATACGAAGTACCTATTTGTGTTTTCATCAATGTATGTTTTAACTGTTCTCAAACTCAGTATAAGTGTGATCATATGATTGATTGGTTCTGCTCCGAAACTAGCAAACTGAATTGTGTTTATTAAGAAAATAACAGTTGAAATGTGCCACAAAATAATATATGCAACGTATAATGATATTCCTAATATTATCTTTTTATTTTGTATCATTTCAGTTAAACGTGTTTTTAGTTCGTACATTACAAGTAATAAAAATATGCTTATGAATATAATTTGTATCTAGACCGATCTTTAAACGTTATCTTTTCGTCCGATTTTGAAATCGATTTAACATTACATACGGGTTTATCCTAGCGGAGAATAATGAAAATTCTCTCCAGTAATGCATTGTGCAGAGATGGAAGGTTCCATAAAGCTCGGCATTGCATCACTTTAGAATATACTACTTGAAAAATGTAGGTAAGAAACAGGGCAGGATCTGCAGTTTTAAAAAACCCCTTTTACCCTTAAATATCACATTCTTTTCCTTTTATATGATGGTCCAGATTTGTATGTGCCTGGCACAATTGTATCATTTTAACTTATGGCAAGTAAATCCGGCTCTGGTCTCAATGTAAAGGGACACCTGACTGCGCCGATTTGGGTGTGGGACACTTGGTTCTGCTTGGTTCTGTATTCTGCTTCCAAGTCGTGACCAAGTGGACTAGCACCCAAGTGTCCGTCGCATACAACTGTCATACATCCAAGTGTCCCGCACTCAAGTGGCTGTAGCCAAGTGTCCTAGATTGCTAGCTGATTTTTAATTAGATTGTTATAAGCTGATTCAAGTCCAACCATTTTTACTATACTCATATTTTTCATCTTATGTTATGTAAACTTTCATTGAGCAGAGTATTCAAACAAAACTATTATAAAGCTGTCAAAAGGATAAATGTATGGCGCGCGCTAGCGTCTGAATCCTAACGCTTCAGCACTATATAAAGCCGGTTCAGACAGGCGGCGGCCATTCGATCTACCCACTACCAGCTACCGCGGTCGCGCTGTCTTTGCGACCTCATAGTTTTCAATCAGCGAAATCTTCGTATAATATTCCAATTTAAAATATAAGTATTCAATAAGGAAAACTGTTGCAATGTATTAGAGACCATTATTCAATAAATCCATGTAAGTAATCGCATCATTATCTTTTGATTTCTGTCATTACAATTACCTGTGTTTTACTATAATATTTAATGTCTATATGTACGTAGTACTGTGCTGGGTAAGTACCTACACAGTTATTACAATACCTTCGCTTGGGGATAGGCAAACAGGTTGAAATACCTAAAGCCTACATAGACCGGCACCGCCTATCCTGGATGACCGCTGACAGGTTCATCTAACCTGATCGGCAGCACAACCCAGTCCTCGGTAACCAAGATCAGGTAACTTGGTAACCCGAGGGCCCAAAGCTAAACTGGTGAACGAGAGTTCACCAAAAGAGGTAAAAATGCATGCATACGACTGTCATGATAAACCTATGAAGCGAGTGTGTGCTAAAGTTTTGACGAAATGAATTTTTAGTATTTTTGAATACCTAAGTCAAGCGTGTTCTCGAGTTTTATTTTTTGTTTCAGGTGTTAATGATTCAATTGACGGTTGCATTTTTCGCGGCGTTTGTTCTGTATTTTTTAGGTCGAAAAAGATTATTTAATTATGTATTTTAATAATGTAAACAGCTTTATTTTAACAGAGTTGATTATAATCTTCCTTTGACTTCACGTATATTATAAGGAATTATGTAGGTTCATAACTTACACGTTATAAAATATAAAACTATACAATAATTTTGTACTTTATCGGTATCAAGGGAATACACCCTTTTGACAGTTGTGCTGTGAGATACCTACAGTTTATTACTAAATTAACAAAATTCTGAATCTCATAACAATACAAACTAAGCTTTTCGTGTTTCTTTAGTACATGCTCACAGAGTAAAATATTATAAGAAACAGTGTTTACATTATAATGTACACAGTTTCACAGCTATGAGAAGTGTTTACACAGTCATGAGCAGTCTATAAGAGTGCTTAGAGGACATGCCTCTGAAAATCTCCTATCTACCTTTTGCTCGGGAGTATTTTTTTAATATACTTGTTTGAGTAGATATATTTAATAAAAATAGTTGTTTAAAAAGGATACAAGAGGTTCATAGTAAAATTGAAAACGATTTCAAATGCTTTTTAAGTTCTGTTGTTCAGCATTGCAAAATACCTATATTAAATATCATTACTTACTAACATAAATTTCTTACAGTTTTACAGGTAGGTATGTTGGATTTCACATGACTTCTTGTAAATGCATGTTAAATGGAAATTATTTGCAATGATGAAATAAGTGCTTCATGGGAACCCCGAAGGCTGAAGATCCTTGAAAAGATAGCGAGGTAGCTGGTTGTCAACCTCCCAGGAGACAAATTAAATACAGCAGCACAAACAGATCTATCTGATCTTTCTCAATCCCCGTGTTTCCTATAGGCGACATAAAACAAGGTAGACGATATTATATAACTAGTTGCATGTAACATATGAGATCCACCTGTCAATAGTGATAGTATGTAGGTATAATTGAAGAATACGTATCAAACTATAAATCCAAATTATTGAATATTTTAAGATATTTTGTTTTCTATATAACAAATGAAGGTATGTATGTCAAGATAGGATATTATGGAGGTCAGTCTTTTTTCACTTCCCAGAATATGAAAACAGCATTATGGTATGTATGTATGTTTGGAGATTAAGTATCAAACTATTAAGTCTCCTTAGATATTGTGTATAGGCCACTGCCATACAAATTGTATGAAGCGATGTCGTCACTAAATTCAATTTCTATAAAAATTGTTAAAAAAATTTTGAAATGTATTGCTACAATGTTCATATTTTTTAAGAGAAAATTAAATTACCTAGTTAGAGTGTTTCAGATTTTTTCGATATTTTATGAAATTTTAGAAATATAGGAAGTTTAACACATAAATTTATCAAAAAAAATATTTTTCTTAATAAAAAAACTCTGGATTATTTTTGAAATAATTAATTTGAGGTTTTATATTTGTGTATATTTTTACAAATTTTCAGTGTTATAGCTTTTATGGTTTTTGAGATATATGGAAAAATAAAGCATAAATTCAAAAATTGATAACCCCTGATTGAAACAAAAATTCAAAATTCTAAGTAAGTATAAAGGTTTTGTAGGCCTATAAATTTCTATATTTTATGAAATTTTAGGCTCTGTGCATTGAGCAGATCAAAAGTTATAAGGGGGGGAGACACGCAAACACACACTAAATGTTCTACTCTGAATTCTGAGTGAATTCGTTTATATGTAGAACATGTTTTTTGTTTTCAAAGTTGGTAAGACCGTGAAAAATATAGACCTGGCTTACAAATCTCGCATATCTTGGCTTGATACATTGTCGATATGTTAAGAGAAATCAATTCTCTTGAACAAATCAACATTTGGAATGATTTGACTCACCATTGCGCCTTTTATTTTTACATAAATGTATTATTTCATTTTTGTCCACAAGCATAGTAAGTTGAAAATATATATCAATTGGTTCTCAGATTGAAATAAAATAATCCATTTAAAATTTTGATAGTGATGAAATAGTGTAGGTACCTACAATCTAGAAAGTAATGTTTATGGTTTAAAATTCATTCCATAAATGAAGATTCATTGAACCAAAAATAAATTCTTTGTTTAAATGAAAATTTAAATCTCGCCGTGTTGTTTTAAACACACACTCGCAATTTAATGGATAGAAAGCAGGATCAGATTAAAAGGGAATTATTTGGAAAATAAAAGAAGATTTTATAATGCGAACTACCATCAGGAATGCGGGATAACAAACACCAGATTAATGGGTTTTCACATGAAAAAATTTAAGATAAGGGTGACATACATAATACTATGAGATTTGGATATATATGTATGTATCTTTGGTGCGTTTTGTTGAATTTTTTTCTTTTGAAAGAGGATCAAACAAATAATATATTTGCTACGCCAGGAATTTTTTGATAGTGCATGCAAAAATATTGATGTTTATTTTAGGCTAATCTTTTTCTGAATTATTTGTCTGATCTCTGTGAATTAATCTGTTTTCAAGGGGGGGACTGCTGCTAACGTACCTATTTTTCAATTTGATATACCATCATTATTTCTTATCAAATCGTTTTGAAAAAAATAATTTAGATAGTTTGGGTATTTATAAAGAAAAATGTATCTTTACTTTTTGATAATGTTCTGTACAAATTCTTGTAGAAAAATAATGGCATACCCCGATTTTCAACGTTTATCTTATATTTTTAATAAAATATAAGGCGTAGTTCAACATATTTTTTTTAAATTAAAGAAGACAAAAATATCTAGAAAAATACGATGTGACGTTGCATTAATGCTTCAGGTTTAGAAAATAAACCTAAAAAACATTTATTTTCCATTCAGCGCCATTGCGAAATATAATTTTTTTTGGTTTATTAACTTAACCTGATGTATTAATGCAACGTTACATCGTATTTTTCCAAATATTTTGATCTTCTTTAATTTATAAAAATATATAATGCTCTATACCTTATAGTTTTTTTAGAAATTTAAGATAAATGTCAAAAAATAGGGTATGCTTATTATTTTCCTACAAGAATATATACAGAACATAATTAAAAAAATAAGGTATATTTTTATTTATTAATATCCAAACTAACTAGGTTAATTTTTTCAAAATGATTCGTTTTGTAGTAATGACGCAAATTCAAATTGAAAAAATAGATACGTTGGCAGCAGTCCCCCCCTTAACTGACAAAACTACATAATATTATGATACCTACATACCTAGGGATTTGTAGTTTTGAATGAGTGTTTCTGGGAGAAGGTTTTATCCGCTGCATAACTTTTATTGTATTTTATTTTATTTGAAACTAATTGTAGGTACATATAATTTGTGCACTGGCAGGTTTATTGCCTAACGGCAATTTCTTACAATTAATCAGCGTTAATGTTTATAATATAAAATACAATGAGTATTATGGCAATACATACATACCATCACGCCGTATTCCTACTCGGGGTAGGCAGAGAGGACCGAACGCCAGACACCTCTATCTTGCATCGCGTCAGCTCTCCTATTATTCTGACTTCGTATATTACCATCTTTCAAAATCTCATTTATATAATCATGCCAACTCTTTCTCGGGCGGCCCCGACCTCTCATTTCACTCTTTTCAGCCTTGTATACTTTCTTTGTCAGGCGCTCATCGTTCATTCTCTCCACATGTCCAAACCATCGGAGTGTATTTACTTTCATTCAACTCACAATATCTCTTTCAATCTTGCATTCTCGTCTGACGTCCACATTCCTTATCCTATCATAGATCGTTCTACCACACATTATTATGGCAATAAGTTCATGATATGATAAAAATAAAGATAACCGAAGAAAAGTTAAAAAAAGAACAAGATTCAAAAAATGAATATATTAAAAGTTTAAAGCAATAATAGGAAAACAAAAGGATAAGGAGAGGAATAAGAAAAAATCAGGTATTATCAGATAGATATTTTTGCTTTAGTCCTTTTTTGAATATGTTTATTGAGATCAGAACATCGATTATTCCATAGCCTTGCTGATTGTACTTCAAATGAAAAGCCAAAAAAATCAGTTCTATGAATTGGAATAGAGTAAAGTACGTTCAGTACATCGGAGTGGACGGCCATGGTTTGAACATATGTGAATTTATCTTTTATTGGATTAGAAAGGACATCATTTGTACCTATATTACGTGGTTGTCGTGTCTTGGGCTAATGAAAGAGATTGCGGTAATGAGAAATGTGTTAATTTTTTAGTCCAAAGATAAAGCGGATGCAAATATTTTGAAGGCGTTAAAGTTTGTTGAGATGTTCCTCGTTTGTATCCAAATAACAAACATCAGCATAGTCAAGCAACGGTAGGAGAAGTGATTGTGCTAAGGTTATTTAACAATGAAGTGGAAGGAGATTCTCAAGTTTATTTAGAGAGTGTGTCGCAAAGAAAGTGGATTTGCTGACATGTGATATCTGTTCATGCCAAGAAAGTTTATTATCAATGTAGACCGCATGGTATAAGAAACCTCCCTAGTATAAAGAATACATTGATTTTTGATATAAAGAGATGGAAGATGCAAATTTTCAAGGGACGACAGCAAACGAGGACTTCCAATATCAATTGCTTGAGAATTAGAAGGGTTACTAAGGAGACAATGCTCCGATGACCAGGAAGAGATTAAATTAAGATCTTCGTTCACAGAAAAACTAGAATTGGCAATGGCAGAAGGACTGAAATGAATATACAACTGACGGTCATCTGCGAATATATGATACCAGCATTTGATATTTTAGTTATTGTTTAGTTTAGTTTTTTTTTTAATGGAGAATAGTAGGGAGGACAAAACTCCACCTTGCGGATAACCAGAATTTCAAATTCAGAAGTATCTTACTAAATACACTATTTCCAATTGCTCAAATAGCTAGTAAATCAATCCAACACCGGTTGAGTAATGTTGAGCGAGGAACGAACGAGTGGGTGGTGGCCAACGCTAAACTCCTCACTAACAAGTCATTCTATAAAGTATTCAAATTTTGTATGGAAAATTTCCAACATTTTCATGAAATGAGTTTGTTAAATTATTTTTTATTTAAATATTTTATTATGAAAACTTGATAACTCTTCAATGCCATTTTATGAAAGTGATGTGCCTTTTTACGAATTTGAAAACGAAAATTTCAAATTTTAAGTTTCCTGAGCTTGGAGTCACTTTGAAATATTTGACAGTTAAAAAAATTGAGAAGCACTATTCATATATCGTTCAAAATCTAATGGGATCTAATCGAGTATTACATATATATATTTGCAAAATTTGAATAGAATCAAATGAGTACTTAAGTCTATAATCGATAAAGTAAAAAATGAACACGCCGTACATAGCACACACACACAGATACATTGTGATGAAACTTTCAGAATACAATCTCAGCATGATACTAGTTGATAATCTGCAAAAAAAAAATACCCTTAAAAATTGCAAAATCATAACTCCCCACTATATCACCTTGTGTTAGTGAGGAGTAAAAAACTAATAGGTATTATAAAGAATCCAATGGGTACCTATAAAAGATTTCATTTTATTTGCAGATTTGCTATTGAAAGAGAGAAAACCTAGAGATTTTATTGTGATAACATATTAATAGCGATTGTTGATCTACATATTTTTGATATGAAATAGAATATGAGGATATTATTTGAAAGAGTGCACGGACAACACTGTGCGGGTCTGCTATAGTATAATATTAATATAAAAATAAAATACAGAGAGACGGACGTTAAGATAGAAGTACAATAGGTACATTTACAATTGTTTATAACCGAGTTAGTCTAAAATTATTCAATGCCACCTCGACAAAATGGGGACAGAAGTTAAAGCAGAATTAACGAGGATAGAGAGAATGAAATTGTAACCGAGGTCATTATTAATAATTATTATTACACCAGGTAATAATGTAAAATATTTAAACTTTTAACTACATTAATACTTTTGAATTGAAAGTAGGTTGATACCTATTAAAATATCGCGGTCTCCTCCGAATCCAATCGACTGAAATGATTATTTTAATTTCTCTAAAGCCCATTTTCAGCTAAAATAATACGTAAAATTCAACAAATGGTTATTAGCTCTGAGTCTGATATCGGGCCGCCTTCACCATAATGTTTAGAAAACGCTGAAACAACGGGCGCCGATGGATATGTGGTGCCAAATTAGCTGAACAATTCGAAATAAAAATATAACTAAAAATTTTGTCTAACAAATTTAATGTCGTTGATATATATTCATTGTGTATAATCATGCATATCCCATAATTAAGGTAGGACAAGTGTGAGTTGTGCATTTTCTTTTAAAAGGAAGCACGATTCATGCGTGCACCCCCACACACTATTCTCGTCACACTATAAAACAATATATAGGTTTGGTTAACTTGTTTGGCACAATGTCAACACAATACCTAACACGTTTGGCAAACAATTTATGAATATTTGTTCAATTGCATATTTATGGCGCAGTTCAGGGGTGAAATCTGTGCGATTCACCGTCACCTCATTTATAATGACAGTTGTTTCATTGTTTACAAATAAACTAATTTCTCAATAGATGGCGTCAAAAAACATTCAAATATGTAGAACTTTCAAAAATAACAATGATGAGGGAACTGTCGTAAACAGGTCGTAAGCCCTGAAGGTGCCTTGAGTTCCTGGTTTTTCTATAATATCCCAACTTCGTCTCTATTGCGATGTTAAAAAGTTTGACAGTAAAAATATCAAACAATTATTGCCTTCGAAGTTGGAAAAACCATCCAAAAATTCTACCACTCTTTCATAGTACCCGCGCCTAGGCATTTACATAATATGATTAATTGTCGATATTCGATACGTTAAGAGAAATAAATTCTCTCGAACAAATTGACATTAGGATCTGTACCACTTATTTAGATAATCGCTTTTCATTATGAATACTATGTCAGCAATTATCAAAATATTAGGTACACATACATACCTAAGGTAAATAAGTGCAGCGTAGGTAAACTTTGTTATCATACATTGTATATCATTTGAATAATAAATTTCATTCAAATTTTTGGAGTTAACTTCGTGACACATTTGAAAAAAATACAAATATTCACTTATATCGGTTCTAATTTCCAGATAGCACTGACGTACCCAAGGTGACAAACTTCAAGAACTTAGGGTCAGTTCTCTCAGCGGATGTCAGTGTTGATGCTGACGTCCACAGGGTGAACTTGGTTTGGAATAAATGGAGAACACTCACAGGGGTTCAGTACGATCCACGTATGCCATTCAATACTAAGGGCAAGGTATACAAAACAGCTGTAATACCTGCCATGACATACGGTGCAGAGTGCTGGACAGTAAAAGGCACACATGAACAAAAACTACATGTTAATGAAATGAAAATGGTGAGATGAGCAGGCGGGGTCACAAAGCTTGATAAAATTCTAAATGAGCTGATAAGAGGAAGCTTTGTAGTAGCCCCCATACTAGGAAACTCACAGAGAGCCGAATCAGATTGTATGGACATGTAATGAGAGGCCAAAATGATCATGTGGTGCTGCTCTGCTCTAGCACTCCTGGAAAACAGAAAAGGAAAAGGACGTCCACAATCCACGGGATGGGGTAGTATGAGTTAGTTCATGGATAAAGCCCAAATACCAACCTCGAAAATACAGGACAGAACATCCTGGCGCCAAATAATTAAGAGAGCTGACCCTATCAAAAGTAGGACAAGGTTAAGAAAAAGAAGAATCGGTTCTATATATTAAGTCATTTTAACTGTTGTTTTAGACAAAATCTTCACATAACTATTGATGTTTGATTTAGCGGTAATTGAAGGGGGGAGATGGCGCATTTTGAATCTTGAAAAAATAAACCGCAGATCCGGTCCTGGTACAGAGAGGGTCGGTTTTACGTTGTTAGATGGATTCCCATTAATTTTGTGTACAAAATTAATAACCGGGCGATATTTTAAGCGCCATTGTTTGTGTGAAATAATTATAATTAATTGTACGACATTATTTTTTTGTGATTTCGAAATGAACTACCAAACCGCAACAATCAAAAATGAGATTTAATAAAATATTATAATATAATTTGAAAAGATATCGTTTAAAATCTAATTTTAATACTAAACTCGATTTTATTACGGATTGACTTACTTAGTCGTCTAGAAAATAAGCCATTTCTTTTTCAAAATACACCATACACACAAAAACATTGTCACGAAACTCATACTATGAATTTTCTACATGATACCTGTTGAGAAATTTTAAGTGAAATTGCATTACCTACTATCAAGATGAGCATGTATGAGACAGTGTATTAATGTTGATGAGGCGATGTATATTTCTCAAGATAGAAGAATGTGGTGTTCGGTTCTCACTGCCTACCCCGTGAGGTAGATAGAAGTGGAGAGTAAAAAATACACTTGTCTATAGAGAGTAAATTGCCATATGGCAAGTTTTAAAGTACGTAATAAAAAAAAATAAGCGCTGAAAATTAAAATTTTGAAACCTCGAGATCGATAACCATACTTTCAAAACGACGTAAAAACCTAGTTTATAATAAAAGTTTTTTGATATGCATAAAAGCAAAAATGAAAATTAAACGTCATGACTTTACAGAATATTTTAGTGATTTTCCCAACAGAATCAGCTGTATTGCCAGATTGTAAAACGTATTTTAAGCAAAAAAAAAAAGAAATGTTCTAATCGAAAATTCTTCGCCAACGGTTAATTATTTTCAATGTTTGTTTATTATTTGAAAATATTTTTTTATGATGGCTAAAAAAATATACTCATATTTTTACAAATTTTGCTATCGTTGAAAATCAATCATTTTTGTAGTACTTAGTTGAGATTTAAAGTTTTTGTTTTAAAACATAAACATTACACTTATTTTTTTTTTAGTGTTAATGAAAATAATTTGTCAGAATATACATTTTACTATCTACTTTGTAAAGACAAAAATAAGAAAATTATTGATTAATTGTTTTATATTATTGTATTAAGTAGGTACTTACCTAAATTGCATTTTTAAACAGATTTTTTATAAAAGGTACCATATCTAGCGAAGAATTATGTACCATAGTGAAGTAAGTCACAGAAAAGCTGTTTAATTTATTTTGGGGCAATTTTTCACAAAACTTATTTATAAATATTTAAATATCTAACTTGTGAATTTTGTGATCAGGAAAAAGTGGTAGTCTGAAAAAAATCATTACCTTGTCCAATTGGTAAAAAAAAAATATTTTGAAAGTGGAAAAGATGCAATTGTGTTAATTCAATAGAAATTTATCGAATTGCCATTAGTAAAACAAATTGAATAAATTCGATGATATTGTTGATTTTTTTTATGCCGGCGATGAATTTAAGGCGATGAAAAATGTAGGTTAACAGTTGGTGTGATTTTGTTAATCGCAAGCGGAGTATTGGACGCGAGTTACCCACATAATACACCATGACAAGACATACTGCTGTGTCAGATGGTTACCCTTTACCCGCTACCCTATACCCGCTATCTTCTACCCTCTACAACCAATCTGCTACCCTCTACGCTACCCAACTGCTACCCGCCAAGCCCAGAGGGGTTATTGATGGCATCAAACACTTGATTCACTTCGATTCTTTTCAAATATTCCTAGAGGTTTTCGAAGATTTACATCTTTTTTACGATTTCCTCATTTTTTTGAGCAGCTTTGTTGAATGTAATAATTTTGAAAGGACAGGATCTTGTGGCGAAGAGATGTCCCTTTTTTAATAAAATCGTAAGCCAATACAAATTTTCTTCAAGTTGAAAAATACATAATATTATATTCATGATTTTCTATTTTTAACAAATCACTCTTTAGATGATTGTCAAAAGTATTGAGTACATACTAATAGTAGCGTACCCCATTAAAACATTAAAATGTTTTAATCTCTCTTCGTTACCTGAGCAAAAATTAGATTAAAATGTTGCAGCTGTGGGAAATACTCACTTGTTGGATGTACCAATCTTAAGAGAATCATGTGTTTATTTGTTCATTGATGATATAATTCTTAAGATTCTTATTAATGTCTATTTTTTTAAAGAATGAATATATGTAATATAAAAAAGATGGAGGGATAGCTGGGGGTCCACTTCGCAGGAAGAGCAGGCCTCTTAAAAAACAGACCTGAAGGTCTATTCAAAAGTAGAAGAAGAAGAATATATGTAAGATGTTATTGATGCCTGTTGTATTTTCGATTACTCAGCTCTTACGGGACACTCGAAAACAATGATTTAAAAGAATGGAAGCACTATTCTAAGCCGGTGCCTCACAGCTTATGAGGTTCACCACCCATTCTTAATGTAGTGCCTTTTTTGGTGAAATGGTGTGTGGGTATACATAGATGTGTTGTTCTCCCTTTTAGAAGGCAATGCACACCCGCACACCTTTCGCTGGTTACCCCACATTGTGGGATATGCCGTGATGGTATGAATGAATGAATGAATATATCCTTGAAATAAGTACATATACTTCCTCATACATTACTATATGTAGGTGAACGAAATCGGTCGTGGAGGATCCGAACTCACAACCAGTGGATTACTAAACCAGCTCACTAATTGTTTAGCCATCACCTATCTACATAATTGTTCCTGTATGTTTAGCGAAACGGTCGTGCTGGATACGAATAAAATAATACTTAGTAGAAGAAAAATGCTGTGTTAACGCTTCAGTCAACGCTTTCAGTGTGAAAAAATAAAACTGTATAATATTATGTAGGTATATTATTATGTTTAGACGACTATGTGCTCCCTTAATATCAGTAGTTTATTGTGTGGCAAGTTGTTATTGGTGCGTTTAAAATTCGTATTTGACTATGTATCTATATGTACCTGTATTTTTTAAATTAATTTATATTACTCCAGAAGCAATACACAATAATATGTAAATATGAAACTATCCCAAGTGTATTCATTTGTTTCAAAAGACGAGTGTTTTTAAGATAAATGAGTTTCTAAATAGTACCTACATCAAAAATAATACCACGTCCCTAACATTCACTCTCCCCATATTTTCATTATGTATTGGCGAGGGGTTAAATGTTTATGCTGTGTTTGTAAAACATAATGTGAGGTTATGACTGTCAGTGTGTTCAGTGACTTCAACAAAAAAAATAACTCCACTGAACCACGGAATTTTAAACCATCGTATTTCACCATTCAAGTATCACAAATAATACAAAATAGTGATAGGGAATTTTGGTACAAGTACATGCAACCACATTTTATTTTGAAACTATGTAACATGAAAACTTTTGTCCCAATGGTCACAAAGACATGCATGAATAATACTATTATCAGGAGGATTTATGCAGGATCTGTTTAGTACATACGTAAAGTTCACTATTTTTTCTCTATCTTTGTCATATTTAAAAACAAATTAATACAATATTCCTTAAAAACTAGAACAGCAGTACCTAAAATATAAAGAATTAGTTTACTAAGCGAAGCCTGTTGTGAGATAAAACTAAAAATTCTATTCAATAGTACGTATTCGCTAGATAATTCATGTAACAAATTTAAAAACAACACGGTGAATTCAAATAAGGTAATACACACAAATATCTATGTTATGAAGTAGAGTTAACTTTTCCATTATCTATGTCATAAGTAGAGTTCACTTTTCCACTATCTATGTCATAAGTAGAGTTCACTTTTCCATTATCTTTGTCATAAGTAGAGTTCACTTTTCAATGATTTTTGGTTGATGTTTTAATTAACTACAAGTAAAGATGATAAAATGATGAATTGCTACGTAATTATGTAACTTGTAAAATGATCAACTCTTACTTGGGAAAAATACTGTTAGATAATTCAGAGATCTCTCATTGATAAGTTGGAGTGACCTTAATAAGTCCACTTCAGAACACCTTTGATCTGATCAAGACCGTCCTATATGGAAGCATACGTAGATTGAATTTAGGCGCAATCCCCTGTTATGAGGCCAAGGTGATATATTAATACGACTCTATCCATACTGAGAGAAAATTAAACAATTTATTCATTTGATAATACCAGAATCCGCAATAATATATCTATTGAATATGAATAGATTAAATATTGCAAAAGTATTATAAATTTATTCCTCAAAAATAATAAAGAAGTTATGAAGGGTTTGGAAAACTGCAGAGTATAGGTATTCTAGTATCCTGAAAAACATATATGACAAAGCAACTTCCACAATACAGTTACATGAGCCTACTCCAAAAATTAATATAAAAAGAGGAATTAGGCAGGGAGATACGATCTCGCCCAAATTATTCACCATGGCAATAGAAGACGTTTTCCGAGAATGAGACTGGACCAACTATGGGATCAACACAAACGGAGAAAAACTGAACAACCTTAGATTCGCTGATGACATTGTCCTATTCGCCAATACAGAGCAAGAAATTAAATTAATGTTAACATAGCTCAAGAATCAATGCATTAGAGTGGGACTAAAAATGAACATTAATAAGATAAAAATTATGTCCTCTATAGGTTCAGAACCCATAAAAATTGATGGTCAAGATATTGGCAGAGTAGAATCATATGTCTACCTCGGTCACACCGTGAAACTGGGAAGATATAATTTAGAAGCTGAAATAGAAAGAAGAAGAGTTCTAGGATGAGCTGCGTTCAGCAAATTATCAAATGTTCTTAATTCTACAAATATCCCAATCCACTTAAAGAAAAAAAAATTGACGCTTGTGTACTTTTAGTGCTCACTTACGGCTTTGAAACATCCGCATTTACTAAGAAAATGATGGAAAAGCTAAAAGTGACACAAAGAGCGATGGAAAGAAGAATGTTGAATATCTCACTAAGGGACCACAAAACTAATGAATGGATTAGGAAGGACACATGAGTAGCGGATGTGGCCAAAAAATAGCGGAGTTAAAGTGGAGTCGGGCGGGTCATATATCTCGGATGTCAGATGGACGATGGACAAAAATTGTGATGGACTGGAGGCCAAGAATGGGAAGTAGAAGCGTGGGAAGGCCCCAGACCAGATGGTCCGATGACATTAAAAGGTGGCAGGTCCTGAATAGCGAAGAATGGCACAGGATAGAGACCAGTGGAAGTCCAAGCGGGAGGCCTTTGTCCAATACTGGACTCAAGAAGAGCCTGAGTAAATAAGTAAGTAAATTGATAAAACTCTTCAAGAAGGTACCTACTTTATATTGATTTATTTACTCTATAATTTCTATGATGTATAATTGATTAATGTTACATAGATACTGATTACAAAACAACAGCACCTACATACATATAATTCATAAATTATATTTATTGATACTGTTAATAAACAAGAGTACGTACATAATATTAATATGGTATTTCATAGCAAGATACCGATTAGTGTAATTAAACATTATTTAAAACATTAACCTACATTTTGTTTTCAAAAGGCTTATACTTTTTCAATAAATCAATGCTCAGAGGGATAACACATTCATTTGGTCATAATTTAACAATAAGAATAACGTGTGTGAACAAAATTCATTTTGTTCACACACGCTATATAAAATAATATTTTACTGAGGTAGGTATTTGATAAAACTTCCCTATTCAAATATATACTGAAATGTACGATACGAGAACAATGAAGAAATAAATACAATGGGATTAAATTCATAGGTTTTCCTAACCACTTGGTATTGTAATAAATTCATTGTGAAAACTTTTATCAATATTTTAGGTAGATATTATAAATACAATACAATGAAATTCGTAATACTGTAATCTCTCAATTTTCGAGAAAACTGTAATTCCCGTAAAGACTTATTATTTTTACAATTTAAATTTCATAAGAGATTTACTTTATACCTTGAAATAGAACAAGGGCGATTATAGGTTATGTTACATTGAATGGAAAATAACTTTGTTAATATAAGATTAATATTACACACTCAGTGGAAATGAGTTAGGAAAAGAATCTGTGTTATTATCAGACTTTAATAATTTACTCCTATGCATAGTACTGCAAAGATAGTAGGACGATGATTATGGCAGACCATGAGACCTTGTAGAACATATGTACCTACATAATACGATAGAGCTGAACCTAAGGAATGTTTTGCAGATACCATATAAAAAGTCTATCACTGTCCATCCTTCAATGTCTTCTTCTACCGATCTACTCCACCCAATCTCCTTTTCCTTATTTGAACATTGCGAACACGATCTCCGAGAGTTTTTCCAGTGATTGACTTTAGAACCTTCATTTCCGTTGTCTTTAAGAGCTCCTTGATTCATCATTGAGTCTGCTCGCGTTTCCACAGCATACGTCATTATCGATCGCACGATCTTACTGTCAATACGCATGTATTTATTTTTCCAGATCATATTTTTTAGACATCCAGATACGGCAGATGCTTTATTGACTTGTTCGCGGACTTCAGTGTATAGGTCATTATGGCTGCAGATCTCTACTCCTAAATATTTGAATCTCATTACATGTTCCACGGGTTTATCATCAATAGTTAGTTTACGCCTTGAAGGTTGTTTTGATATAGTAATAATTTTTGTTTTACTGATTGATATAGCCATGTTTAGCCATGTGATACCATATGGAATTTGTTCAAAATTCTTTGAAAGTCGTCCTCAGTTTCAGCTATTATTATAATGAAAACGATTTGATATAATTTCAAAAATCACAGATTGAAAAACACTGTAATCGTTAGTACCTTATATGTACCTTATGAAATAGTCGAGTCACGATTCGGTATTCAATATTGAAAAGGCACAACTCCTAAATGTGTGTTGCGTACAACTAATAAATATTGGCGGATATTTTAGTTGAAACAGATTTACTAACATCATCTCGTATATAGTGTAATATAATGTTGTCATTCTAGACACGTACAATAACAATCACAATACCTATTACTTGATGGGAAGCGAAATGAAAGGTAGTGAATTTCAAAATGAAACTTTGAAAAGTTTTCATTTCTCAAAGTTACGAGAATTTTATTTAAAGTAATTAAAACTAAGATTAAATAAATATTTGGAAATTTACCGAAGATGTGATCAATTTTACCGAACTTATGAATACATATTTTACTTTAACCTAAAATTAAAAAAAAAAAATCTTTCACACAAAAAACCGATCAAAAAATGAATGTGTCTGGATTTAAAAAAATGGAATTTGATTTTCTCTGCCTATCCCACGAGGGACACGGTGTGATGGTATGTATGTATGTAGTAATATTATATTTCATTCAATTCACCTATGCGTGTTATACAGATTGCAGACTTTGGAAATAGAGGAGTTTAATGATTTTCTCATGGATCCCATGACCAGATCATCATCAAATTAAAATGGGACCAATTGGATGATACACCCTTTCTAAGGAAAAAAATGATCGTCGAAATCCGACGACGCAGTAAAAAAGTAAACGCTGAACATACATAAAAAAACTGATTTCAAATTGATAACCTCTCTGTTTTTGGATGTCAGTTAAAAGTAATTAAAATTAAATAAACACATCCTTGCACATCGCCACTTACTCCACTGATATTTTTTTTTAAATATTTAAGTCTGGCAATCACGGAACCTTGCAATATATTTTCTATGATGTAGAAGATGTGGTGCAACGGAAAAGAATGACAAGTTGTTGTAACTGAAAGGTCAGAGATTAGATTCATGACAGGTATTATGGCGGACATTAGGACCTGGTTGATCTATTTCGTGTGAGCCCATATGTTTTTTGAGGTAATGATTGTGAGTGCAGAATGTTGAGATTGTGTGCCTATTTAAAACTTTTCCTATGGAGTTGGGTAGGAGACTGCGAAATACTCTCAATGTGACTATTTAATGTGGAACGGGAACAATCATCTGGTTTATAACTGTTTATATTGTCACTAAAATTGTAAACTGCTGGCCCTAGAACAGGATCTTATTTCCTACTTGGCCAGCAGAAATCTACTTATTGTTGTCATTGTAAATATGGTGTGATTAAAAATAAATAAAAGGTAAGCAAATATAATATAAAATGCGTCAGCGGACAGCAGACTTTTAATTTAAAAAAATGAATATGTTCTTGAAACAAGCACAACATATACATCCTCATACATTCTATAAACGAAGAAAAAATGCTTGTGACTTCCAAGAAGAATATCACCTTAAAGATATCTGGATCGAATGAGTGGGCTTCAATAAGAAATGTTTGCAGAAATTTACTTAATTAAAAATCTTTAAGTAAAATAAGTCTTCGAAAAAAATTATATGACACACCCTGTAGTTATAAGATATACATACAGTATGTTACATATAAAACGCCACTAAAACGAGAAATCCACAATCAATTTATGTTTAACTTTACCAAATTTGCATGTTTAATAAGGAAACCGCATAACCCTCCACCCCCAAGTATGGATGGGGATGATGCCGAAAGGGTGTATCTGTTTATAGACCCAACAACACAAAGCACCTGCTTTTGAATTTTTCATTTCGAATTTTAACCCTAATAATTATCGGTGAGCGAATTAAACATTCATGGATTCAGATAATAATATATCACCTGCGCTAAATATTAATTTATCATTAATTAACAAATTGTTATTGATAATAATATATATGAATACGATATAAAATTATTTATAAATGTACATAATTTAATTTAATTACTATCTGTGATGTATTTCAATACTTGTTTTTTTTTAAGATTATCGCTTGATAAAATTAGTAATGTTTCTAGCGTTATATAGATTCACTAGATTTGTTTGCAGGTCCAGAAGGGTTCGAAGGGACGGACGAGACAGGCGAGAAACTTGGGGCGGAAAGTCACACATGTTCGCGCACATTATGATACATGCACACAAATACCTATGTGAACGCATATCGGGTACTCGCTAGCATTGAAATAATAATGCAACTTACAAATTAATAAGGAATGATTTAAGATCTTGGTAAATGGTAATGAACTTCGCGATGAAACATAAAATTATCATGCAAACCAGCTATGAGTAAGTTGTAGTAGTTTGCACCTAGTAATAAAAAAAATGGAAATTATCATGTATTGTATACATCAAAATAACAGAATGAATTTATTTGGTATTGAATAAAATTACTTACATAATATCTGAAATTGAAAATAAATTAAATGGATTCATTGTTAACAATATCATGTACCTACTGACGACATACCAAACTCAATTTTGGAAATACCTATCGATTTATAAAAAGAAATAAATTTTCTTCAACAAATAGACAGTTGGACAATTTCAAGAGGTACCTACCTAAAATTTGAAAAAAGAACTATTAATTAAATAAAATTGATATGCCTACCTAGATATTATTTTTAAATACCTACATTTTTAAATAATAATAATAATTATATATTTATTTGACATAAGAAAAGAAAACTTACAGAAACAATACACCACAGAGACCACTCAGTATTTATATAAAACAAATAAATATACAAAACAAAAAACATGATAAACAAAAAAATAATAATAATAATAAAAAACCATGGGTGCTCCCTGATTGGCATCATTCCATCACTTTACCTATGTCTATCTAACTAGGAATAATTCCTGTTTTAAGACAGGCAATTTAAATTTATTTTCACTACGCTTTTACATCATGCGATAGAAATTTCAATCGATTGAATTAAAAAAGAACATAAACATCAATATAAGAAACAAGAAAAAAACATTTTTGCATTAAAAAAATGTAAAATTAAGCATAAAAGACTTAACAAAATATGAATAGTATAAATACTTGTAAGATTGCGATTGACAAAGTCTCGATTTTCATTGAAACATATTATATTATGAAAATTCTTTGAAATACGCTTTTGATTGACTAGATATCAACAATGATGAGAAATAAAATAATGAATATGTCATTGTTACAAGTACAATCCTTAAATTAAGCACAAATGCTTGTGCTATAGGTGAACGAAATCGCTCGTGGCAGGATTTGAACTCGCGACCACTGGATTACTAACCCAGCGCGCTAACCGCTCTGCCACCACCCATCATTATGTGTTATTCACTTCAATTAAATCACTGTAAATATATTTTAAAATATTATTTTTCACATGAGCTAACAAATCTGGTGGATGGCCTGCATTAGTTTTATTATGTACTAAAATATATAATTCTAAAAATTATATAAAAACTAATCGAATGTATTTAGTTATTTTTTTTAAATATTGAGAAATTTAATCGAGTTCAAATGTCAATATACCAACTAGGTATAAACGATAGTTAATGACATTTAAGATAAGCGATTTATAAACTTATGAACGTACTACATAATATGTATGTGATAAGTGAGACAGATAGTTGGCAATTGTTCAGGGTGTGAAAGTTATGGAATAATTTCACAGTTGACCCTCTTCAACAGCCGAAGAGGCAAGGGGAGTTAATTGGCTCTCAAGACCAGAACTTGGTCTCCCATCGGAGGGTTATTCGGGAAACGAGGGGAAGGGATCACACGCGTGATGGCCGAAATTCATTAAACACGTTTTGATGAGGAAAATTTAGTCTACGTGTATTACCTTTCGTTTCTACATCTATTTCAGCGAGTTTAATGTAGCGAATTGATAAATGACAACACATACGTTGTTATAAATATACGGAATCAAGAAAATAAAATTGTTACCGGCTGTGCCTGAGAGACACTGTCTGAAATAACAAACACATGCGAACACATGTGGACATATAAGGCATGTATATGTAATGTGTACAACCCACCATGAACTATGCGATTCAAGCCAAATCGAATACCGCTAGAACAAAGGGCCTGCTCCGGAAGACAGGGATGAGAAGTCTGCACTCCATCGTAGAAACCACTCTTTCAGATCGAGTAGAATTGACGCGGTTGAAATGAGGTCACTAAGACGAATGTGTGGTAAAACGATCTATGATAGAATAAGAAATGAGGATATTAGACGACAATGTATGATTGAAAGAAATATCGTAAGTAAGATGAAAATAAATGCCCTAAGGTGGTTCGGCCACATAGAAAGAATGAGTGATGACCGTCTGACAAAAAAAATATAAAAGGCTGATAAAAGAGGAACGAAAAGTAGAGGTCGGCCAAGAAAAAGTTGGCACGATCACATAAATGGGATTTTGAAAGATGGTGATGTAAGAAGTAAGAATAATAGAAGAGCGTGTATGAGACGATGTATGGACGTGAATGAAGCGAGGAATATATGTCAAGAGAGAGGAGTCTGGCGTTCGGTTCTCTCTGCCTTCCCCAAATAGGGAAATGGCGTAATAGTATGGTATGGTATAGTTATATGGTATATAAACATGTTTGTCAATTTTGGGAAAATGTGTGGAGGTCAGTCCTTTTTTCCTACCCCGAATATGTTAACAGCTCGATGGTATGTATGTATGTTTGGACAGGGCCCAAAATTTCAGTAAATATAAAAATCGTAGACCTACAAAACTGTTATACTCAGAATTTAGAAAAAAATTTCCGGTCTAGGGTTATCAACATTTGATTTTTTTTGCTTTTTCCATATACATATCTATAAAACCATAAAAGGTATAACGCTGAAAATTTGTGTAAATGAACACAAATAAAATATCTCAAACAAGTTTTTATGACGAACGTCCAGGGTCTCAACTGTTTTTATTAAGAAAAATATTTTTTTAAGACAAATTTATGTGTTAAACTGACAATAATTCCATTTTTTTGAAATATTAAAAAACGCCGGAACACCCCAACTAGATAATATAATTTTCTATATAAAATTGATACACTATAGAAGTACACCTCAAACTTTTTTTTTAAAGTTTGTAGTAGGTAATTGAATTTAGTAACGACATCGTTTCATACAATTTGTTAGATAGTATACACCACACAATATCTCCGGGAAATATCAATAGTTTGATACTAATTCTCCAAACATACATACATAAATACCATCAAACTGTTAACATACATATGTATTCCGACTGAACTTCAGAATATTCTATCTTTAATTATTTTTTTTATTTTAATGTAGCGTCTCGGGCAACTAACAGGTGCTAGGTATATCAAATAATTATTTAACACGCACCCAATAACAAGTTGCCACATTCTGGAGACTAACGATATTAATCGTCTCACAGACCCAGACTAAAAACACATTTAAAAACTGTGTCTCCACCGGGAATCGAACCCGAGACCCTTGGATCAGCAGTCAGATACCTAACCAACTGAGCTACGAAGGCCGATGTATGTTTTATATATAAAACAAAATATCTTAAAATATTTTGTTAGATTGAAGGGTTTATAGTTTGGTATGTAATTTTCAACTATACATACTATCACCATCGACTGTTGGATGTCATGTGTTTCATGCAACTAGTAATGTAATCCTTCTTTTGTGCAACCCTGAATTTTAATAATGATACTGAACGTCTTGTAAGAATTTTCATAACAATGCATGAAAATTTGAAAAGAATTTTCAAGATATCATAAAACTACAATGAGCATTGATAACAGAGTAATACATATATGGCAAGGTACTCGAATTTTTAACCATGATGATATTTTAATGAGGGAGAAAGAAAATGTATCATGTGTGGGATACAATGATTGTCGGCATTATTGAAAAATGATTTGGTTTACAATAACACGATCATTTCGGTAAAAGAAAATCTACCTCAATATTTTTTTTATGTCAAGTCCAATAATTTTACAAAGAAACGATATTTTTAAAAAAAATATGTTACTCAATAGTTCGTCGTGATCAACTATAAATAAGAATAATAGAATAACAATTCACATCACTTATAGCTAACGATCAAATCATTCCTCTGAAAAAAAAAATTTATTAAATCATTGCTTATTGGGGTAGTAAAAAAGAAAGAAAAAATCATTCCTCTAATATTGCTATTTCGTTGAAAAGATGTGAGACACCGACATAGAATATGTACTTATTATTAGTTGCATGTAACACATGAGATCCAACTGTCGATGGCGAAAGTATGCATAATTAAAGAATATGTATGTACCAAACTATAAACACAAATTAACAAATATTTTAATTAATTTTCTATATAAAACATGTAGGTATGTATTTCAGGATAGGATAGTATGGAGGTCAGTCTGTTTTTTCTACCCAGAATATGAAAACAGCATGATGATATGTATGTATGTTTGGAGATTAAGTATCAAATTATAGTGTATAGGCGACTGCCATACAAATTATATAAAGCGATTTCGTCACTAAATTAAATTGTGTTTATGTGATAATTTCGTAGATGTGTTACTTAATCTATGAATCAAATCCGTATGCTTTACAAGTAAAAAAGTATTATTTATATACCAAAGCAAACTGAAAACTCAGCGAGGTACCACGAGATATTCGTCCCTCTACGCTGCAAGCTTTTCGGGGCACTCGTGAAAATACGATTGTTTAGTTAGCATTGGGGTCATTAGTGACTGGTGCTCTAGGTTCTCCCCAGAACATAATAGCATGAGGCGGGCACAAAAAAAGTGATTACAGCTAGCATCTTCAGTCGTAAGGGCAAAGAAGATAATTATACAACGTCAGGAACTTTTACAAAGCCATCAATAACTACACCGCATCAAAATAAAATAAATATTATTTTCTATAAAGTTATTCGGGAATTAAAAACTAGCCGAGCTCATAATTAATTTTGAATAGAATATTGTAATTAAGTACCTACATAAAATTTGAGAACTTGAGAGGTAAAAAATATTTTTACTCTAAAATTATAAATGAACTATACAAATATTTCAACGAAACTTATTTTCGAGTGGATAAAATATGTTCCATATCAAAAACGTTGTATTTTGTATTGCATGGCGGGCAATCAACAGAATCCAACACTCATCCAATAACAAAATTGCCACTCATCGTCTCTCAGATTCAGACTGAAAAAATCATTTAACAACTATGTCTCCAACAAGAATCAAACCTGGGAACCTTCGGTCATGAGTCAGGTAGGTACATATCTTACCGACTGAGCCATGTAGGTCGACAACATAAATATATACCCTACGTGCAACAGAATTTAAACGAGTGGGTTGTGGCCAACACTAAACTCCTCACTAACAAGTCATTCTATATTCAAATTTTGTATGGAAAATTTCCAACATTTTCATGAAATGAGTTTGTTAAATTATTTTTTATTTAAATATTTTACTATGAAAACTTGATAACTCTTCAATGCCATTTTATGAAAGTGATGTGCCTTTTTACGAATTTGAAAATAAAAATTTCAAATTTTAAGTTTCCTGAGCTTGGGGTCACTTTGAAATATTTGACAGTTAAAAAAATTGAGAAGCACTATTCATATATCATTCAAAATCTAATGGGATCTAATCGAGTGTTAGATATACATATTTGCAAAATTTGAATGGAATCGAATGAGTAATTTAGTGTATAATCGATAAAGTAAAATGAACACGCCGTACATAGCACATAGCACACACACACATATACATTGTGATGAACTTTCAGAATACAATCTCAGCATGATACTAGTTGATAATCTGCAAAAAAAAAATAGCCTTAAAAATTGCGAAATCATAACTCCCCACTATATCCCCTTGGGTTAGTGAGGAGTAAAAAAATCGAGTTGGCAAAATTTTGTTATGACATCATTATAAGAATACTGAGAGTTTGTGTTCTTAATGGAATCAATTCCGCAAAGCATTGGTCTAGCATGAATTTTATTAAAATTAAAATGAGAACCTATAAGCAATCTGAATCTTTATACGTCCTTACGTTTTCTTAATCTTATTAATGTGTTAATCAGTACTCGATCTTAATCTGAATTTCACTATAAAAATTTGTTAAGATATATTCTCAATTATTTTCATGAGTCTGGAATCGTGTCTAAAATTAAAAACTACAACAAACAAACCTGACATAGTCAAACTTTTCAAGGATATACAAGGACATAATTCGCATGAAGTGTTTGTCAATCATTGCAATAAATAAAATATTTATTGAGTATGAAATATACTATTATTCATGGTACACGTAATTAAATGAAGCTCTATAATTTTTATAAAGGTTAAATCAATTAATAAACAGATTTGACTCATTTTTTTAATTATTGCGATGTACATATTCGGCTGTTTTCGAATAAGTTTGCCCATCACTGACCTAAGGCGATATCAAAATAGAAACTAAGGCATTGAGAGAAAAGAAAATAAACAGTCATGATCTTTTTGACGTCTCATGCTAGAAACTGAGCTCCGAATCTTGGGCTCGTTTTAAGTTGATTAAGAGTGTCAGGAATACATATAAGATGAACTGATTGAATAATTAAAGGACTGACTGACACCTCTTTAGACACTGCGTGAATTGAATTAGGATAGATAGGGACAAACTATTGTTAGAAAAACCGAGACAGCAATAAGCAGAACGGAGAAGGGGAATAACGAAAAAAAATGTATATTTATGCTCAAATACTTTACTGAAAACACAATTTTATTAAAAACTGCGTTTCTACACAAGGAATTTGCTGAGGAGTCAGATACCTAACCAACTGAGCTACGAAGCCCTCCGCTTTTCATATACTCATTAAATATTCGTTTTTAATCATACAATATCTTCCATGGTTACATCAAAGCGATTTCAATAAATGAAATTTTATAAAAATACGCCATGAAATCAAAAATTAATTATTTTTGTTTTACAATTATAAATAATATGCTATGAGGCACCAACAAAGAAAAGTGCTTTGACTCTTTGTACTTTTCGTTTATCCTGTTTGGATCGAATAATCGAGAATATAACAGGAAAAATAATATAGCACATCTCGCATAGTCCAGAAATGATTTACAATGTTCACGTCCCATTCTGAATGTGACTTTTTAGGTGTGACGATACTGGTGTGTGAGAATACACGCAAGTGTCGTGCTTTATTTTGTTTGGTTATGCTCACCCACACACCTGTCGGTCGGTTACCATACATTATGGAATGTGTCGTGAAAGTATTGTGAATGAATTAAGGTTTAAAATAACTGAAATGAATGCCGTATTGTTTAGAGGAATTCTATCTGATATAACCTGTTGACAACTTTCTGTATAGCAACAGACGAATGTCATATAAACGAAAAATTTAATATTTAAAAGTAAAAATTAATCATTTATTTAGTCAGTAAAGATTTTTTTTTATTTTATCAGTAACAACATACATAGACTCAAGATAAATGAAAATAACTCTGGTACAGGTTTAGTCTAGTAGAGTAGCCTAATCCACATATTCAATTAAATATGTACCTATATATAAACTGATGGCTTAAAATTTTAACGTTTAACTTAATTATAGTGTTAAACATATACTTTTTTATCACACTAATGTTGTACCTACACCAGATATTATTATACGTGTAAAATAGATTATTAATAAATAAATAAATAAACTACTTCAAATATTTTTATGATCTGTGCTTATTTTAAATATATGTATCATATTTATTATAAATAATTTTCACGATTCAATATTTTATTACATAATGCAAAAAATACAATGTCAACTTATGATCTATCGTCCATATTGTCTGGGAATTTTTCATCACAATGTAACACAATAGAAATGTTCAAAATACTATTCATCTATGTACAGTTCCTACCTTATAGTGTTAGTTACGTAACCAGACTAATGACCGTTAAAGTATTTTGTGTAACTAGTGTCTGTGAGACAAAATTTTTATACATGAAAATGTATAATATGTGTATTATAACGTATAATCTTTATAAAGGTCATGTCCTATAGTTGGAACTATTAATTTTTATCATAAGATGAATTTTGAATAGCGAAAAATGAATAAATATTTTGAAGTTTCTATCATATCTTAAGCTTATAAGCAAATGTTGTACACGAATATATAATTTTAAAATTTTTCTTAATCGCCATGATTCTGTAAAAAAAAATACAAATCGTAATAATGTAAAGTAATTTTGTAAAAAATAAAACAAGCCTTTGTACAATATTAATCCCAAAACGTTGCCTCGGGATGTTTTCGGTTGAAATCAATTATACATTTTGATAACTCGTAAGCCCTGAGTTCAGTTTTTAATTACTTTGTTTTTTTTTTTTTTTAAAAAAGATTTTTTTCAAGCGTCGATAGGTGAATAAATTATTCCGACGAAATTGGTCTCCATACCAAATTGAGGAAATTTTCGCACACACGTGTCGCGATATCGCGTTAAAAAAACTTTTGACAGTTCACTCGAAAAAAAAAATAGTACCTGCGTTTAAGAGCGTCACGTCACCGTCGCGTTTATAATTCGTCACATATTTTTTTTTTGTTGTTGTTTTTAATTATTGCGGCTGGCGGGGCGGGCCGCGCGGGGCGGTGTGTCGACGTGGCGTAGAGGTGCGCGGCGCGGCGCGGCGCGAGGGGCCGTAGAGTTGGTACGGGTAACGTCGGGCGCGGGGCGACGCCCAACTGAAACTGGTGATAGCAGCGGCGCAACGCCCCAGTCTCCAGCATCCCGATCCTTACCCCGCCGCGCTTTTACCCCCATCACCCCCCGCCTCCCTGGGATCATTTATCAGGGACGTCAACTCCGAGACACGAGTTTTGATAATACATGTTTTTTTTTGTCTGTAAAAATTCAGCAATACTTAAACCATAATTAGTAGGGTTCGCCAAGCGAATAAATGCGGGTGATATAAAATCATTTTTTGTATGGCTATTCATCCCGAAGGGGTTTTATTTGTCAAGGTGAAACTAAAAGTGTAATTAATTTTGAGGATTATTAACAATCAAAACGTAACCTTAAAAATAGTAAAAGCAAGAATAATAATTACTACAGCGAAAAAAATGACAAAACAAAAGAAAATACATAATTTAATCACACAAAACACAAATGAAAATCAAATTAAATGTTCATTTGCATGCCACCAGTTTCAATGCACATTCAGCATCTTTTTAAAAAAGATCTTTTAATCCATCTTCCATTTTTTTGCTTTGCCAATTTTTTCTCTAGTT
This sequence comes from Molanna angustata, assembly GCA_963576475.1. Classification (NCBI taxonomy): domain Eukaryota; kingdom Metazoa; phylum Arthropoda; class Insecta; order Trichoptera; family Molannidae; genus Molanna; species Molanna angustata. The sequence goes on from OY754972.1 coordinate 35,295,809, forward strand.
ATTTTATTTTTAAGATTTGTAATTCTAGATTTGTATGATTTTTAATTATAGTTTATAATACATACATACCATCACGCCATATCCCTTACGGGGTAAGCAGAGAGAACCGAGCGCCATACTCCTCTATTTTTGCATAAATTCCTAGCTTCCTTTACATCCATGCATCGTCTCATACATGCTCGTCGATTATTCAAGCTTCTTATATTTCCTTCTTTCAAAATATCATTCACATGGTCATGCCATCCCTTTCTGGGGCGGCCCCTACTATTCACTCCATCTCTTACTCACACGTATATTTTTTTGGTCAATCGTTCATCATTCATTTTTTCAATATATCCAAACCACCTCAAGGAATTCACTTTCATTTTATTTATACTACTCTTCTTCATCTTGCATTCCCTCCTTATGTTTTCATTTTTACATACTCTCTTAGTGATCTCATTTCCACAGCATTTATTCTACTTTCATGCGTCTTTTGCCATGTCCATGTTTCACTGGCATACATCAAAGTGGGCACTACAATTGCATTATGTACGGCAATTTTGGCTTCCTTTGAGATGCTTGGATCGGACATTACTGGTCTGAGAGCTCCGTTTATTCTGTTACCTGCCATAACTCTTCTTTCGATGTCTTTATCAGGTCTTCCATTCCGTTCAAACATACTCCCCAAGTATAAATATTCCTCTACTTGTTCTAGCCATTCGTTCTCTACTTTTATTCTACACGGAGTTATACTTTCAGTTTTTTCGAATACCAATATCTTAGATTTACTCACATTCATTCTCAGTCCGTTCTGCAAGCATCCTTCATACACTTTATTCACTAAATACTGTAATTCATCCGCACATTCAGCAATCACCACTTTATCATCTGCATACATCAAATCACGTACATTTACAGTATTTAGTGTCAGGCCTATATTTTTATTCCTTAGTGCTCTTAGGCAGTGATCAATATAAAGATTGAACAGCCATGGGGATAATACGCAGCCTTGCTTCACCACCTTATGAATAGGGAACCATGTTGTCAGCGTATCGTTGACACGGACACAAGCTCCACTATTTTCATACAGAGACGCAACAGCACGTATTAGCTTGCTCTTCACTCCATACATTGATAGGATATCCCACAACTTTTCTCTATCTACTTTATCATAAGTTTCTGTTTTTTATGCAGAACTTTTTCTGTAGCCATGCGTAAAGAGAAAATTAGTTTATAATGTAGATTTTTAATTATAGTTCTTAATTTTAGCTGTGTTCTATTTTTGTTTTATTACTTACTGTCTTGATTTTATTATTTTTAATGTTGTTTTACTTGTTGGTTTTATCAATTTGTAGTAGTAGTATTAATTTTTATAAAATATTTAAAAAACAGTTCACTTATTTACTAAAGAAGAAGGAAAATTTCACAAGTGTGAACACTTGCCTTTAGATTATTTAAATGTTTTATTTAGTTAAAATAAATCCTTATCACTTTTATAAATTAAAGCAAGAGTTTACACCGAAAATCCTAAAAATGAAATAATTTCACAATCAGATCATTTTGCAGTAAAATAGCAATATCTATTTTTATTATTGTAAAACATAGTAATTGTTATACTTTTTTGGAAATAACAATAATTGCGCCAACTTTTGCAACAATTTGCCAGGTTGACGTCATACATTTTTTTCAGTGTGCACAATCAAAGTTGGGTAATATTTTTTTTTTTAAATTGATAACCCGGGCAATAATTATTTTTTTTCCGCCAAAAAATTTTTTATTTTTATTTTGGATTGTGATCAACAGCTGAGTTATTCAAAATTGTGGAACACAAATTATAATTCCAAAATATTGAAATTTGTAAATATGGCACTCGAAAAACCAATCTAAGGCGGAGATTTTCGGGCACTTTGTAAAAGTGGCAATATCTCGAAAACTAAGGCACTTTTACGTTGGTCATATTTGCATATTCTTGCGAGTCATGAGTTGGTATAGCAGCCATTAAGGAATACGTTGACTTATGGGACACCCTGTAGGCATATTGGTAACGTCAGTTGATTATTAATAATGCAACAGGCATAGTAAAAATGCATAATTTGTCATATATTATATTCGATTTTTCTGTCATTTGATAGTTTTCGTTTTAAGGGCTTCGAACAATTCAAAGTAGGTACCTACTTACTTTTTCGAAAAATATATCGAGTACCAAACAAATAAAATCCCGACTCTATCGGAAAATTCTAAAACTATTTTAGGTTAACTTATTCTCTAGCCATTTTAGGTTTAATTATTTTCAAACTATTTTAGGTTAACTTATTCTCTAGGCATTTTAGGTTAAATTATTCTCAAACTATTTTAGGTTACCCGTAAATACACGAGAAAGTTTCATTATTTGAATTTTTTTATCTTAAATTTACATTTATTTACATATTTATCTCACAAAACAAATCATTAAAAAATATATGCACTTGGAATATATTCGACAATATATAAAAAATGGGGGATGTGGCTAAAACATAATTGTTTACAATGTTAACATTCAAATTTAGAACTATTTCTCATAGTCAAATTGTGCAGTTATAGGTACTATACATTTGATGGAAAAATATAAAAACGAATGCTATGAGACCAACACTAGATTCTTTTCAATGCTTTTGTTCAATTAAATTATAAACCATTTCCCATTATCCGATAGTGTTTAAAATTTTATACATACTTACTTGCTTCTGATGACAATGTATAAAAACGAATGGGTTGTGGCCAACACTTAACCCTTTACAACACTTCATTTCAAGCAAATTTCAAACCATTTCCCATAGTCTTTTTTTGGCAGATAGTTTGTTTTCACTTTTTTTGGTTTGGCCAACATAATTTTTTTTATAATCCTTATCATCAATCCAATTTTATATCACTGAAATTTTGTGTCAACCATTTTGTGTGACAATATTATAAAAAGATTTGCTTATTCCTTCACAAATTTATATTCTAGGGCAATGGAGCTAGTTTTACATAAACCCACAATTTCAAAAGTAATACATACAGAATAAAATAAAATTTACTTTTAAACAAGAAAAAACCACCATGACAATTAGAATACAAAATAAATAACACATCATGTCATGTAAAAAATAAAAATGAACCACAAACTTCAAGTGTAGGTACTTCAAACTTATCCAACTGTCGATTTGTTCAGGAGAACTTTGTTCTCTTAACATATCGACAATGTATCAAGCCAGAATACGCGAGAATTGTATGGAGAGGTCTACTTTTTTCATGGATTTTCCAACTTTGAAGTCAAAAAACACCAACTTAGAGGCTTCGCAGCATATATGTTCCATACACGGATTTACTCAGAATTCGGAGTAGAACATTTCGTGTGTCTGTGTGTGTGTGTGTCTGTGTGTGTGTCTGTGTGTGTGTGTGTGTCTGTGTGTGTGTCTGTGTGTCCGTCCCCCCCTTATAACTTTTGATCCGCTCAATTTACAGAGCCTAAAATTTCAGAATATATAAACAGTTACAGGCCTACAAAACTTTTATACTTGAAATTTTGAATTTTTGTTTCAGTCAGGGGTTATCAACTTTTGAATTTTTATTTTATTTTTCCATTTATCTCAGAAACCATAAACGGTAGAACGCTGAAAATTGATACAAACATAGACAAATACAAAATCTCAAATTTGTTTTTTCAAAAAAATTCCAGGGTTTCTCAAACATTTTTTATTAAGAAAAATATTTTTTTTATGATAAATTTATGAGTTTAACTGCCTATATTTCCAAAACTTTTACAATTATCGAAAAAAGCCGAAACACCCCAACTAGATTATTTAATTTTCTATAAAAAATATTAACATTGTAGTAGAAGATCTCAATTTTTTTTTAACAATTTTTTTAAAAATTGAATTTAGTGACGACATCGCTTCATACATTTTGTATGGCAGTCGCCTATACACAATATGTAAGAAGACTTAATAGTTTGTTACTTCATCTCCAAACATACATACATACCATCATGCAATTTGCATATTCTGGGTAGTAAAAAGGATCTTTTTCCATACCATCCTATCTTGACATACATACCTACATATGTTGTATAGAAAACAAAATATCTGAAAATATTCAATAATTTGTATCTATGGGTTTATAGTTTGGTACATATTCTTCAACTATACATACTATCGCTATCGACAGTTGGATCTCATGTGTTACATGCAACTAGTTATATTTCAAGTGAGTTACAACCCTGATTCGTTTTAAAACTCTCCATTGTCAGGGCTGGTCGTCAGTTATTCCGAGTTACAGTTTTGGCAGCATGTAATCCTGTTTTTGTGGTTACCCTGACATCTGTTCATCCTCCTCTCCGTCTCTGCGATCCACGAAGGGTTCTTCTTATCACTCTGTATCTACGAGGTATGTTGGTAGGTAGGTAGCTACATAATATATTAGCCCACAAATGTTTTTCATCTGCTTTTGTTATTTTCATATTTTACTTTATAAGTCTATATATTTTGATACCAATGCTTTAATTTGGCATTCACTCTATTCCAACTGTCGATTTGTTTAGGAGAACTTTGTTCTCTTAACATATCGACAGTGTATCAAGCCAGAATACGCGAGAAATGTATGGAGAGGTCTACTTTTTTCACGGCTTTTCCAACTTTGAAGTCAAAAAACACCAACTTAGAGGCTTCGCAGCATATATGTTCCATACACGGATTTACTCAGAATTCGGAGTAGAACATTTCGTGTGTCTGTGTGTGTGTGTATGTCTGTGTGTGTGTGTGTCCGTCCCCCCCTTATAACTTTTGATCCGCTCAATTTACAGAGCCTGAAATTTCAGAATATATAAACAGTTACAGGCCTACAAAACTTTTATACTCGGAATTTTGAATTTTTGTTTCAGTCAGGGGTTATCAACTTTTGAATTTTTATTTTATTTTTCCCTATATCTCAGAAACCATAAAAGCTAGAACGCTGAAAATTGGTATAAACATAGACAAATACAAAATCTCAAATTAGTTTTTTCAAAAAAATTCTAGGGTTTCTCAAACATTTTTTATTAGGAAAGGATTTTTTTTATGATAAATTTATGAGTTTAACTGCCTATATTTCCATTTTTTTTTAAAATATCGAAAAAAGCCGAAACACCCCAACTAGATAATTTAATTTTATATAAAAAATATTAACATTGTAGCAGTACATCTCAAATTTTTTTGAACAATTTTTATAAAAATTGAATTTAGTGACGACATCGCTTCATACAATTTGTATGGTAGTCACCTATACACAATATCAAAGAAGACTTAATAGTTTGATACTTCATCTCTAAACATACAATATACATATACCATCATGCTGTTTTCATATTCCGGGTAGGAAAAAAAGACTGACCTCCATACTATCCTATCTTGACTACCTAGGTACAAGTGTTGTATAGAAAACTAAATGTCATAAAATAATAAATAATTGTATTTATGGGTTTGGTACTTATTCTTCAACTATACATACTATCGCTGTCGACAGTTGGATCTCATGTGTTACATGCAACTAGTATGTACATAATGTTATTTCCCGCCTATATAATTCTATGCGCTCCTGATATTTGAACCGTATTTACATGACTGCGTATCTTGCATTATTCTAAGTCTATGTTCTCTTGATATTCGAATTACAAACACAAATCTATCTTCTCTTGATCCAACTGTCGATTCGTTCATGAGAATTCAATTCTCTTAATGAATCGACATTATTAAGCCAAGATGCGTGTACGAAGGAAAGTTTTGTATGGCGTAGTGGACTTTTTGCATGCTTATAACACCAACTTGAGGCCTCGCAGCATATATGTTGCCGTACATGGATTTACTCAGAATTCGGAGTAGAACAATTTATGTGAGTTTTGTTTGTGTGTGTGTCTGTGTGTGGGTGTGTCCCCCCCCCCTTATAACTTTTGATCCGCTCAATTTACATAGCCCAAATTTTCAGAATATGTAAACAATTATAGGCGTACAAAACTTTTATACTCAGAATTATGAATTTTTGTTTCAGTCAGGGGTTATCAACTTTTGAATTTTTACTTTATTTTTCCATATACCTATCTCAGAAACCATAAAAGCTAGAACGCTGAAAATTGGTACAAATATAGACAAATACAAAATCTCAAATAATTTATTTTTTTAAATTTCAGGGTTTCTCAAACATTTTTTATTAAGAAAAATATTTTTTTTATAATAAATTTATGAGTTTAACTGCCTATATTTCCATTTTTTTTTAAATATCGAAAAAAGCCGAAACACCCCAACTAGATAATTTAATTTTATATACAAAATATATACATTGTAATTAGCACACCTGAATTTTTTTTTAACAATTTTTATAAAAATTGAATTTAGTGACGACATCACTTCATACAATTCGTATGGTAATCGCCTATACACAATATGTAAGAAGACTTAATAGTTTGATACTTAAATCACCAAACATACATACCATCATACTGTTTTCATATTCTGTGTAGGAAAAACAGACTGACCTCCATAGTATCCTATCCTGACAAACATACCTACATGTTTTATATAGAAAATAAAATATCTTCAAATATTTATTAATTTGTGTTGTTTATAGTTTGGTACGTATTCTTTGATTATGCATACTATCGCCATCGACAGTTGGATCTCATGTGTCACATGCAACTAGTGTTCTCTTGGTACTCCATGTGCGCCTGATGCGGGAATAGTTTGTTTTAGCAGTGTTACGCAATCAAAAAATCATATAATTTATGAAAGTTGATCATTTACAATCCCGAGACGTTAGGATAAGTACTAAGTATAATATGGTTATACACACCTGTCGCTGGTTGTCCCTCCGCCTGGGATCATATCGTGATCGTATGTATGTATAAATGAAACTAATGTCGTACTTTAAATAACACTGCAATATTTTCACCAAGGTAGGTTAGTGTATTGTAATTACTATGTCTATGCGAGTATATGTAGGTACATCATAAAAGGTATTGTCTATGACTGTGAATTATCTTTATCTATGCATATTGGCGATAGTACCTACCTAATACAGTCTAGACATCTATTTTCGTATAGATTCTCCTTTGTCTAACGGTGTGGTAATAATAAACTATCATTTATCCATGGTTATTTAGACAATAGACCAGGTCTTCAAACATTTTCAATTTATGTATACTGTGATATATAGAATGCCAACATATTTACCTAATAGGTATATATTTGACTTTCATCTACTTATTAATTACATATTACAAGGGAAGAAAATATTCGCCATCTCGGTCTTTTCAATAAAATATTAAAATTTTACATGTTAATATCTGTTATTTTATTAAGACAATTATTATTTTATTTTATTTATTGATTAATAGAGCTTATAGTCTACACAATTTATATAATAGACGATATGCATTGCTTTATAAGTGGACCAGTGAAAACTATATTCAATAGGATAATAAACAACAAAATATAAATAATACACAGTTAATTTACTAGTATATAAAAAAATATTAAAATAAGACAGCTGATTAAATCAAAGTAGGTACTAGGAAATATAAGAGCAGACAGCTGTCCTAAACACACTGAGAGAGCTCGCAGAAGTGTCATGTGTATTAAAGAAAGCATTGTACACTGTGCAAGCACGGTACACAAAAGCATTCTGAGTATAGTTGTTATTACACTTAGGAATAGGTATATAAAGTGTTAGGATATCAGGTTGTTCTGCTCGGATGCGTATTAACCTTTCCGTGTTGATTAGGAGGCAAGAGTACTGCCTCGAATTAGGCACTTTTTTGTTGCGTTAATGCACTTAAAAACTCGTGTTGAATTTAAGGCACTTGTCCTCCAAATGCACACGGTTTAGCAACGCAAAATGTTCCTGTTAATACGTGTTCAATTCAAGGCAGTTAATTATTTTCGTCATCTATGGTTATTTCAACTGTCAATGGATGACATTTTGCCAGTGACGCCATCTTGAATCTGGAGAAAGTTATTGACACTGTGCAGATGTTGTTTGAAATTTTGTACTAAAAAACTTTTGTAGTAAAAAAAGGAGAACCAAGAACTCAAGGCACCTACAGAGCTAACGACCTGTTATAGGCTGGTTTACGTGATCACTATATACGCTTGCGCAATTTTTACCAATTATGCCTTCTTATTGACTTCCCTTACAAAATAAATTTTTGAAAGTTCTATATATTTGAATAATGAGAATCAGATCGTTAGAAAATAAACTGTCACCTGTGAAGTAACGAAGGAACCTTTTTGTAACGCCGTCTAATGAGAAATTATTTGAACACGAAATTTTATCTCAATCAAAGAGGGTTTTTACGTAGTATATCATGGTACTTGTTTATTGTAATTTATATGTACATTGTATGTAATTGATACGATTAATATTAAAAAAATGAAAGCAACAGTTCTTATACCATTGACATTGACTACCGACAGGGAAAAAATCCAATATTTGCGTATATGCAACTTTTAAAATATTCGATGTATTCTTGATTTCACCCAAAAAAAACCAGCGTTAAAAAATAGGCAGTTAACTTTAAATATTTTCTCAAATGTTAAGCTCTGTGCATTCAGTGGATCAGAAGTTATAAGGGGGGGGGACACATAGACACAAAAAATGTTCTACTTCAAATTCTGAATTCATCCATCTATGTAGAACATAGTAAATATACGCTACGAAGCCTCCAAGTTGGTGTTTACGGCATGCGAAAATTCCACTACACCATACAAAATGTTTCTTCACATATGCGTCTTGGCTTAACACTGTCGATTCATTAAGAGAATTAATTTTCTTGAACGAATCGACAGTTGGAATATTATGTTATCTTTATGGCAGATATAATACAACCTTTAACGTACCTAACTACACTTGGTTCCTACTTGAATCCCTTTAAAAATCACAATTTTAGGTAGGTACCGATTTTTACTCCCGTGTACGTCGAAAATCACACCTTTGTGAAGCTTTTAAAAGTACCTACCACAAAGAAGCTGAATAAAGCGTCCGTCGTGTTAAAAAAACTAAATTTTACGTTGTCAGCAAGAACACTCTCGAAATAATTAAGAAAGTGTGAAAATTCACGAAGTTGGGGGTTGAAACAAAGTGTTCACTAGGATATTAGGTATAAAGTGAACAAAGCAAATGTCCCGTATAATACATACATACATACTTTACTCTATATTATTTATATATACCTACTTTAAATTTCAATGCCGAAATCATAGTGTGGTCTTCTTGATTTTAAAACCTGGGTTTATTGAGAATTTTATTCATTTAACTATATGTATTTAATTGTACCTACGGCTATTTTTAACCGACTTCCAAAATCAGAGGTAATCAATTCGGCATGATTATTTTATGCAGGTATGAACAGCGATAACTTATTCCACGAGTCTTTTTCATTAGAAAGGGAGTATCTTTCGATTGATCCTATTTCAATTTCTGACCATAAAATCTATTGAAAAAGGTAATATGCCGTATTTTGAACTTTGACTTTGGCACATATAACGGGTGAGTTCAACTATTATAACTCGACCCCTTCAGAAAATCAAAATCTATACATTGGCCGAGATTTCCCCATTGTGCCTTGATAGTGTTTATTAACATATCTAAATCGGGTCAAGGCGAGTTGTATAATCACAAACAAATTCAATTGACAATTTCATTTTGAACACCACACAATACAACACACAAAAATTATAGCAAAGTGTCATCAAAATACGAAGAATGAATAACAAATAGTTCAAAATGCCACAGCATCCCTGAAGATCAATCATCGCATAGTTGTCGCCAAATACTCGAATCATGAGCTGTTTCGGCGGGAAGCGATTTGCACGTATACCAACGAATCAAAAAGACACAAATTTGTGCCCTGCGCAACCGGAAGCCAGGTTCAAGATATTTGTCGATATTTATGCATATGTAGAACAGGGCACACCACAACCTTTTGGATGCTGAATTCGACAAACAAAGGTCACTGGTTGAGCAATATATTCATTTGCCAAAGTAATTGTATAATTTATTTTGAATTATTTATTTCAAACAAGTCAACTGTAGGACCAGCCTGCCATCTGTGAATTGGATAGTCGCTTATTTGTTATGTTTCTTCAACGTCTGAGCGACACAGGTAGGCGGATATGGTTTGAGCCATGGGTATGGATAAAACAACAGATTTTGACCAGTTGTCGCACGTCATAATATAATTCCAACCCCAACAAACTGAGCGAGAAGTTACACCCCCGCTTATTCAGTCACATTATTAACAATCAATTAAAACAACAACTCACGAAATGGGCGACAGAAAAAAAATACCATCCGATTCCTCGTCTTTTTGCATCTGATTAACAAAAATAACGTTAACTGTTTTAAATAACTCCCCCCCCCCCAACATTTATTTTTATGTACTACATAGTTGCATGTAACATATGAGATACAACTGTCGATGGTGTGATAGTATGTACTATAGTAGAATAATTCATACCAAGCTATATATAAACCCTTGAATCCAAACTATTCAATATTTCAAAATATGTATTTTGTTTTCTATACAAAAAAATGTACCAAGAAAGGATTATGTGGAGGTCAGTATTTCTTCCCCGAATATGTAAACAGCTCTATGGTATTGAGGCAAAATATCAAAATATTGAGAGTACCCGTAGAAAATATAATGTACCTATACTGTCACGATGTCGTTACTAAATTCGATATTCGAAAATTTTCAGATGCACTGCTATAGTGTTTATATTTTTTATAGAAATTTAAATTAGGTATACAGTTGGGGTGTTTCGGCGTTTTTCGATATATTAAAAAAAAATTATATATACCAGCCAATGACAGGTCGTAAGCCTGTAGGAGCCTTGATTTCATCTCTATTGATATAGATATTAAAAATCTGTCATAAAAATATGATTGACGTACTACCGACAGGGAAAAGGATCCAATGTTTGCGTATAATAACTATAAAAATATTCGATTTATTTCTTGAAAACAATGGTGAATATGAAACAACTCGGCATTAAGATTATTAGTGAATCTGTTGCTGATATTTACAGCATTAATTCATTGTGGCCTTCGTGACTAAGTCAGTTAGACATATTATGTCCCGGGTTTGATTCCCAGGAGACTAAATGTTGTCTGTATTTTAGTGATAAGCAAATGCGAGACCAAGAGAGGGGTCTCCAAGTCTTGGACTAATATTAAACAACGGCACCCCTGGTAGGTATTGCATTTATAAGTATGGCCTTGGTATTAATCTTTACGTGTATAAATATTTTTTTATGTTAATTTGTTGATCATTCAAATAATGGTTACAATACCTACTCTTGATTTTACAATCTTAGACTCGATATAGAGTCTTTTTATTTCACTGTAAACCATACAAAATCAATTTATTTTTTTGTTATTTCAAATCATCAAATTAATATTTTCAGCTCTGTCTTTTTGTTTTGTCTATGTCAATATTATACTATGTCTGCTGAACGTACTACATTAACTATCCCCATTTACAACACTGAATTTTTCAGCTCTTCCTTTGAAATGCGTTCAGCTAGACTCTGGAATAATTTGAGTCCTGATATAACTTCGTCAAACTCGCTTTCCATTTTCAAGAAAAGACTCCTCTGAAATACCTGATCCCTCTCCTTTTTCTTCCTTCCCTTTTCTACGTATTATTTATCCCTGAACATCCGATCTCGATTTACTCTTCTTATTCCCCTTCCCAATCCCGTTTTTGTTGCTATGATGTTTTTTATTTATCTTGGTATTATGTATATTTTATTTGTTCTTTTGTAGCTTTCATTTTTTGTTGATGCACATGTATTATTCTGTAACTCTGTAATCTGGTTGGTTGGAAGAAATTGCCTAATTGCAATAAGCCCGACAGTGTGCATTATATTTGTTTATATTATGTACAAAAAGTTAAATAAATAAATAAATATTCATTTAAACTTTACTAGTTGTATGTAACACATGAGATACAACTGTCAATACGTACCAATGTATAATCTCATAAATCCAAATTATTTAATATTAAAAAATATTTGTTTTCTATACAAAAGATGTAGATATTTATGTCAGGATAGGATAGTATGGAAGTCAGTTCTTTTTTCCTACCCAGAATATAAAACAGCTTGATTGTATGTATGTATGTTTGGATATTAAGTATCAAACTATTGAGGTCCCCGTGGTTATTGTGTAGTATGTATTGCCATACAAATTGTATGAAACGATGTCGTCGTTTTCACAAAAATTGTTAAAAAAAAATTGAAATGTGCTTTTACAATGTCCATATTTTTTCGGTATATTTGGTATTTTCAAAAAAATTTGAAATATAGGCAGATTTACACATTTATTTATAATAAATAAAATGTTGTTCTTAGTAAATATACTAAGAAACATATACCAGAAAAACTTACAGAAAGCCGAATCAGATGGTATGTACATGTAATGAGGAGGTAAAACGATCATGTGGTGCTGCTCTGCTCTAGCACTCCCAGAAAACAGAAAAGGAAAAGGACGTCCAATATCCACGTGGTGGGGCAATATGAGGAAGCTCATGGATAAAGCCCACATCCCAACCCCGACAATACAGGACAGATCATCGTGGCGCCAAAGGATTAGGAGAGCCGACCCTACCTAAAGTGGGATAAGGCAAGGAAAAAGAAGAAGAAGTAAATGTTTCAGAAATACTATACTATAACTTTAAAAAAGAAATGAGATTTTGTATTTGTCTATATTTAGCTTTCTAGTTTATGTGGTTTTTGAGATATATGGAAAAATAAAGCAAAAATCCAAAAGTTAATAATCCATGACTGAAACGAAAATTCGAAATAATTAAAAAAGTTTTATAAGCCTAAAATTATTTATACTTTCTTAAATTTAAGGCACTGTGAATAAAACGGATCAAAGGTATAAGAGGAGAAGGACACACACACATACACATAGACACACTAAATATTCTACTCCGAATTTTGAGTAAATCCATGTATGAAACATCTTTGCTGCAAAACTTCTATGTTGGTGTTTTTTTTACCTCAAATTTGGAAAAACCATCCAAAAACTCAACTACTGCATACAAATCTCTCACACGGGACTAATATTAATACTGTCGATTCATTCAAAACCTAGAAACATGTTCCTTGCAAACATTCATGGATTCTTTTATAATATTCATAAATAGTGTAATTGGTCATTATCAAATGTAAATAATGTTTATGAAACTAAATAAATGGGTTTTTTAAATGTTTTTTTCGTAAAGTTTCACCAAAAAATATCCTTCGTCAAATTGATACAAAACCAATACTTGTACATGGTATTATGACAAATATAACCACAAAATTTATTGGTATTGAATCGTGGGACACTCGGGATAAAAAAGTTATACCTACTCGTCCAAATTCTCGAGAAGGCAAGAAAGACCCTTTGTAAAAGTGAGGGTGTCGGCAGTTGAAAGCTCCGGATATCCTGGACGGAACATGGAACCTAACAATCTGCTGTTATCCGGGAATTTGGGCCAAACCACAATAATTATTGTCAAATTTATTGTTTTGAAAGAATTTTATGACACAATTCGAATGGCTTCAAACAAAAAAAAAAAGGAATGTGTAAAATAAATATTGATTTTTTTTGCTTTATACACTTTTCAATAATATGCTGTTTTATAATTACATTGTAAAATTACTATTATTGGAAACACTAATTCGTTATGTAATTGTGGATATAAAAAAAATAAACAGTACGTTTTAAATTCTACGTATATACTTAGAATCTAAAACGTACTGTTTGATAGATATTTTCCATTGGAATATAGGGCGCTTCAAATCGTACCTTAAACAGAGATAGCCATCATCGAACCGCATATCACGTTATAATTGGCAGCAGCTATCGTGTGATTACATTGGAATATAGGTTGCTTCAAATCGTACCTTAAACAGAGACAGCCGTCATCGAACCTCATATCACGTTATAATTGGCAGCAGCTGTCGTGTGATTACATTGGAATATAGGTTGCTTCAAATCGTACCTTAAACAGAGACAGCCGTCATCGAACCTCATATCACACTATAATTGGCAGCAGCTGTCGTGTGATTACATTGGAATATAGGGCGCTTCAAATCGTACCTTAAACAGAGATAGCCTTCATCGAAACGCATATCACACTATGATTGACAACAGCTGTCGTATGATTACGGAAAAAATAGAGATAATATACTGCATAAATATAATTACAGTCTGGGTTGTATCGGTAAATTCACTTAATAAAAAAATTTAATATAATGTAATATATGCATGTGTACCTACTCATATATTATGAAAACAGCGCGCTGGTGAACAGTGATGTTTATTATGAATAATTGATGACGATAATAAAGATTTCATCTCGAAGCTTACTCGATCAGTTAAAGCGAGAGATGAAGGGAATGTATTATGAGAACTAAGCATTCGCAAAATAATACCTACATTGTATGTATTTATAGTAATCAATTGTGAACATACCATAGACAAGGATAAAATTGAGGATGTGTCTCCTCACCGAGTCTTACATTGAGGCTACTTTTTTCAATGAAAACTTTCTCTTAAATGCATAGGCAAACAAAATAAAACATTTTTAGAATAATATAATGTATCGTTTTTTAGAATAATAAAAATAATTTAAAAAAAAATTGTAAATTTTTTAATTCGGCGCTAAACAAACATTCCTACGATTGTCGATCGAGTTTCATACATTTACCATAAATTCCCCTAAAAAAGTCTCACTAAGACGAATGTGTAGTAAAACGGTGTATGATAGAATGAGAATGAGGATATTATACGATAATGTATGGTTGAAAGAGATATCCTAACTAAGATGAATATAAAAATGCCCTTAAGTGGTTTGGCCACATAGAAAAAATGATTAATGATCGTCTGACAAAAAAAGTATAAAATAGAGGTCGATCACATAAATGGAATTCTGAAAGATGAAGAAGTTAGACGTTTAAATAACTGAAGAGCATGTATGAGACGGTGCATGGACGTGAACGAAGCGAGAAATTCATGCCAAGAGAGAGGAGTTTGGCGTTCAGTTCTCTCTGCCTACTCCAAATAGGGAGAAAGGGCGTGATGATATGGCCACTAACAAAATCTGTAGGTAACTGAAGGACCCAAATCTTTCTTAAATTTTGTATTCACATGTTTCTGATTACGATATATGCTTCCAATGAAAGTACATAAAAAACAAATGGGTTGTGTCCAAAACTTAACTCTATCCGACGCTTATATTCAATTAAATTTTGAACCGTTTCCCACAGTCAAATATTTCCAGTTTTTTATACACACTTGCTTCCGATGAAAATATATAAAAAAATAAATTGGTTGTCGCCAACACTACACTCTTTTCTATGTATACATTCGATCTAATTTTAACCCTTAATTACTCGTATGGGGTCAAAGCAAATTTGCATTAAAAAATGAAGCATTTGCTGATTCTCGAAATTCCCCGCGCCCCCGCTAGCTTCATAACCCGCGTCGAAGTTTGTATTCCAATAGCGACCAAGTCACGGGAGTGGAAGGATGTGTCGCTGCACTGTTAAGCGGTGACCCCTTGCGAGTACTTACGTTACTTTTTTGAAAGAGGTGAATTGTTTATTTTATGTATTTTTTTGTGTATTATTAATTCGATTTGTATTATTATATATCCAGTGTATGAATTTATTTTCTAAATATGTTTTTTACAGCTTGATAAAATGAAATTATTCAAAAATTACGTTTTATTGTAAGTATTGTATTCAGGCATAAATGCACTCGTTGTATATCGAGCAAATACCAACAAATCACGTACTCACGTGAGGCGTCATTTTTTACGGCAATTGTCTGTTGAACTTGTTCATAATCACCAGAAACGACGAATTGAAGTCAGTGCAACTCCTAAGATTGAAAAGAACGACTTTTGGAAGTGCATGAATTGGAAAACCATGTCCCACCAACTACTGCAAAACGTGGGCGTTGCAACAACTGCCCGCGAAAAAACGATCGAAAAGTACCAATAAAATGCACAAAATGCGCAAATTTTGTGTGCAATGATCACTCTCAAATATACTGTCAACAGTATAATAAAAGTGATTCGGAGAGTTCCTAAAAATATTCTAAAATTTTAACTTTGATCTCAGTATATGTAAGTACAAATTGTTAATTTTTGATAACTATTTTAATTTAGCTTGTTTTTGTTTAATTAGATATTTAGTTCATGTTATTACTTTTAATTATAATAGAATTAATAAAGCCCTTTATTTATTTATTTATTTATTTATTTATTTATTTATTTATTTATTTAATATTGCTTCTCGGGCAACTAACAGGTACTATGTCAAATATTAATTTAACACTCACCCAATAACAAGTTGCCACATTCTGGAGACTTACGATATTAATCGTCTCACAGATCCAGACTGAAAACACAATTAAAAACTGTGTCTCCACCGGAAATCGAACCCGGGACCTTTGGCTCAGCAGTCAGATATCTAACCAACTGAGCCACGAAGGCCGACAAATAATAATAAACAAGTTTTATTTACTTATATATTTAATAAATAATAAAAATTATTCCTACAATTTGGGGTCACCTGTGACCCCATGCGAGCAGTTATGTAATTTTCTTCGTGCGAGTAATTAAGGGTTAAATCACTTCCCAAAGTCTATTATTTGACACAAAAGGGACAGGTAAACCTTTATACTTTGTTTTATCCTTGAATTTTTTGAGATCTATCCCTAAGTTTCTTAAATCTATGTAACTGATTTGGAATGAGTGGAGATATAAACAGTGTAAGCAAAATTGAGTGTATGACCTTAGTGAACAAAGGTTAAGATGGTTTTATTTGATTAACTCCTAAATACATATATTATTTTCTTTTTCGTAGAACTTATAGCGCACAGCGAGACGCTTAAAACATTCTGTTCATTTATAACAAGGTTCTATGTTTAAATAGTAGAAAGCTATGTTTGTACAATTTTCAAGGCTTAAATAAATTGTTTTTCAGAAGTTGTAATATAGAGTTGAGCGTGCAGATAGTGAGTAACAATTTGACTGTAGATATATATTTATAACAGTACAGAATGAGCAAAAAATACTTGTAGTACCTAGGTATCAAAAATCAATTATTTTATTTATTTATTAAACTATTTGTACATAATATACACAAATATAATGCGCACTGGCGGGCTTATTGCCATTAGGCAATTTCTTCCAACCAACCAGATTACAGAGTGACAGAATTTTACATGTACATCAACAAAAAAAAAATGAAAGCTACAAAAGAACAATGAAAATATACAAAACACCAGGATAAATAAAAAAAAAATAAAAAAAAACATCATAGCAACAAAAAAGGTATTGGGAAGGAACAAGAAGAGGAAATCGAGATCAGGTGTTTAGGGATAAATATTGCATAGCAAAGGGAAGGAAGGAAAAGGAGAGGGATCAGGTAATTTCGGAGAGATATCCCTGCTTTAGTCTTTTTCTTTTTAGTCTTTTCTTAGGCCAATGGAGAAGATTACGGTAAGAAGAAATGTAATCAAATTTTTTAAGTCCAATGATGAAGCGGATACAAACATTCTGGAGGCGCCCGAGTTTGTTCTACTTAATAATTCAAATTATTCTACTTAATAATTTAAACTTTCACGCCATGTCCCTCGCGGAGTAAGCAGGGAAGACCGCTTGTCACATTTCCGCATCTTCTCATACATGTTTCTTTCAAGATGTCATGTACATGGTCGTGTTTTTTTTTAAGAATGAATATGTCCTTGTAAAAAGTTTAATATAATATTTACATCCTCATACATTCCCTTACTTAAATACATCTCTTCTTCTCAACAACACAGTTGAAGCCGTTGAAGATTACATATACCTGGGGCACAAAATAAACTGGGAAAAGAAAATCAATTAGCAGAGATACCCAGACGAATTGGACTAGGTTGGGCGGCCTTCGGTAAACTCGGTCACATCCTGAAAAACAAAGACATTCCTGTGAATTTGAAAAGAAATGTCTTTGAAACATGTATCCTCCCAGTGCTAACATATGGATTGGAAACAATGTAACTAACTGCCAACACAATATACAAACTAAAATGTACGCAACCAGCTATGGAACGGCAAATGTTAGGAGTGATCCCCCGGGATAAAATAAGAAATGAAGAAATCAGACGCCAAACAAAAGTCGTTGACATAGCAGACCGTGTTGCAAAGTTGAAATGGCAGTGAGCAGGACATGTTGCAAGATAGGGTACCGAGAGGTGGACACCCAGAATACTAAAATGGAGACCGTGGGAAAATAAAAGACCGGTAGCGCGACCACAAAAAAGATGGGTAGACGATATCATTCCTGTTGCGGGAAGGGGTTGGCTGGGGGAAGCCCAGGACCGAGATAGATGGAGTTCATTGGAGGAGGGCTACATCCAGCAGTGGAGAGATGGCTGACAAGTTTGGGTTTCAGTAGTCAAGACATTTATTTGTTTTATCAAAATTATATATTGAAGACTGAGCCCGGAAATTGAAAAAAAAGTAAAAAAAAGGAAATTAATGAGGTTACCACCTATTCTGAATGTAGTACTTCTTTAGGTGTGACTAAGCTGGCGTATGTGGATATGCGCACGTATCGTGTTTCCTATTATAATGTGTTTCGTAATGCACACCCGCTTCCTCTGTCTGTTTAACTCACTTTGTGAAAAATGCCGAAAGCGACATATTATGGAGTATGATTTATTTATTTTATCGCTTATTGGTCTATGGCAATATCTTCCACCCTACCATATCCATTTGGTGAGATAAATTGTTTGTATGATAAGCACCAATTTATGTGAATAAAATATTAGAAACGGATTTTCGAACAATAAAATTTACAAAAAGGTGACTAGAGGAGGGAAAAGGAGACAAATGAAAGTATTATATGAGAAAATGATGCTATGAGTTATTTTCACAATAAGTCGGTATATACAAAAAAAATGAAAATATACACGAATATACATTCTGACTTTTACGTTTATAGGTACGTTTGTCCACAGATGATTCGCATTTAATTTTTCTAACATTAAAATTTCACGTAGTGTGAAACCCGAATGCACAGTCCTATGTAGGTAACTATGTAAATACTAACTCCTATCCTCACTGGAGTATTTAATGTTCTTGAGTTAGCAATTGCATTGCAGAGACATCACTAAATAAATACTTAATTCTACGCCAAACTTAAGGTCGATGGCGCAGCATTTCACATTATTGTGTATGAAGAAGATAGTTTTATACGAGTTTATACTGACGTTTTTAATGTTTTTTGTCATAACTACACAAACACATGTGACCAAGCTCACACTGACAGCTCTATGTCACAATTTATATGAGATTCCAGCGAATTTTCGGCATCTCTTATAGATCGCTGAATACTCTGTGTGGTTATTAGATAAAATTACCAAATACATATTTGACGAAGTCGTTAAAATCAATCCATCGAAAACATCTCGTATTGTAGTACTAAACCACTCGTAAGGTTCCTCGCGATCAACTTTACTTTTTGACAGTTCGCAAATGTTATTTTACGTCACCATGCATGAGCTAAGTATTTAGATATGCCTCTGCAATGCAATTCTCATACAAAACTTGGTAGCATCCTGCGGTTAGGAAGCCACGTGATTTTCTAACTTAAGTGAGCGACTGTGCAATGAAAACATTGTTAGTATTTAGAATTTAGTATTTAGGTCGAAGACTGCATTCAGACCTTTGTAGTATCTCAATAGTTAGGTATAATAATGTATGTATATTTATATCAATTTTATCGACGAATTCGTGACTTTTCTCTATTTGCAGTAAAGAGAAACAAGTGTATTTTATTTAGTACCTATTTTATCATAGATACGAATAATTATACGCGAAAACGATGCGCTGAGAGTTCGCTAATAATTGTGAGGTAATGTTTGGAAAATGACCTTTGTGCTGTCTTATCGAGCTTCACCATATAACTACCAACACCACCTTACTCTTTCCTTACTTTCTCAATCCTACTTCATCCGTTGTCCTCGGAAAATTATTCCTACAAATCCATGTTCTGACCGGTATACTCTAATGCGTTGTTCACTAAAATATAATATTTTTTATTATTTTAAATTTCCCTTTTTTACTTTCGTCGTTTACGAGTAGGGAATCGAAAAAAAACATACCAAATAACATCCCACATGGTTAAGCAATGACGTTCTGTCTTTTTTGGTGAGGGGAGACTGAAGAAAAACTCATGTGTCGTGTTTCATTTTATAAGGATTTGCTCACCCATACACCTGTCGCTGGTTATGTCACATCGTGAGATATACTAGCACTTCCACCTTCTAACAATCAGAGTCATTTTAAGATCCGAATAAATATATTCATTAATAGATTGCAAACTCCCACCAACACCCCCTCCCCAACGCTTCATTGTGCGATTTTTCGGAACATTTTTTTATTTTTTTTATTTTATTAAGTTTACAATAACATATACAAAATATAAAATAAACAAACTATATAGAAAAGATTCACAGTAAGACAAAACATATTTACCCTTTACTAGAGTGCAAGCACTCGTGTGTAAAGGAGACAATTTAATACAGAATACACAAAATATTATACATACATAATTATTATCTATACAAAAAGAAGTTAATATAATTTACTTATCAGTCAAATAATAAGTTTGATTTATTCTTTATTTTTTTTTTAAAATCATTATGTTCAATTGCCAGTCTCAAATCTGTTTCAAGTTGGTTGAACCACACCACCCCATTGTACGTGTAGTAGTGCTGTGCAAAACTTGTATGTGTTAATGGGGTACACAGTTGACCCACTATATTATGTCTATCACTCGCCACACGTACAAAGGCATGGTGCGACCTTCCAATGTCCTTATGTATTTGAAATAGCACATTTTTTTTATAGATATTTTTAAAAGATGGCACTTGAAAATCACGAAATAGTTGCAAAGTTGGGTAGTCAGATGGTTTTTTATTTATAATTTTTATTATCAACCTTTGCGTAATTTCTAGAGGCAAAATGGATGTTTTATACGCCCCCCCCCCATGCAACAATGCCATATTGCATTATTGAATGGGCGAAAGCGTAATACACATTTTTAAGTAATTTTAAATTGAGAATGTTTCTATGGTTGATAAATATGTAAATAAGCTTTCTTAATCTGTTTATAGTATTATTTATTTGAGTTTTCCATTTAAGGTTACTGTCAATTATTACTCCTAAATATTTAATTTCATTTTTATTTGTTATACATAGACAATCGTTATTTTTACATGTCAATACTTTTGTAGAACAATTTTTTGAGTGGATTTTAATATTTAATGCAATGGGAGGTATTTTCTTGTTTATGATAAAAGGTATATAGTAAGTTTTCTCAATATTCAGGGTCAATATATTATTGTCAAACCATTCTTTTAATAAATTTATATCAGTGTTAGCATTTTCTTCAAGCTCATTCCATGAATTTGCCTGAAAAATAATTGCCGTATCGTCTGCATATGAAATAAGTTTTCCTGATATTGTCAAATTAAATATATCATTTACATATAAGATGAACAAAAGAGGGCCCAAAATTGTGCCTTGAGGTATTCCAAAATCACTTGTATTCGGTACGCTTAGAGTATTATTTATTTTTACGTATTGATCTCTAGAGGACAGAAAACTTTTAATCCATTTTATTACTGTATCTACAATTCCGATTTTACCAAGTTTATAAAGAAGTTTTTTATGACTTATGCTATCAAAAGCTTTTTTTAAATCTATGAATATCGCAAGCGATTTTTTTCCTTTGTCTAAAGCTTCATATATTGTTGTTGTGAGGTCAATGATTGCATCCTGTGTGCTTATTTTTTCACGAAATCCAAATTGTTTGTCACTTAATATATTATGTTTACTAATAAAATTTAAAATTCGCTTTTTAGTTACTTTTTCAAAATTTTTTGATATATTTGATAGTACAGATATAGGTCGGTAATTACTAATTTCTTTGGAGTCACCTGATTTATGAATCGGTGTAACAATCGTTTTTTTGTATATAGATGGAAATATTCCCTTTTTGAGACTGTTGTTTATTATATGTGTAATCGGCTTCTTCAAAAATTTTGTAAATGTTTTTAAGTTTTCAACCGTAATGCCATCGAAACCAAGTGCTGATTCAGTTTTAAGGTTTTTTATTATATTTACAATTCTTTGCAATAGTATCTTGTTCAGATACTATTGCAAATTTTTCTAACTTATCTTCAATTGATTCTGCTTCATTTCCTGAGGTCAAGGTGATATTATCTATGTTGTTGGTTATTTCATTTGCAAGATTTTTTCCGACATTCGCAAAAAAATCATTGAAAACATTGGCACATTGTTTAGGGTTTTCAGAAACTTGTATTATATTATTGTTAATTTGTAATTTTGAGATATCATTTGGTTTTATTTTATTTTCGATTATTTAATTTATTGTTTTCCAAATCTTTTTACTGTCGTTGCCAGAGTTTGAAACCCGTTTTTTGTAAAATTCTTCTTTTGTAGTTTTAATTAATGCCGTGAGCTTGTTTCTGTAAATTTTAAAGTGAGAGATAATTATATCATTAAGTGGAAAATTTTTTGTAAGTTTAAATAATTTTTCTTTTTCTCTTATAGAAACCACTAGTCCATGTGTGATCCAAGGTTTAATTTTACGAAAATCACTTTTATAGGTTTTATTTGGTATTACACAGCAAGAATCCTTTATGTGCTTTTGTAAAGTATCATGGAATTTTAAAGCACTTATATTCACATCTTCCGTAGATAGTGTGGATTCCCAGGTTTCATGGCATAATTTTTCATACAGTATTTGTTTATTAGTTATTATTTTAGGCATAGTAGAATTATTTTTATGATTTATTTTATTTTGATTAACTAAATTGTAGTTAAATATACATGTATGGTGATCTGTTATGTTGTTTCTCCATATAATTGTAAAAAGATTATCAGTATTATTAGAATTACACCATATATGGTCAATACATGATGGTATTTGATTTTTAAATTCTCTCGTATATTTTTAAAGACAAGGTTTAAAGTTAAGAGCGGTCATCATGTTGATATAATTATTTTTTTCTATGGTGTCATTATTTTCAGCAATATTTATATTAATATCACCGATAACAATATTATTTATACATTTATTATTTAAAATTATACTATTCAATTCTGTTATGAAGATAGGTATTTCAACGGAATGTGTTCTGTAAATAGCCATTATTTGTATTGGTAGTTAATTGTTAATATTAAGTTTTAAAATAATACAGTTAGCATTGGTCATATTTTTTTCAATAAAGTAAATATCTTTATATATTGTTCTAGTATATACAACAATACCACTATTTTTGTTGATAATGTTAGAACTCCGAAAGTAAGTATAATCGGGGAGAGTGGGAATATTTGAGTTGTTGTTTAAATGGGCTTCAGTTAAGATGATTATATCTGGATTTTTTTTCAATAAGATTAAGTTTACAAGAAACTCATCAAAATTTTTTCTTATACTCCGTATGTTTAAATGCAAAACTGTAAATGAGTTTGGAGTCATTTGAAGTATTTCATTACAGTCATTTGAGCTGTCACAAATAAAATTTTTAATCAAGAATTTTTTTTCTAGCTGTTGAGTTACGTATTCATCTATTTATATTTTATAGATATTAGATTGATCAATATATACATATAAAAAGAGAGTTTATTCGTTAAGGAGAGGGAATGTTTATGAAAAATATTATAATATTGATAGGTATTTTTTATATCATTTTTTAAAAATTTAGTTATTTTAATTTTTAGAATATTATTGAGTAAATTTTTGTGGAATTCGATTTTTTTTTATATTTTTGTATATTATACATTTTTTTTTAAATGGAGTTATTTTTATGTAATATAGTCAGAAATCTATTTTTTCTAAAGCTATTTTTGTCATTCTTTGTAAATATGGACAGCTCTTATTATTTGCTAGATGGTCGGTTGGAGATTTTAAATTAAATTTTTCGTTTGTTGCGACACAGTTTTTACATTTTGGAGAGGTGTCCTTGTTTTCACAATCCTTATAAAAATGGTTTCCGGAGCAGTGCATACACGCCATTTTCAATTCATACATAAATTCAAGTTATCTATTTGTGTACCCTACGTAGACATTTAAAAAAAATACCGTAATGGTATGTGTTGGAGCAAATGGACTGTATGGAATGAATGATGATGAGTACGCGATACCACTTCCACGCCGGTGATGCTCTAGGACTCTATGGTCCTTTTCACCCCCGGACGCGGCCGCAACGTCAACGTTGGACAACACAACCATCCACTATCCATCGGGTTCAACCACTGCCCCCGAGAATCCAACCTCAAACGGCGGGGCAACCGCTCAAGATAGGCAGCCGGGGCAAGCCCCTAGCACAACCGATCGAACGGAAGGGCTTGCCCCCGCACCCCTCGGTCCTCGTGTTGGCGTCCGAAAGCTTGGCGGGCTAACACCGGGGGTATCCGACGCAATCATCACCTGTCAGATATGACGTCACAGATGTCAACACAGGATGTCTGACCCGACGTCTGCGCCGGCGGTGTGCCCGGACCAAACAACATTCGCCCCAGTTGACGAGTCACTGCCGAGCGAGACTAGAGGCGTCCGTCCTGCTCTTCTCTAAGTACAGAATTGACCGCCCACCCCCGCCTTTACTGCCTAGGCCCTTTGTATGGAATGAATGGTCTGAAATCGGGAATGGGAATCGAGAGGTAAAACAATATTTCGAAGGGAAGCATAGAACAATGAAGGTAAATATTGCACTTACCGCCAACCACTACGAACCAATATATGAAGTTGAATTTGAAGCACAGGACACAATACACCACACTAAGAGCTATGAACTTAACGAAAACTTATAACATATTATGTATGTGAAAGGTTAACTCGCTGTAACGAAGGTCTATCTCGGCTAGGCGGGAAGGCATACATTGTCTATGATAAAGATAGGGATAAGGAGATGATTCAAATGGATATTCCTGACAGTATGAATGAATACATTATTTTCAATATCTCAACAGAGAGAAGTAAATTAAAATAGGTAGGTATGTATGTAATTCAGCCAAAAAATAAGCTCGAATAAATAATA
Organism: Molanna angustata; assembly: GCA_963576475.1. Classification (NCBI taxonomy): domain Eukaryota; kingdom Metazoa; phylum Arthropoda; class Insecta; order Trichoptera; family Molannidae; genus Molanna; species Molanna angustata. Next base: position 35,320,955 of record OY754972.1, read on the forward strand.
TTAGACTATTCGACACGTTTTGTTTACAATTGTTCATTGTACCTATTGTTGAGTACAAAGCGGTAATATCAACATAAATAAATCTGTGATTAAGCTTTTTGTAGTAAAATATTGTCATTGCACAATGGCTACTCACTTATAAAAAATAAATATAAAAGAAAACCCATTATGTGCAATGTGCATGCGGGGTAGATTTGGAAACATATGTCATCTATCCCAACTTGAAAGTTCCCTTACCAGGTGACATGTCTCAGCTCTTATCGCTTATCTCTCTTCCTGTTTATTCCGCAATAACTAAATTAATCTTAATTAAGTAACGTTCACAAATATTTTTTTTACATTTTCTTCTGTTTGGCGCAAATCACTCTTCTAATGGTGGGTTGCCTAGTATAATAAAAATAAATGGAGTAGATTTGTTGTATGTAAATGCCATTCATATACTATTTTTCTTTACATCGTTGTTGAATATACTGATCTTGTCTATAAATGTTTATTTGATAAGAGAGTGTCCTTTATATAAAACATTGATCCGCCCCGCATTATTTTAAAATATGACGAAATATAACATCTGAGCTAGACGATCTGTTGAGTCGAATATTAAGAACTCGATGGAACAAGGCGTCGCTTAGAGACGCCGGCGCAAGAGCGTCGTTGTCATGGTAACACGGCGACGCCCGGACATCGTTTCCAAAACTATTTGTTCATGTCTTTAACGTTTTAATACACCACGTTTTTTCAAATTAATATCCACACAGTACTGTTTTCGCAAAAAGCAATTTTGCCTTCAATTTTACCTACCTATACTTTTAATAATCATTCATTCATACTACTACGGTATATCACACAATGTGGGGTGTTTGGGTCGGTGGCAGAGCGGTTAGCGCATTGGGTTAGTAATCCAGTGGTCGCAAGTTCGAATCCTGCCTCGACCAATTTCGTTCACCTATAGCACAAGCATTTTTGCTTATTTTAGGGAACGTAGGAAGATGTATATGTAATGTTTATCAAGGACATAATTTATTTTTTATTAAAAAAAAACTTGGCAGGACTCAATCAAAGATTACAGACGAAAATACTGGTGGAGTGGAGACTGAGAGACTACAAGAGACCATAAGGGCGGCCACTTAACAGATAGATGGATGGCTTCAAAAGATTGGACTCCAAACTTTTCCATGCAGTGGGGTCCAACATCCAATCATTTAATGGGTATCGCACAGGAATGGAGTAGGAGATAGGAGTTCCATATCATGCAGTGTGCAAATACGGCCTGAAGATGATTAGGATTCCTAAAAAAACAACTCAAATCGAATACTTAAAAATTAATAAAAAAAAATGTTTTACCAATTTTAAATAGGTAGCTGAAAATCACACGAAAGTGGCAAAAATTTGACCGTTATTCGTTTTTCAAAAGAACAAATATGTCCTTATAACAAGTACATATATATCCTCATACGTACCCTAAATTTCGTTCATCAGCTGATGCTGATAACATGATAACATGCTGATGAACGAAATCGGTCGTGGCAGGTTTCGAACTCGCGACCACTGGATTACTGACCAAGCGCGCTAACCACCCATAATTAAACTTTTAATTTAAAAAGTTATTTTTTCAAAGATTATAACTCTAAAATCATTGATATATCTGCTACGAACGTGTACAAATACAAAATAATCTTAGTTATAATTTTAGTTTCACAGTAGATTCTTTGATATGTTTTGAATTTTAATTTACCTTTATTATTTGCTTTTAAAAACAACTGAGTCGTACTACAGACGATTGTATGTTTGACAGTTTGAACGTGAGCAATATGTCGATGGCAGAGTGGTTAGCACGCTGGGCTAGTATTCCAGTGGTCGCGAGTTCGAATCCTGCATCGACCGATTTCGTTCACCTATAGCACAAGCGTTTATGCTTAATTTAGAGAATGTAGGAAGATGTATATATACTTGTTTAACAAGGATATATTTATTTTTTATTAAAAATAAATGTTATAATTGCTTATAATTGCAGTCCTTCTCCATATAAACTTTTAACTATGCCAAATTGCATATTATTCGTGCGCGCATTTTGCTTGAAAAAGGGTAAATGTTTTTCATTCACATATAAATAAATTTATTATATGTTTTGAAATGTAGTTTAAGTGTACATATATACATACATACCATCTATATACAAACATACATACCATCACGCCATGTCCCTTACGGGGTAGGCAGAGAGAACCGAACGTCACTGACTTCTATCTTGACATACATTCATCGCCTCGACAATATTCATACATCGTATTATACATGTTCGTCTGTTGTTCACGCTTCTAACATTTCCGTCTTTCAAAATACCGTTCACATGGACGTGCCATCCCTTTCTTGGGCGGCCCCGACCTTTCATTCCATTCCTGTCCGCAATGTATATTTTTTTCGTCAGGCGTTCCTCATTCATTCTCCCCATGTGGCCAAACCATCTCAATGTGTTCACTTTCATACTATTAATAACATATTTCTTTATCCTACATTCTTTCCTTATGTCCTCATTTCTGACCCTGTCATACATCGTTCTATTACAGATTCTTCTTAGCGATCTCATTTTTCTTTGTGTTTATGTATTTGCGTATATTTTAAGATTCATTTTTAAAAGTAAAACCTACATCTCATACTTTTCATAAAAACGTATAGGTAATGTAAAGAAGAAAACGTCAGAGTAGGAATGGGAATCGAAAGATGGGTTAAGAGTAGGTATGATCACTCCCTCAGATGGTAATCCCCGTGAAATGAAAACTTGAAATCGAAGGAGACATAATATTTTTGAAATTACCATAACCCATCCAGGGTCAAGTGAACCATTGAAAATAATGGAGATCAAGAAACTGAGTAAGAAAGAATTCGGGTTTGACAATAAGAATAAAAAATATAAATAGTCAATTTGATAAACGTAATTTTTATAAATATTTGGATTACTGTTCCAACCATTCGCCAGTTTTCTTGGTTGAAAATATAATATTGATCATGGTAACTTCTGTCGAATTTTACGTTTACAATTTTTGTGATCAATACTTAGGTTATTGTTCTAAAAATAATATATTAATTTTTGTTTTTTTTTTACGCCTGAATTTTGGATAGTTTAGACATTGCTGTGAGGTACTGGATTAGAATAGTCGTTCCACTATTTTCTATGGTCATCGTTTTTAGGTGTCCCCTATAAATCGGGTAATCGAAAATACATCAGGGGGGGCACGTCCCGTCAAACAGCGGAATCAAAAGCCCTCATGATAAACCATATCATGAATATAACGCCAGCCTACGCGCCTCAATTGGTAAGGTATCTGACTCCTGAGCGCAAGATCCCCGGTTCGAATCCCGGTGGAGACATATTTTTTTATTGTGATTTCAGTCCGATTAATAACGTAAGTCTCCAGAATGTGGCAACTTGGTATTGGGTACGTGTGTAATTAATATTTGACATAGTACATGTTAGTTGCCCGAAAAAAAAATACAAAATACAATAAAAATATCTTATTGAGTTCTATAATATTTTAAGATATAACATGAGGGTTTTCCTTCCACTGTTTGACGGGACTTGCCCCCCCAGGCAAATTAACATCTCACAAGGTTCACCACCCATTCTGAATGTTGGCTTTTTATGTGAGACGAGACTAGTATGTGGGCATACACGCATTTGTCGTAATTTTTTTCAAAATGTAATGCACACCCGCACAACTGTCGGGTTGATAACTTCGTCGGTTTTTGGAAGTCGGTTTAAAATCAGGAAATTTTGTGTCAGTCAGGATCGAGCAAAACAAAAACTTATCATTTACTAATCTTGAAACTTATAAAAAGAACCATGATACTAGGAAAAAGACATTCAAATTCTATAAAGTATTCTATTTTTCTATAAAAATATTTGAAGACGGAGTAGCACAAAGTTTATCCGAAATCTCGGGGAATTCTCTTCGAGAATGTAACATTTTCGTAATATCGCAAAAAGTGCTAATTATAGAACGGAGATCGCTTTCGGAACATTCGCTACCCGAAAGTTTTGCGACAGTAATAATTATAAGCGTATCTTGATGGCCTTTTGTCGTTTGCGTCAATAAGCCAAATAAATTATTTACAACAACGTCTAGAGGGAAAAAAAATAACAATTGGAATTCGACATTAATTATTTTTGTCTTGAAACAAAAAGCTTAGTTGATTTCCATTTAAAGTTTAAATGATACAAAGAAAAACTTTATTTTTCGTTTAATGGATAATTATTTTTGTAGATGTACGTAAGCATAAAAAAAACATAAACGAATTTGTTTTCTTTTGTAAATAAAATAAAATTGAGTAAATTTTAATTCAATTTATTTTACAGTGTTTAATAAATATACAACTTGTCAGTGATAGGGATTCACCGCGACTATATTTGTTATAGATGAACGAAATAGGTCGAAGATAATTATTATATTTAAATTAACGAATAAATATACCTACCGAGGTATTTATCCACAAAATTCTATTACAATGACAGAGCGTTTTTGCCGAGGTGACTATATTTACAGCGTTGCCACCTGTGTGGCTGGAGTTAGTGATTTTACAATGTTGACAAATATGTTGCGACGCTGTAAATATTATAGTGTAGGATGATTTTTGGTCAAATTGGTTACTTTCATTTTAGACATTGATAATGCCGAGTCAGCTCGGCGAAAATATTTCGTCATTGTTATTAAATTTTGGGGAAAAATACTTTGCTAGTTACATTTGTTCATTGAATTTAATGGTGACACACAAACTTTAGAATCATTAATTAATTTACTGTTAGAAAATGATAAATTGATCGTGAAATTTCAAGTATATTATAATCTATTATTATATATTTATTTTTTTAAGGGAAGCTTAGGTACCTTCAGTTCATTTAAATTTTGATATTTCATTTTATGATAATAATTAAAATAAAGCATACCATTAAAATAGCAATGAATTCACAAAATATACATAAATAATAATAGTTCCTGAATATTTCATCTATACGTATTATCCTTCCCCACCCTCTCTGTTTCCACGGTGTTATGATCAGTATTATTTTTTTTCCACATACACTCAAAAAATGTAGTTGTTAAAAATAAATGATTTGCTGCTAATAATAACCAAGCAACTTTGTTAATATAGTACCTGCAAAGTTCGTTGCTAAAAATTGCCAAGTAAATGGTCTGCTAATTTTAACCGAGTAGCTTTGTTAACAATCTGTCAAAATTAATCTAGTAACTTGGTTAACCACGGACAACTTTGTATAATCAGCCAAGTAACCTGTCAAAACTTAACCTACTAACTTTGTAATATCAGCAAAGTAACTGTCAAATTCAACCAACCTAGTTGGCTAATTTCTATCAACTTACTCGGTAATCTGAACTAATTCATTCAGTATCCACAACAAACAACTTGGCTAATTTCAATCTACTAATCGGTAATCTGAACTAATTCATTCAGTATCCACAGCAAACAACTTGGTTAGATTTAATTAACTACTCAGTAATCTGAACTAATTCATTCAGTATCCACAGCAAACAACTTGGTTAAATTCAATCTACTACTCAGTAATGTGAACTAATTCATTCAGTATCCACAGCAAACAACTTGGTTAAATTCAATCTACTACTCAGTAATGTGAACTAATTCATTCAGTATCCACAGCAAACAACTTGGTTAGATTTAATCAACTCACTCAGTATTCTGAATTAATTTATTCTGTAGCCACAGCAAAGCTATTTGGCTATTTTCAATCTACTTACTCAGTATTCTGCTAATTTACACAGGTAGGATATTTGGAGTGAAATAAAATACAGGTTTCATTCAAAATTTCATTTATTGCACAGGAATGTGATTTATTGTATTAAAAAAATATTATATTTCTAATACATAGAGACATATTAAACATAATAAATATAAAAAAAACATCTTTTTATTCTCAAGAGTACATAATTTTTATTTCATGCAAGTTAGGTTGGTTCTGAAAATGCCAAAAAAACAACAAATTCTGGGTTTCAGATAATTTAAATTAGGTATGAACTCTTTTCATGTAGGTACATGCGATAGTTACCTTTTCTAAAAATTGCTGAAATTGACGATACAACCCTTTCAAAAAGAATTTTGTGGATAAACGAGTCAAAATTTACTAGCGAGGGGATTATAAACCTTCACAATTTATATGCATGTGGTCTAATGAGAATCCTGCGTGGCCCGTTTAGTGTACTTTCAGAGAAAATTTAGAGTCAATGTTTGGGCAGGAGTGATAGGCAATATTATCGTGGGACCATACTACTAGCTGGACAACCTTAATGGTATAAATTACATGGATTTCCTTCAAAACAACTTGTTGTGTCCGGTTCACTATGCAATAGTATGCCAATTCCCGGATTGGATTGAATACCAGGACACGTCTTTTTAAAGATATATGTTTCCGCAAACAATTATTTGTTTTCTTGCGAGTGAACGAAGAACGCCTGACGAAGAAAATATACAAATCTGACAGGAACGGAATAAGAGGTCGCGGGCGCCCTAGAAAAGGATGGCACGACCATGTAAACGAGGGGCAGCTGTACAGATGTGCGGTGGTCTGTTATTGTCCACAGTCACATGTCGTTGGTATTCCCTGTTGCAGGAAGCCCCATGTAGACAGGTTATCCAATGTTCTCCCAACGCCCGTCCTCAGTCTGTTTAGTGTCTTCCACGTACGTCACTCCACGTTGTGGCCCGGGGGAAGACTCTCTTTAAGACTCTCCACTGAATTCTGGCTGCATGTTGTTTTTTCATCTTGCCTCCGTCTATAATGAAACAAGAAATGTTTAATAACAATGATGCATTTAATTTCTATCAGACCATCATGGAGAAATGCAGTCGTGGTACCTTTGTATTAAAGTAAAGGCTCAAAGCTCGACTGCAAAAACTATAGAGCCATAAGTTTGTTAAAATTGAGTACTGTTATAGTGCGAGATTTGATGTATGCAGACGATAAAGTTCTGTTAGCAGTAAGTATGGAAGATCTACAGTATCTTGTAAGTATGGTATATGAATATCCGTATCCATACACCGTACCTACGCCATACATACAAACACATCATGATGAAAAACTCAGTGTGCACTCTCTACATGATATCCGTTGAGTAATTGATGTAAAAAATATGCTTAAAAATTGTGAAATCATGACTCTCCACTATTCCATAGTGTTACACCTTTATAATCAATATTTAAATAAATAAATAAAATATAAACTTTGTTTAACTTACTTTTCGAGGAACGTCCTGTGGATTACATGGAAATGTAGATACATAGGGCGACAAACGTCGAGCGAGGTTCAGGAACTGAAAACATACACAGTTCATTAAGTAGTTAATACATCAACAATATACCATCACGCCAGGTCCCTTGCGGGATAGGCAGAAAAGAGAACCGAATGCCACATTTTTCTATCTTGGCATACATTCATCGCCTCGTCAACATTCATGCATATTCTCATACATGTTCGTCTATTGTTCACACTTCTAACATTTCTGTCTTTCAGAATATCGTTTACATGGTCATGCCATCCCTTTATTGGGCGGCCCCGACCTTTCATTCCATTCCTCTCCGCAATGTTTATTTTCTTCGTCAGGCGTTCCTCATTCATTCTTCCCATGTGGACAAACCATCTCAATGTGTTCACTTTCATTCTATTATTGATATCTTTCTTCATCTTACATTATTTCCTAATGTCCTCATTTCTTATCCTGCCACCAATCAAGTATTTGCAAGTAATACATCAAGTGTTTGCTATAGGTACATTTATTGCAATTAAATATTTTATTTAACTTACTTATGATGGATGTGGAAAGAGTGGTGAACTTGAGTGGACAATCGTAAGCGGGTATTATCTGGGATGAGACGGTATCCATTGATGTTGACACATAAATGAGTTCTGTAAAAACAAATGTAGAGCGAGCGTTAATCTGTTATTTTCTTACAACTTTGAATTCATTTAATAGCATGATATCACACTGTACAACTTACCATTTCATCATTCGTCCTTTTCCTCATGACTGAGGATAGCGGCTGTAGTCTGTCGCCACACGTATGGCCCGCCTCCATGCCAATCTATTTTTGGCTGAACGCAGAGCACCAGTCACCGAAGACCCCGTCCCTCCACGCTGCCCATCACAACAAGCTTCTCGAGGCAGTCTGGTTCCCTTCTGGCAATGTGTCCAAAGAATTGAAGGATACGTCTGTAACATATCGTCGATAGACGATCCTCGATCCTCGATCCTAAGCTCGTCTAGAATTGACACATTGGTTCTTCTGGGTGTCCATTTATATTTTTCCAATATTGTCGTTAATTCCGTTGAACCACAAGAACATTGATGTGGCATTTGATAACATTGACAACATTGATGTGGTATTTTTAAATAATAAAAATAACACCATTACACCACACAATTTAAAACAAAACAGCAAGACACAAAAATATTTGAACAAGAAAACACGTCGTTTTGAGTTTTGACAGAAGCATAGAACACACTAACTAGACAGAAGACCACAGCGAAACGGTTGCGCGTAATACATATTATTGCCAGAACAAAAAAAAATTTCAACATCATTTCAGACATTTCAGTTCTTTCCAGTAAATAAATTCATCTGAATATTTTTAATAAACGCAACATATGTAAAAAAATAAGAAATAACAATTATTTTAATAAATAAAGTAGTTAATGTATTCCATCATGAGAATAAGTAGATATTAAAACGAAATACCATTTTTATATATGGTCATTCCACCAATATCAACCACCGAAACGTAAATATTTGACATGTCGCTTTATACACAAATAGAACGTAGAATCTAACCTTAAAATTTACTAAATACAATATTCGTCAACATTATTATTGAATGAAATTGTTTATTTTTCAGTGTGTTAATTCAAGAAATGATGTTAAGAAATTGATCCTAATTTTCTATAACAGTTTTACGTTCCCGAGGTTTTTTCTTAAAAACAATTTTGTAATATGAAAGTGTAGTTCTTTTAGGATCGTTTTATCATTATCAGTATACTATACAAGTCATTCCTGTGACAGGCTCCAAATACAACGAAATTAATATGTTTTAAAATTAATGAAACGCATTTTTTCAAGTTAGCCAGTGTGATATTTTTTTTAATATTAAAATGACAAATGAAAGAAAAAATCATGAATATTAAGTTCAAGCATATCAAAATAATAATAGGTATACATCTGCAAAAAAATTTGCTGTCTAACTTGCTTAACTCAGAAAGTATGTTGCCTTAGTATGAAGCAGTGCTCAACTGCAACACAATCGCTGTCAACGTTAATTCAGTTGCAATATGGATTTCGAGGAGGAAACATTATTTATTCTACTATAAAATAACTGACCTACATGGGCACATCCAACATTGAAAATACTGAATATTTCACACTTTTGTATCCATTACAGAAAAATACAACAAAATCTTTTTAACTGATGTCAATGAAGAACTGACTCATATTTAATTTTATTTATTTTGTTCTTTTTATTTTTTTAAGTATATTATTTCATATTTTATTTATTTATGAAATAAAAAATGAAATAAAAATTAGGAAACGGACACCGTTATAAGAAAAAGTATTTCTCCTAAAGAAAGTCTAGCAATTGTAGTGGTCAGATTGAAGAAGTTGTGTATTGCTGTCACAACTAATCTAAGAATTTAGCTACACGGCGAAATTCGACCGCAATCCGACTGCTCATTTTGGCTACGACTGCTCAAGCGGTTAGTGTTTTGTAAACAAGAATTTTGCACTGGAACTGCAAACATCCGTGCTGCAACAGTTTGAAACAGCCAACCCCGACTGTTTCAAGCACTTTCTATGGCGACCCATAGTCTTTTAACATTTTATAAATAACAATTGAGTGAAAAATCCATATATTATTTATATTCCGAATGACACATCATGCCAATCAAAATATTTAGAAACCAGAGGAAGCAGCTATCTTAAATGCGCTGGAAGAGATTGCAGAGATGTTGAGTTTATTAAAGAATACTATATATCAGGGGTGGCCAACCGGTTGATCGCGATCGATCTGTCGATCGCGACTATTAGTCCAGTCGATCGTGGCAAGGCAAAAAATATAAACATACATAAATACGTAGAACAGATTTCGCAACGTAATCACCAACTGCTGCACCCATCACGTTACGTTCACGTTGTCACGTTACTTTATTTATCTAGATTTCTGGGCATTGGTTTCCAACGAGAAATATCCATGTTTGAAGAAATGTGTTGAACAATATTGCATTTGTGTTTTGGTTCAACATATTTATGTGAGTCAGCATTTTCCTACTCAAAGCAAACAAAAAATAAACACCGTTCTCGCTTGACAGACGCTCATACACTGGATTCTTTAAGGTTAGCAATTTCCAACTACAAACCTGATTTTGCTAATCTAACGGAAGATGCTCAGACGCAGTGCTCACACTAATATACAAGTAGTTACTAAGAATAATTTTCAGTTTTATGTTTTCCCTCTTAATAAAATTTAAAAAATACTACTTAATTGTGTACTGAACCATGCTGTTTCATTTTAAATTTCAAGAAGTATGTAATTGGTAGATCGCACAGGGCTTCCTCAGTAAACAGTAGATCTTGGATCTAATCAAGTCGGCCACCCCTGCTATATATAATATATTATCATGCAAGTATTAATAACAAAAGCGTTGTTCCTATCTAAAGATCTGCAACCATACTATGGATAGTATGCCATGTCCTAGTAGACTTGCATAGTATGGTGAAAATGAATACATTATCACACTGCCTACAGTTATAAGCAAATAACTTGAGAAATCACATGGGCTGCGTAGAGCGTCAATTTGGGTATTTTGCTTAGGTTGTACACCTATATGCAACCATCCACGATGAAAATTCTCAAGTAATTCCCTCAAGAGTATACTTACTCTATTTTGATATAAGTATATTTACTTTGTTTTATTTTTTTTCACATGGAGAAAATGTATTTGCAGTCTAAATGAGGTTTGATAAATATATAGTATGCAGACAAGTTCATTGAATATAAATATTTTTTTTTTTACTATCATAGTTCACTATCAGGATTATTCAGCCCTTATGGTTTTAACACAAACTACATTGTTAACATTAATAATATGTATATTGATAACACTTATAACATATTGACCCTTCTTCTTGTTACTCTAGGATTTGTGTTAAAATATAACTTGTTTAATATCGTTGGGACATAAAGTTAACCGTTTATGATTTTAAGCAACACAAACAGAACGGCCAACTCTCTCCTCCTGCACAGGCTGTTCATTCCAAAGAATAAGTTAATTGATTGTGTCACACTGAATTTCCATTGAAATCCTTATATTCTTTAGTTAATATCATAGTGAGGTGACCAGACAGTTGAGCAGTTGATATTCAATGATGCTGAGAGTATAGTGCAATGATTATCTATTTATTTAATTTGTGTATGGTCATAGTATGGGTAGGCTATAGTTAGTCTACATATAAAGCCTAATATTCTGTATGCTTTCCCCAGCATGGCATCAACATGAATATTAAACAACAATCCAATATCAAACGATTGACTCACACTTTTCAAATGGGTGTATGTTAATGTTACATATTTATGTAGATATTTATTTTATTATTTGTGAATGTTATAAACTGACATTAACTAATATTGAAGTTATGAGTTATTTATATTAGTTATATTAACTAATACATACATACCTAAACACAATAACCATATTGGGGCAGAGAAAACCAAACACCACAAAACCAATCTTGACAAATCAATGATCTTGACATAATTGGACATAATACATTCTTTACATTCATTAATTGCCCCATTATGGTCTCTTATTATTCATCCAGCTTTAACATCAAAATAGTATAAACATCTTTACATTACATCTCAAATGAAAATATTAGCAAATTAACACAAGATATTTGTGAATAATAATGATAATCTTTGACGAATATCTCATCTTAATTCAACTTAATTAAATTATTTTTCAGTGTCACATGTCTAATTTGACGAGTATTATACTTTACTTAATCATTTTTTAATGTGACATATCATATTTGGCGAGAATTATACTTTATATAATATTTTTTTTAATATATCGTGTCAAATTTGAGAAATATTAATATTTTTATGTATAAAATGTCAAATTTGACAGATGCCAAATACAAAATGTCCGTATAGGTACCTGTTACTCGGTAAAATTTAAACAAGTACATTGCTATTGGTAAGCAACTTCATTCTAACAGTATTATATTCGCAAATAATAACCAAGTGCAACTTTGTTATTTTTAATCATGTATAGGTCAATAACTACCAACATGACTTTTTACATTGCTATTGGTAACCAACTACACGTTAACAGTATTCAATTGTTAGATAATAGCCAAGTGCAACTTTGTTATTTTTAATCATATATTGGTTAATAACTACCAATATGACTTTAACCGAGCCAAAAAGGTACTTTGCTAACTTTAGATTTTTTCAGTGTACTATTGTTTAATTTGACTTTAGAGACTTCAAGTTCGGGTTGACTTTAGAGTTCGGGTTGGTTGAAAGAGATTGACTTATATGGCAATAAACCGACCTTTGTGCACTTGCTATACATGAATATGAATAAATAAATTTAAACAGTCAACAACTCATTCCCTACCTACCTACATACGATTAGGTATGGGAGATATAGGAGAATGGTATTGCATGTTAGATAGAGGGAATTTAATTGCAAATCACCTTCAGTATTTCGAGATGAAACATATCGTATTTTGCATTAAAGATTTTGATTTATTGGAAAATAGACTGGTTAGCAGTTTTTATTTTTTTAGATGGGTCGATTGCAGAGCGGTTAGCGCGCTGGGCTAGTAATCCAGTGGTCGCGAGTTCGAATCCTGCCTCGACCGATTTCGTTCACCTATAGCACAAGTATTTATTTGCTTATTTTAGGGAACGTAGGAAGATGTATATGTACTTGTTAAACAAGGACATATTCATTTTTATTTATAAAATAAAAAAAAAAAATATGTTTATTGGAAATAAAATAATAGGTACATTCTTATATTAGGATACTGTTTATCTGTTCCATGATCTGAATTCATAAATAGTCGTTAACAGTAGGTACAAGCTTTCAAAACACATCGTTAAGAGTCTTGTTTATAGCCTCAAATTTACATTCATGTTGTTATGTAGTTATCCATAGATCTTGTGGGAAAAAAAACAAAAAGGATAATATATAGAGGCAGATAAAAATTACCATGAAGATTAAATTTGCAAACTAGGTTACTACCGTTCCGCTCAGCATCACGCAGCCTCGCGTTCATCATTAAGCGCAATATATTTTTTTCTCCACTGAGAAATTAGATTTTTATTCACGTGTATTACTATTTTTTATGACAATTTTTTACGATGTAACTTTAATATGCTGAGGTACATCGACTTGGAATATTGCGTCCTTTCGTTTCTTTTATAATCGTATTCGGATGTCCAGTAATTGCTGAGATATCGAATATCTTTTTCTTTTCGTGTCATGAGAGGTCCCTCCGACGCGCGTCGCCTACTACTCTGGTATAGGCATCTCTGTCTTGAGATAACCGGAACAGCTCGTCCATACTGTGGACTCCGGTTCATTCTCTGATGTTTCTTAGCCTACGCATCTGTCTCCTATACCCCACACCGTGACTGCCCTCAATTTATCCTTTCATGATGAGGTGCAGTAGACCTTATATATAACTACGGAGAATGTGTCACAAGTATGCTATCAAGTATGCCCTAATATGTACAGATTCCCGTAGTGCTCTTCAAAAAATTTCATCCAATCCTCTAAATTATCCAGAGGACAGAATCACATGTTCCATTAAAAGTTTTCTATATTATCTAAAAAACGACGAATTTGACATAGTTCTATCATGGGTCCCTGGACATCTTGGGATTGAGGGCAATGAAAAGGCTGATGAACTTGCGAAATTGGGAACTACTTCGGGCACAATTCCAGATAACTTTATTATCCCAATCTCAGATCTTTTACCCCGCCTTAAATCAAATATGCTTTTCAAATGGGATGAAAATTGGTACAAAACAAAAAAATATAAGGGTGCTTATCATGCAGGTATCCAACAAAAAATTTCCTCTAAACGATGGTTTTATAATAGAAACATATCTAAACGATTAATATCATGTATTTCTAGAATGAGAATTGGCCATTGTTCAATTGCCTCCCATCTGTATAGAATTAGAGTTCTAAATAGCCCACTTTGCCAGTGTGGTGATGAGGATGAGACAATTGATCATGTATTTTTTAGCTGTAAAAATAATTCCGCCTTCGAAAATATATACAAACAATTAATTAAAATCACTCACCAATCTCCACTTAATATCCAACATCTTTTGTCTCTTAATAATTCACGTGTACTGTCCGTTATTTCAAAATTCCTTTCATTGAATGACATAAATTAATAAAAAAATTAACTTTTCTCCTTTGACATGAAATAATTGGCACATAGCACTCTTTACAGGGTGAATTGCCTTAAACAAAAAAAAAGTATGCTATCGTTCTCAATTTTGCACTGGACAACGAATCGAAAATACAACAGGCAAAATACCAAATCACAAAGGGTGGAGTAATGAGGTTCGCCATCCATTGTGAATGTTACCTTTTACAGGGATACACGCACGAATCGTATTTTTTTTTTGTATGATGTAATGGACACCCGCACGCCTATCGCTAGTTACTGCACATTGTGTTGTTGTGCCGCATTTTTTTTTGGAAATTTTTTATATTCTTCTTCTTTTTCTTCTTTTTTTAGGTTGACACCTGTTTTTTTCAGGAACTTTGGCCGTCCCTCAAGACCTCTTGTGACGCCGAGCTCCAGCTAACTCTCCATCTCTTGGATGGTCTACCTCGTGGTCGATTGCCAAAGTTTATTTGTTGGGAGATAATTTTGGGCAATCTGTTGTCTCCCATTCTCGCCACGTGGTCCCGCCAGAATCGTCTTCGTCTTCTTTATATTGTATTTTAATCGTCTTTTTTTATATTATATTTGTTAAATCACAAATATGCCTATATACAATCGAGCGTACTAAATGAATGTTGGGGAGCAAGAAAGGAGCCTCCACGAAGATTGCACATAGAAACAACTTCAAAAAGCAATCGGGCGCCCCCTGGAAACGGCTGAATGCCGGCTAATCCTTTCACCACCGGACTCCGGACACGAAAAGGATGTAATAAACGTTGCGTTTTTAGGTGGGACGAAACTGGGATGAGGGTAAATACGCACCTGTCATGCTTCTTTTTGTTAAGTAATACCCACCTATTCAGCTGCGACTAGTTGACTCACATTGTGAGATACCTTTGCATTATTTTATGACGAACATATTTATTTTTTATTTTATTAAATACATGGATACATACAGTTATCTGAAAATAACTTGTGAAATCACGTGGGTTGCGCAGTGTTAATTCGGGTGTTTTGCCAGGATGGTGTATGTGCAAACCATCCCCCATTCATGACGAAAATTTTCCTGTTTTGTGTATCAATGTTCTTCACTGAAACAAATTCGAATTTTCCTCAAGTTTCGTCGAATAAATAATATCCGCATATTTTCCGCTATCGCAAAAAAAGTTTTCACGCCTTTCAGTATCTTAAATCAAACCATTTTTCCATGTCGAACATATTTTTTCTAGCGAACGAGACCCATTTTAATTCCACTTCGCCGCTTATTTTCCAACGCAGAGGGTTTCATATTATTACTATGTAGGTACATAATATAATATCTTTAGGATTTTGTGACTCTCGTACCAGATTGGACACTTGAAAATCGTTCAAAACCTCCTTGAATATTTTTTTAGGAATTAATATTTACAATGTTTATGAAGGCACATCATGTCATATTTTAATGTTTTCATTATACTTTGATTGCAACGATTGAGACAACGTTCATACTGATAATATAAAATCAATTTATTATTAACAATTTTCGTTACAGAATAACAAATTCTCATAAGCAATTTGCCCTTTACAACTAATGGTATCAAAATACAACGTTTACGTTGGCTCGGACACGTTTGTAAAATGGAGGATAGCCGGGTCCCAAAGAAAGTATTAGACACCTGTCCTGAAGGAAAAAGAAGCAGAGGGAGACCTAGGATGAGATGGCTGGACGACATCGAGGGAGATATAAGAGCGATCGGACAGACGAATTGGAGGAGACTTGCTGTCGACAGGGCGGGATGGAGGCAGTTTCTTGAGGAGGCCAAGGCCCACATCGGGCTATAGCACCATTGCTGATGATGAACTAATGGTTAGTAGGTAAGAATATATATATTTTTTTAATATCTATTTTATCTATCTTTTTTAACACTTTTAAGGTTTCGTAAATTGTTGTGATTTTCCTGTGTGATATACACATTGCCAATTCACAAGCAAACGACACGAGTAGCAAAATTACTGTCATTCGAACTCAAGTCATCTTTGAATGTTTGGAATGTCTGTGATTACAGATAATCGACTATAGCGTGCAAGTATTGAAAACTTAAGTGGCTACATACCCATTTTTTTTAAAGTATAAATATGTCTTTCTAACAAATACAAATATATCTCTATACATTCCCTAAATTGAGCATCAATGAACGAAATCGGTCGTGGCAGGATTCGAATTCGAGAACACTGGATTATAAACTCAGCGCGCTAACCGCTCTGCCACCATTGATTGATTACGCCACAAATATATGAATGGTTAGTTTCAAACTCCCCTTCGCCATATTTTTCCCAAAAACGCGGATCGGCTTTTCCAACTGTCGATTTGTTCAGGAGAACTTTGTTCTCTTAACATATCGACAATGTATCAAGCCAGAATACGCGAGAATTGTATGGAGAGGTCTACTTTTTTCACGGCTTTTCCAACTTTGAAGTCAAAAAACACCAACTTAGAGGCTTCGCAGCATATATGTTCCATACACGGATTTACTCAGAATTCGGAGTAGAACATTTCGTGTGTCTGTGTGTGTGTGTGTCTGTGTGTGTGTCTGTGTGTGTGTCTGTGTGTGTGTCTGTGTGTCCGTCCCCCCCTTATAACTTTTGATCCGCTCAATTTACAGAGCCTAAAATTTCAGAATATATAAATAGTTACAGGCCTACAAAACTTTTATACTCGGAATTTTGAATTTTTGTTTCAGTCAGGGGTTATCAACTTTTGAATTTTTATTTTATTTTTCCATATATCTCAGAAACCATAAACGGTAGAACGCTGAAAATTGGTACAAACATAGACAAATACAAAATCTCAAATTAGTTTTTTCAAAAAAATTCCAGGGTTTCTCAAACATTTTTTATTAAGAAAAATATTTTTTTTATGATAAATTTATGAGTTTAACTGCCTATATTTCCAAAACTTTTACAATTATCGAAAAAAGCCGAAACACCCCAACTAGATAATTTAATTTTCTATAAAAAATATTAACATTGTAGCAGAAGATCTCAATTTTTTTTTAACAATTTTTTTAAAAATTGAATTTAGTGACGACATCGCTTCATACATTTTGTATGGCAGTCGCCTATACACAATATGTAAGAAGACTTAATAGTTTGATACTTCATCTCCAAACATACATACATACCATCATGCTATTTGCATATTCTGGGTAGGAAAAAGGATCTTCCTCCATACTATCCTATCTTGACATACATACCTACATATGTTGTATAGAAAACAAAATATCTGAAAATATTCAATAATTTGTATCTATGGGTTTATAGTTTGGTACATATTCTTCAACTATACATACTATCGCTATCGACAGTTGGATCTCATGTGTTACATGCAACTAGTAGTAAAAAAAATCTTTGGTCAAGAGGTCTAGGTAGAGCAATTTTTCATAAACCTTATTTTTCATGTTTGCCAGACAACACAAAGCGACGCTCACTGCACAATGGACAGTTTGTTGTTGTAGTGATTAATCGACAAGCAGTGCCATCTGTCGGAGTTGACGACAAACTATTGTGATGAACGCGTCTCCCTTTAAGTACCTACCTACGTTTTAAAACAAACTTAGAATTTGCAAACCTACCTACCTTAATTCATTACTGAGGTCCGATATCACAATGGCAAGAATTATTTGAGCGCCAATTTATTACAAGCTTACCCGGTGAAATTCGTACCGCCTCAGTCAATGGATTTTGTGTTAACTTTTAACTAAACCTTATTTAGGATTAAAAAATAACGTAACGTATGTAATAAAAAGAAAATAAAAAAATCATTAAGTTGAATAGTTTATTAGGATATAATTATAATATAAAATTGCAAAAATCGGTAATAATGAATAAATTTTTCTGTATCTGACAGCTCAAGAACCAACCCCAAGCATGACGTCAAAATTTTCTTTAATCCATATGTTTTGTTTTCAAATTTTTCTTCGTAAAATTAATTCCATTTTCAAATTATTTAAATAATAATGCTAATTAAATCAATATAATAAGGTAGGTACCTATCTCGAGTTTCTATTCTAAATGTATCAATGATATGTTAGTGAGTAAAAACATTCGAACCAGTGGTCACGAGTTCGAATCATGCAACTACCGAATGCGTTCACCTACACAAGCATTTATGCTTACGACCTGGCATCGGCTGGTTTATGAAGTAACGAAGAAACCTGTTTGTATCACAGCCTATTGAGAAATTGTTTTTTTGTAAGTGCTTTGAATTCCTGCTTCTCCAATAACATTCCAACTTCGTCTCTATTGATATGTTAAAAATGTGTCAAAAAATATCATTGACTCGTTGACTGGTAATGTATGAGGATGTATATGTTATTGTTACAAGGACATATTCATTCTATAATTTAAAGAAAATCTGCTGCCATCATCCTATTATGGCGAGTGATGTGGCAGGTAGGAATAACAAAAAAAAATCGCTCATCCTAATATCCACCCTAGTAGGTATGGCAGAATGAGCTTTTGAAATATTCAGTTCAATTTTTACGAATGCCGAAGGAATAATCATCTTTCATATAAAAAAAAATTAAATATATGTTTGCATGTCAAGATAGGAAAATGTGGTATACGGTTCTCTCTCCCTACATTGCGTCATGGTATGTATGAAGGTATTGAGTAATGTTGACTTTCATACAATTCGTTTACACAATAATACGCAGATCGCAATTTTCATGATTTCTCATTACTCCCATCATCAAATCTATTGGCTTTGTTCAAATAGAACCATCGCAAAAGTAATAATACCTTTCTAATAAAAAATTAACCATCGAAATTAGACCTAGTGGTAAAAATTTATCGCTGAACGTACACAAAAAAATTCACTCCGAACGTCGGTTAAAAATTATAAATTATTCTTCACATCAAAAAACAATTTGAAAAGTAATAAATCTTTAACGATATGATTTGAGTGACGTGTTTAAAAATTTAATACTCAAGATTAAAATCTTAATAAAGATAATCCTATTAAGTCATTCATGAAACGAAAGAATCATAAATCAAAAGAAGAACACTCCTTTTAAATTTAAAACGATATCCGAAATGAATTTATTAATAATTTGATTTTAACGGAATAAACGAAATGAGATTATTTTCTTAATAGAAATCTAATGGTTATTGTAAATTTATTACGACTTTTTTTCATTTTTTTTTTCAAAATTAATTTTAATCAACTCTGATGGACAAAGAGCTCGTCTGACTACACGATAAGAAAAAAAATGTACTAAATCTAAATGAATTATGGTTCGCTGCCTCGACATTATCTTGATAAGTGGTGTGATTTATAATATGGTTAAATAAAATCTCTTCAAAATGAATTATCAGGGGTCATGAGAATGATATTTCAAAAGAAACAATGGATTTTAATTAAATATAAATATAAAATATCACTTGGTATATTATGATTGACAAAACTATTACACCTAATACCTACCAATATACCTACACGCGTTACACAATATCAAATCAGATAAAAAAAATATTTCACGACAAACCATAGATTATTTACTTTATATTGCCAATGTCAAACGCAGTTTTAAATTCAAATACAGAATATGTTTACAAAAAATACTCTTCTATGAAACAATATACCTACCTCACTTTACAATAAGTGAAAAACAAAAATTGTGCCCATTTATACTCCTCGATGAATACATGGTAAAAAAATAAAATACAAAGTAATAAAAAATATAATAGGGATTTCTATAGCGCCGTTTAGTGATTCAAGACCATTCCAAGAGCGCCAATAGTTCAGTTTGTGCTGCTCTACGAAACAAATTTGTTTTATAGTGCATTAGCTAATTACTGGAGGCAGTCCATTCCACAGTTAGTATGGTAGCTCACACCGATGCGGTCACAAGGAGCCGTTTTGTTGACTCTGTTCAACTCTTGCGGCTCTAAGGGCCTAGGCAGTAAAGGCGGGGGTGGGCGGCCGACGCTGTTGTGCCCTCGTCAATTCTGTACTTAGAGAAGAGCAGGACGGACGCCTCTTGTCTCGCTCGGCAGTTACTCGTCAAACTGTGGCGAATGTTGTTGTGTGGTTCGGGCACACTGCCGGCGCAGATGTCGGGTCAGACATCCTGTGTTGACAACTAGACGTCAAATCTGACAGGTGATGATTGCGTCGGATGCCCCCGGTGTTAGCCCGCGGAACCTTCGGACGCCAACACGAGGACCGAGGGGTGCGGGGACAAGCCCTTCCGTTCGATCGGTGTGCCTAGGGGCATGCCCCTGCTGCCGATCTTGAGCGGTTGCCCCGCCGTTTGAGGTTGGATTCTCGGGGGCAGTGGTTGAACCCGATGGATGGTGGATATTTTGTGTTTGTCCGACGTTGCGGCTGCGTCCGGTGGCGAACAGGGCCAATGGGCTCTATAGCGTCGCCGGCGTGGAAGTGGATCGCAATCTCCCTCGAACTCTTGTAGGGAGTTGAGAAGTCTTCCAGAGAGCTCTTGTTTCCGACACAGCTCTTGGATGCATTGTGGTGCTATGTTGTTCAAGACATTTTAAACAACACAAAACAAATTTTGAAATCAAATCGCTCTGGATACTTTAACCAGTGTATTTTTTTAGGGTAGTGACTATACTCAAATACCCGTCGAATGATCCACTTCCATGTAGGGCGGTCATGGACAGATATTTGAATTGTTTTGAAGAGTTATTTACGATTTTTTTAGTAGTGGTTTTGAAGTTGTAGGAATCTATGTAAATGAGGAGCGTAAGAAATTTGTTTTTGTCAAAATGTTTTTGTCAGAGATTTCGTCGAAATTCACATAAAAGTTATTTTTATAAAAATCTACTGTAATTTATTAAGAGAAAGAAATTTTCTTGAACAAATAATCATCAGTTGAAATACCTAGCAAGCTTATTAATTTGATAACACAGCTAATCTAATCATAAAAACTAATCATAACAATACTAGTCCTATTTAAGTCAGACAATAGCAATTATGTAGTCTGGGTTCAAGGCAAATACTGAGAGTGCCAACAAGACCGACAAGACTGACTGACTTACTTTACCTCCCCATTTGCAACACAAATACCAGACAGAACTCATGCATATACCGCACTTCCCATTTTTATAACTCCAACATTAGTGATGCAGATCTTTTTAACTCCCCATTAATTACAATAAAGAATAAATTTCTAAGCATTATACATACTATATTCTTAATTTCTCACACTGATGAATTGGGTGCATCGCGTAAAAGTTCACACACATATACCTACACCCACACACACGCACACACACATGGTAGCATTTTGTAGTTTCAACTTTTATCTCATTTTATATTCTTTTTCTTCTTACACTACATACTTTAATTATAATAATGTAATATTGTATACATTTAATTGATGTTGAGCGTGAATATTCTTTATATATTGTGTTTCACCTGGTTATTTGTCGAGTCATTGTTTGTATACTTAAAATAAAATTATATAGTCAAATAAAATAAAATTGAAATTGTATGCAAATAATATGTATGTAGATCATAGCACAACGTAATAAGTTGGTACGTAGTGCATATCTGTAAAAGGTGCATTTTCCGTTAATTTGATAATGTAAGTAGATATACATATATGTTTTTATTTCCACACTTATCAATTA
Organism: Molanna angustata; assembly: GCA_963576475.1. Lineage (NCBI taxonomy): Eukaryota > Metazoa > Arthropoda > Insecta > Trichoptera > Molannidae > Molanna > Molanna angustata. The sequence continues at coordinate 35,343,077 of OY754972.1, forward strand.
AAGCAGTATACCTCAATTTAGAAATTATATTAAAATTTGGATTTAGACGACATCGTCTCATACAATTAGTATGATAAAATTACGGGGACTCCTAGATAGATTAATAATTTATTGATCTTCATACCATCGAGCCGTTTACCTATTTAACAAAACAAAATATCATTAAATATTAAATAATTTGATACGTAGGTAATCTATATTATTTATACGTACTAACGACATCGACAGTTGGATCTCATGTGTTGCATGCAAGTAATTATTTATACAATACGACAAGATTAAACAGAACCTTAATACTTCATTGAGTGTCACATTTATAATAGATGACGTATCTCACAACTCTCAATATTATGGATTGGAAATTTTTATTTTGCAAGTTTCAATAGTGTCTTAAAATGAGAAGGTATCGCTTAAACGTTTTACCTATGAAAAAGAATGAATGTTTTTTTTTCTTAGACTCGAGTAACCTCTGTTTCCTTTTTGGCTAAATATTTTCAGAGCTAGGCATAAAAGAAAAAGGTTGAAGATAATTCCGTAGGATCAGGGAGATCTTCCCCAATGTAATTAAGGACTAGAGTTCGTGGCGAAAAAAGAAGCCGATATATTTCACACAAAATCTACAAAGATACAAACAACTAACACGTAGAATACGTTGATAGCGAAAAATCTTCTCCTGTCGTAGAATAAAATAAATAAATTTATTATTACAAGTTGCAATTTTCAAAAGAAATAATAAAAAGGTTTGATCGAGGCCATTTATTAACATAAACACTGAATTTTTTTTTGGTATTAGTAACAAATTTCATGTTAAAATTAACCGAAATATAGTGATTATAAAACATTTGGTTTTGTGCACATAGCCAAACAGGAGTCATAGATAGATATTACTACAAATGTTTGTCTAAAACGCAGGTAGCCAGTTCGGTTGTCATAATATGTTTTTCAGTGCATTTAGGAGAAATTCCGATAACTGGCGTTAGAAGTTTATGAATCTACTGGTATCTGACAATCCTCCACGCTCCAGTCCATTGATAGATGGAATCTGCCAAGTCCACACCGTCTCTCAATCTTGTCCATCAGCAACTATAAATAGGATGTGACACAGATAGAAGATTTTACACATTTTAAGAGTTCTCTACTGTTGTTTGATAGAATCACCACGTTGTTCACTAAATCAGACCAAGATATGCGAAGCGTTTCCCCGCAACCATTCGACTTTTCTTATTTCAGTGGGGGTAATGAAGGGGATTTGTTCTTCTTGTAGAGGGAGGGGTTCTAAGAGGTAGTCTGAAACTGCGGATTTTACCGTGGTGACATATTGACATATTACCGTAGTCAATAAAGGGGGTGAAAGTTTGCTCGAGTGTGTCGGCAAAGTGCTCGGCACGGTCTCTAGCAGAGTAGGCTTTACCAGTGGTGCCACCTGAGAGGGCGGTAATGCCGGTGGAGGGTTTTCAGAGGCTTTTGTCGATTTTCCACCACTTTTGTCTGGGGTTGGCGTCCAGTTGAGAAAGGAATATCTGCCAGTTCTCATTTCTAATAATTTGGAGGGCTGTCTTGACCGATTTATTGAGTCGGTTGAGATGCCATATTTTTCGGGATTTGTTTTTTTTTTTGTTTTATTAGGTCCTTTAGGATGTCGGGGTGAAGGGGATCGGAGGTTGATGTCTTTGAGAATTCTTATAGTGCAGTCTTGATAGCTGTTGAAAATTTGCTGATCTCCACGTCGATGTCTGAAGGAGAGGAAGTATTTGTAGGAACTGTAATGGAGTTGTCGCTGCAGTTTTCTGCAGAGGCAACATACAGAGCGGCACGCGTGCACGCCGAGGGAACCAAGGCCTGCTAGCGGCTTCTTCGTGGCGCGAGCAGCATTCGCCCCTGTCACCTCTGCTGTGTGAGGACGATCGCGACACGAAGCTCTCCGCGTCGTCGTTTATGAATGATCGCTAAAATTTAACTCGTGGTATACATATATTGAAAATAGCCTTATATTAAATTATCGAATAAGCAAGTAATAAAGAAGAACATACTGTAAGTAATCAATCATAACATTTATTTGGAGACCCCATTGTTCACCCACTGCATGTATTATAACTATTATAAAATATCGATCAAAGATTTATAAATAAATAAATAATGAACACTTCCTTGCACCTTGCGCAAGTGGCGAGTTTTTTTGCCGTATGGCAATTTCTTCCAACTAACCAGTGATTCCAGCCCAGAGAAGCAATATTTGCGTGAGAAATAAATATAAATAAAATTCACCTCTGCTGGGAATCGAACCCAGGACGCCCGCATAGAAACCGAACGGCTTACCAACTGTGCCACGGCGTTCGGCACAGTTATTTATGGTGGTCAATTGATACGAACACCCATGGCGAAACAATTTGATTCGATTCCTGATATAAAATATTAATTAGCCTAATCACATAAGATCAAAAGACCAAACCCGCCATAGAGATATTCTAGAGAAACTGAGAATTTTTCCTAAGAAGTAATGTTTCTCGCTGTCTGGATAGGGTCAATTACCTCCCTCACCACAATACCTTCTTCAACCGACTCAATAAATCGGTCAAGACAGCCCTCCAAACTCTTAGAAACGAGAACTGGCAGACATCCCTCTCTCAGCTGGACGACAACCCCGAACGTACCAAAGTCACTTTTTAAACTGACTTTGGTACGTTCATATAGCAATCATGCTACCTTTGTGCATTAGCTTTATGTAAATTTGAAAATAACATACATCAAAAACGACAATTCATTGATTATGTAGCCACAAACATCTAACTGTTTGACGAAATAGTGAGCGGTTTTTAGTGTAGTGCGTTCTGCGTTTATCAGTCAGATCGTGCATGTGTCCAGTTGATTGAAATCACATAACCCAGTAAAGCAGTGCAAAACTAGTCCCTACCTATGCTTTAATTTAGTAGGTACCTACATAATTGATCAAAACCTAATTGTCATTTGCCTTTTGCAGAAACAAATTAATCTATTCGAAGAAATATATATTTTAATTTACAGTTTTAAATTATGAGATTTGATAATATGTAGTTTGAATTATGCTGTTGAAATGTTAGAAGTCCCTTTCCATTATATGTAGGTATTGTTTCCTACGTATATTATTTTACGTGACACAACTTGAATTTATATACAGGATTAAAATAGCAGACCAACTTAGATTGAATTTATACTACGAGTATGTACATACATATGCTCTCGAGCAGACAATACTCACTTACGGCGTAATTGGTTTTTGGTGGACTAACCAAAACAAATATCTCTACGATCTGTTTTTTTTTCCAAAACTCCCTTGCGAGGATAGCATACATACATATGTATATACACCAATTCAAAACAAAACGAATTCATCAAAAGGGCATGTCATTTCTATAATGTCAACCTATCGGGCAATATACTACATTCTGATATATGTATGTATATTTACTCCTAGCAATAACTGCTGCAATAACTATTTATATTGATGCATAGCGGCGTGACTTTTTAATATTTAACCTATTTTTATTTAAATTTGTTTTTATTCCTACATATATCATAGTAGCACATTTAATCCTTCTCCCATCGTTTTTCCTTTTTATAATACTCTTCCCTTTATTTCCCGTCACCGTTAAACATTCAATATTTTTTTAAAAACAAGTTATTTGTTCTAATAATGTTTTCATTTATTTTGATTATGTTCTTTATTATTCAGCGTTGTAATGTGTGTGCTTGTATATTATGATTGTCATCTGTGGACAAATTTAATTGGTCTGTTTTTTGTTTATTTTTTATTGTATTCATTTTGTATATTTTATAAGACTGTGTTTGTCCCTTAAATAAATAAATGAATAAGTTCAGATTATTTGTTTTAGAATAACCTGCATGTCCAGGATCAATGTAGCAATCAGATAACAGATAGCATATATAGCAATAGATAGCATCGTTTAATAATAACAAGACCATTCGATGGACGCTTTTGATTATTGTCACTGCGAAACAAAGAAATCTTAAGATTTTAACCGAAAGCCTCAAAAGATTACGAACTCTCAACATAGTTGTGGAGAGAAACCTATGTTTATTTTGCTATATATGTATATTGCTTCTCTATGTAGGCTTTAATGTTCTTCATGCGTGTTTATTTCGCAAAATTACTTTACGAAGTAAATACATTAAAAATGAAGTCTTCAATATATTTTTTGTGTGTTTTTTTTTGGTAAATTGGTATAAATATAATTTTGTTTCATATTCTACGTTTATTTTATCTCTTCGTGCTACCTATAACCAAATACAAATTTCTAAATGCTTCATGTATTTAATATATTTTTTTAAGTGATCGTGGTCCAGTTACAATCTCGACTCTAAGGTCATACAATATTTTTTAGAATCTCGTGTCAGCTGATTGGGGAGTCGGTGGTAATGTCGGAGTACTTTGGGGGCGTAGCCCTAGGGTACCACCCCTTCATTGCAATACATAAAAAAGAAATGAATGTCAGTACTGGATCATTGTCTCATCTACATTCAATCATAAAAATACGTTAAATCAACGTTTATATTATAAATAAATAATTTATATTAATTATTAATACAATTTTTTTTTTATTTTTTTTTTTAAATGAATATGTCCTTGTTAAACAAGTACATATACATCTTCCTACCTTTCCTAAAATAAGCAAATAAATGCTTGTGCTTAGGTGAACGAAATCGGTCGAGGCAGGATTCGAACTCGCGACCACTGGATTTCTAGCCCAAAGCGCTAACCGCTCTGCCACCGACCCATCAATTATTTAATAAATTTTTATCTAATAGATTTCTAAAGTCTGACTGTAATCTTAATATACTTCATGAGTAGCCTTGTTGGCATAGAATGATATGATGGTATTAGCAAAACGTATGAGAAATGATGAATAATTGATTAAAATAGGAGAATTTCTCATTTTTTTTTTGTGATCATTCTTTGAATTCATGAAATGAACGGATGTTATGTTGACGATGTGAGCAGACGGCAGACAGAAGCTCAAAAGAAAGGCCACTTTAAATCAACCGCAAAAATCTTTTTTCGGTTTTATAACAAAGACACGTTTTTCGAAATGTTAAAGCTGTCTGTGTTTCCTGTGACTGGACAGTTTTTATTTGGACCGATGCGGTGAGTTGGACCATTACTTCATTAGATGCGTACCACTATTCGACTCACGTCTCAGTTAGGTATATACATAACGAGTTGTATTCCCTCGAAGGCGACCCGTCCAAATATTTTTAGTATGTGGTGGGAATATTGGTTTAGCATCCATACCTTTTTGATCTCGACAATGTCGTTAGATTAGGGACTTGTTATCTTGTACGTGTGAATTATTGAAACAATAAAATTTTCAATTGAAATCTCTCTCCTCCTCAGATTTTATTCCACATTTCTCCTTACTGCAGTCAGGACTTATCAACTTTTGAATTTTTACTTTATTTTTCCATATGTCTCAATAACCATAAAAGCTAGAACGCTGAAAATCGGTACAAATATAGATGAATAGAAAATCTCAAATTTGTTTTTTCAAAAAAGTTCCAGAGTTACTGAAACATTTTTCATTAAGAAAAACATTTTTTGTGATAAATTTATGTGTCTACATATATTTCCTATATTTCCAAAATTTTTGAAAAAAGCCTAAACACCCCAACAAGAAAATTAATTTTCTATCTAAAATATGAACATTGTAGTAGTACATCTCAAACTTTTTAAAAAAATTATAAAAATTGAATTTAGTGACGACATCGCTTCATACATTTTGTAGGGCAGTGGCCTATACACAATAATTTCTGAGAAGACTTAATAGTTTGATACTCTCCAAACATACATACATACATAGGTACCATCATGCTGTTTTCATATTCTGGGTAGGAAAACAGACTGACCTCCAAACTATCCTATCCTGACATATATACCTATACATGTTTTATAAAGAAAACAAAATATCTTAAAATATTTATTAAATTTTGTTTAAGTGTTTACAGTTTGGTAGGTATTCTTCAATTATGCATTATATCGCCATTCACAGTTGGATCTCACGTGTTACATGCAACTAGTTATATAAATTAAATTATCTAGTTGGGGTTAGTAAAATTGGAAATACAGGCAGTTAAACACAAAAAAAAATTATAAACAAAAAAATATTTTTCCCCGTAAAAATTTGAGAAACCCTGATTAAACAACGTGAAATAAGGATTTGAGATATAGTATTTATTTTAATTTATACAAATTTTCAGTTTTATATATTTTATGGTTTTTGCGATATATGGACAAATGAAATAAAAATTCAAATGTTGATGATTCCTGACTGAAACAACAATTCTAAATTATGAGTATAAAAGTTTTGTATAGATCAAACATTGTGAACTTTTTGTAATGTAAGGGTCTGTGAATCATGCGGACCAAAAGTTAAAACGGGGGCAGGACACACACACTCACCTAGATACACTTAATACACTTCTCCGGATTCTGATTCAATCCATTTATATTATATGAGAAGCCTCTAAGCTGGTGTTTTTGACTTCGAGGTTGAAAAAACCATGAAAAATATAGACCTGGCCATACAAATCTTGCTGACCTTGGCTTGGAACTATGTTAATAAAAATTTGAGTTTGTGCTTTTAGTAAACGTAGGTATCCATTTATTCGAAAATCAGCACAAAAATACCATGGACCTGCGGTAATCTAGAAACCATTATTTGGGTCTTTACGGCTAATAGAAATATCCCGATACCAATTTGCGGAATTGGGTTTTGGCTTTTTCTAAACTGGCGCTGATTGTTTTGCAATCGCTAAAAAAAGCACAACTTTCAATTTCGTATTGGGTTGCGTAAGTAAGAATTCCTTTTATTTAAGATCGAGGTCAAATGGACGGAAATCGAACTTACGCCCCGAATAAACTTTCACAGGACAACGATTTTCTCTGTAAACAAGCACTCTTAAAATATCTTATTAATTTATTTAAAAAGTATCATCTCACAAAAGAAGTATCTGTGAAACGATAATATATGAGTATATCTAAATGTGGCAACTTGTTATTGTGGTGCGTGTTCATTTCATATTAGACATACATAATATATGAAACGTATGGATGATTTTTTTTCTTTTTTGGCTGTTTTTTATCCACAAAAATTTATCAAAATGTCATATTTTAAATTTGTGAAATCTTTTTTCAAACAAAGAAAGAAAAAATTGTTGAAAAAATAGTATTTTAAAAAAAAAGTCTACGTAGATAATATTTCCATTTTAGAATCCAAAATCTAAAATATAATCAAGTTGTGACTATGAAAAAGGACTGTCTTTTGAAAGAACGAATCGATCATTTGCCAATTTCCAACATCTTCACAAATAAAAGAAATGTAGATAAAATTAAGATAATTTATGACATCAAATGAAAGGCACAATATAATTGACTGTGTAACCAAATAAATATACATTCGGTTCTATCAAATTTTATTGTACAGACTAAATTTGTTTTCTTAAAAAAAGTACCTATCTATTTATTCAATTTTTAAAATACCAATTTGTATCCCTTTAAAAGTACCTATTTGACGATAGCTTTTACCATAATCCTATTTATTGAATTTTATTTATTACAAACGTAGATATTATGATGTTTGATTTCTGAGAAATCCATTTTAATCTCAGTCCAAAGAGCACATAGAGATATATTGTAGCAACGTACATATAATAATTCAAGACGTGATTTTTTAGCTATATGTATGTGTAGAAAAAACGAATTAACTTGTAATATGATACAGTTTACCTCGAAATGCGCGAAACAACAACTATAATCATTATTTTATCTTAATTTTATGCCATCCCTAACAGTAATATTAGTCAGCCATGATACGTGTACGTATCGGCATTCTTGGATCGATTCATATATGTTGTAGGTTGGGTGAATTGAACTTGATATATTTTTTTAACATGGCTACGCCAACACAAGCTATTAGGATTTGGCTTTCTACTCTTCTGCATTATTTGGTATTGGGGAGGGTTAGAAATGTGCTAAAGAAAACATTGACCCGGGTTGTAAGTAGGAGATAACGCAAGATTCCCAAGATCGTTCCACAGTTGAGTTGCTGTGTTCAAAAAGTGGTTCTTGCTCCTTTACAACAACTGTTTTGTATTCATTTTAGTTATGCAGACACATTTATTTAAAACTCTTGGCATAGAATCTTGTTTGATTGAAAAAATGGATGTTGGTATATCTGCGGTTTATGCATTCCTATACCATTCTTCCGTCTAAGATGAAATTTTGGAGGTTTGTTCAATTCATACCCGCAAAGATTATTGAGTTTTCATTTGAGATTTGAACATTCGATTAGCAGGGCAGGCCATGCTATTTCCAGTCTCCATAAGCAGTGGTAACAAAAGTAGCCACAGAATGCGAAAAAAGATAGTGATCTGCTCGGAGTTGAGTGAATTAGAATTTTGTCTCATCGTACGAACTGAGGTATCACATTACGGGGGTTTGAAGAGGCTTTTGATGTTTCATAAAATATATGATGTAAAAACCAAACCTCCTCTGACGCTTTGAAGGCGAAACTTAAGATTAATCAGAAAATACATATTCCATGCATACTTCCATAGCATAATATTATTTTATTTAAACCTAACAAACATACAGTCATCAAAAGAAATATTACAACAAATTCAATTTTAACAATATATCATAGACAAATTTTGTGTGCGGATATTACATTATCTTTTTAAGTAGCACAGTGTAATACTATTGCTATTTAAAATTAAGTTGGTACTCAAAATTCAGAAGAAAAAGGACCAAAAGAGGGAAAGGAAGGTTGTGGCATTCGCAGTCAAAAAGAACATAGCAGGAATCAGCTACCGTAAACCTCTAAGGGTCTCAGAGATAGCATTTTTATATTTTATTTTAGTATGTCTAAAAATATCAACAATCTTAAAAAAAAACATCATAAATGTTACATGCCCTTTGGATGAATGAATTTTGGAAATATTTAGCTCTGCAGAGAGGCAATCTAAAAGTAAGATTTGTTCTAGTACTACGATAGGGGCTTTCGCGCTGTGTTGGTATTTAGTTTTAAATATTAAGTTATTAATTTACAGAGAGGCTGCTCCGGTCTAGATAGGCACTAGGTAGTAACCTGTCGCCTGTTCCCCAAATCCAACGCGAAATGATGTCGCGTGTGTATCCGATCATGCTGTGCGTAGCTCGGTAATTAGTTGCAAGCTAATTAAAGAGCATTACACAACAGAGCGAGGTACCCACGCCACACCATAAAACATTTATAATTTATCAGAAGAATATGAATTAAATAATATTATAGACAGGTATTAAAATAGTTTGAATTGGACTTACGTATTTATTTGATAGTGTGATTCTAATTTTAAATCAAGATTGATACTTCAATTATGGACTATTAAATATTTTAAATAATATAGATCGATAAAGACGCGTAAATACAACTGGAATGTGAGTCGGGCAGAGTGACTGCCTACCACTGACCTTGGTTAAACTGAACCGCGAGTGATGATGTGCGCCGCCTTAAATAGCCGGCTGACGTCCCCCTACTCCTTGAAGTGAGTAGTCAACTTGGCTGGCCGGACATGCTACAGGGCAATCAATTGGAAGACTCCCAACAAGAGACTCAGAGTCAACGGCACCATCAATAATTTTATGTAGGTATGTCATGTCTGCAATGGTACGTCTATTTTATAAAGATGTTATTTTATGATAACGAGCGGAAATGATTCTATCATCAAAGATTCAACATATTATGCATATATCTTTCCTTATGATATCGGTGAGAAAATAACAAATATAATCATTCAGGAGATCAAGTAGACTGGTCATTTTAAAGAAACTGCTCCTTGGCAATAAAGTCACTGTGCTAAACATTGGATGATGTGTTGGGTTAAGTTTCAAACCAACGAATAAATAGTAGGTACAAATATTAGAAAAATAACTACACGCCATGTTCTTTTTTCGATTGAAAGAGTCAACTTGATAAAATAATTGATCATGGGATCCATGAAAAATTCATCAAACTCTTCAATTTTCACTTCAACGATAAGAACTCTTTACAACATCGTCCGATTTTAATAATTACTTTTTTTAATACAGACTGATAACATATGAATATCGAGTTCTAATAATGAAACCCACGAGAAAAAAATATCGAAGTAAATTTGCAAAGTCGTCTGCAATTACTAATAATTCTTTACCACGTCGTCCGAATTCGATGATTACTTTTTAATTAGAAAGGGATTACTGTTGGAATGGTTTCATTTAAACTATGTCAAGAGTTTCGATGATGGGAATCATGAAAAATCACGAAACTCATCAATTTGCGAAGGATTTGCGTATTATATTGTATAGGCGAATTGTATGAAAGATAGTATTACTATATACATACATACTATTCCGCCAGCAGAGAAAACTGAACACAAAATATTTCTATCTTGACATTATGTATGTACATACGTCAAATCTTTCAGGGAGTGACGCCCACGTTCTCTGCTTAAGATAGAATTGCTGTTTGTTAAAAGGTTCTTAAAATACTTGAATGCAATTAAATAAGTCAAGACTTTAGGACAAAAAAGACATGTGTTGCTAAAGCAAAATATATTCTCGACAAGCGAACAAAATGCTCCCATCTGGGTCGTAAATTAATCAAAAATATCTACTTACCTGTTTGTATTGAATTCAAAATTAAAGGATCCTTTGCGACCCTTTTCAAATAGTTTCCCGGCTCTGGAAATTCCCAGAAGAATTGGATAATTAAAAATTGAACCGAGGTATGCCCTTTTTGTCTTGTTTTTTTTTTCACTTTTACTGCCAATAGGTACGCAATTTGTAAACACACCTGCTGAAAAAAACTTTTAAGAGTAGACTAAACCCGATGTTTTTGTTGAGCCAAAGTCGAATTGATGACAGAAGCAGAAAATTCTGAGAAACAGTCGAAATTCTCCAATAATGTATTTAATTCTTTTTTTCGGAATTCGCATGTTGTATCCTTTCAGAAAATGATGACATTATGCTTGAAAACACTTAAAAATAGGTACTCATTATTTCATTTTTCGATATGATCAAGAGAATTTATTTGTCTTAATAAATCGACAGTATTAATTTTATTGTAATTATTTCTCTCGGGTGAGATGATTGTATGCAGTATGCAAGATTCGGAGCATATAAATATATGAATTAACTCAGAATACAGAGTAGAACATTTAGTATTTAGTGTGTCTGTGTGCGTGTGTGTGTCTGTCCCCCCTAATAACTTTTGTTCTGCTTGATGCACAGAGCCCCAAAATTTCCGAAAATGTAAAAATTTTAGGCCCTCATAACTTTGATACTAAGAATTATTCCAGTCAGGGGAGACGATTTTTTTTTAATTTTATATTTCCATATTATTATATTATCTTCAAATAAAAACTAGAACGCTGAATTTTTGTATAAATATCGGCATATACAATATCTTAAACTTTTTTTTCAAATTTATTAGTATTGTGTTATACTACTTACATTTCCAGTCTTTATAATATAGAAAAACGCCACAACACCCTTAATAAATCATTTAGTATTCTCAGAAAAATACCTACATTATAGTAGGTAATATTATCTACATCTCAAACTTATTTTTACAATACCAGTTGCATGTAACACATGAGATCCAACTGTCGATAGCGATAGTATGTATAGTTGAAGAATATGTACCAAACTATAAACCCATAAATACAAATTATTGAATATTTTCAGATATTTTGTTTTCTATACAACATATGTAGGTATGTATGTCAAGATAGGATAGTATGGAGGAAGATCCTTTTTTCCTACCCAGAATATGAAAATAGCATGATGGTATGTATGTATGTTTGGAGATGAAGTATCAAACTATTAAGTCTTCTTACATATTGTGTATAGGCGACTGCCATACAAAATGTATGAAGCGATGTCGTCACTAAATTCAATTTTTTAAAAAAAGGTTAAAAAAAAATTGAGATCTTCTACTACAATTTAAATATTTTTTATAGAAAATTAAATTATCTAGTTGGGGTGTTTCGGCTTTTTTCAATAATTGTAAAAGTTTTGGAAAAATAGGCAGTTAAACTCATAAATTTATAATAAAAAAAATATTTTTCTTAATAAAAAATGTTTGAGAAACCCTGGAATTTTTTTGAATAAACTAATTTGAGATTTTGTATTTTTCTATATTTTTACAAATTTTCAGCGTCCTAGCTTTATGGTTTCTGAGATATATGGAAAAATAAAGTAAAAATTCAAAAGTTGATAACCCCTGATTAAAATAAAATTCGAAATTCTGAGTATAAAAGTTTTGTAAGCCTATAACTGTTTATATATCCTGAAATTTTGGGCTCTGTAAATTGAGCGGATCAAAAGTTATAAGGGGGGGACGGACACACAGACACACACACAGACACACAGACACACGAAATGTTCTACTCCAAATTCTGAGTAAATCCGTGTATGGAACATATATGCTGCGAAGCCTCTAAGTTGGTGTTTTTTGACTTCAAAGTTGGAAAAGCCGTGAAAAAAGTAGACCTCTGCATACAATTCTCGCGTATCCTGGCTTGATACATTGTCGATATGTTTAGAGAACAAAGTTCTCCTGAACAAATCGACAGTTGGATTAGTAAAAACTGAATTCAGTGACGACATCGTTTCATAGAAATTGTATGGCAGAATACACAATACATATCTATGGGGATCTATCTGTGTAATATCATGTACCTAAATATAATTGTAGGATTTATGAATTATGGACTCTTAACAATCGTTTCCCAATCAATCTATTAATTTGATAAGCTGATTTTCACTCTGAATTGAAAAAAAAAACAGTAACAATATCATTAGCGAATAAGTAGACAGAAGAACCGTTGCTGCTAACAGATGCTACTTTGGCCTACAGAGACACTTGAAGTCCAGGTTGTTGTGAAGAAAGACCAAACTGGTATAAAACTTTGTCAGACCAGCAATGTTCTTTTTATTTTGTATTGATTCTCAATTAAATCAATTTGACACGCACCCAATAGCAAGTTGCCTCATTCTGGAGACTTATGATATTAATTGTCTCACAGATCTAGACTGAAAACACAATTAAAAACTGTGGCTCTATCGGGAATTGAACCCGAGACCTTTGGATCATGAGTTAGATACATAACATGTTAGATACATGAGTTAGATATATAATGTTGTTAATTTAAAAAAAAAATGTTATTCTATGTTACACGTAAATGGCTTACGCCGTATATTGTATTAAATAAAATAAATAAATAAATAAATAACCAACTGATCCATGAAGCCCGCTGTTACATCCTTGATATGGGTTAACACAAGGGTTTTTGATTCCACGGGACTTGCCCCTCTGATGTATTTTCGTTTACCCGATTTATAGCGGACGCCCAAAAACGATGATTACCTAACCTAACCGACTGAGCCACGAAGGCAGTGTTGACACATGCCTCCAAGACCTGATCTCTAATTAAAGAGATGTTATATTGCTATATAAATGTTATATGAATAGTCAAGAATATAAGTGATTATACTATGTTTTAGCTACATAATGTTTTTACCACAGTATAAGGAAATATTATGAATAAGACTGTATGTTGTGTAATGCATAAATTTTAATACAACAATTGATTAAATATAAAAAAAATTGACCCTTGTTATTTTATCATTCATTTGTTAATTATCTACAAGGGTCACAGTTTGGATCTATGTTCATTTAAATATATATATAATAATGACAATATACGAATACCTGTTTTGAATTATTATTTTATATTGCCTTAACGCATTAACAAATAACCCCAACTAAACTTATGACCTCATAATATGTGTGCTATGGAATGTTAAAACCTTTGTTTTTATTTCTATATTTATAGGATTAAATTTATGTAATGGATTTGTTTCCATGCAGCCGAGACACCCTATATAATTTGATTTGCTATTCAAAATATTGACATTGTAGTAGTACAACTCAAATTTTTTTGATAAAAATTGAATTTAGTGACGACATCGTTTCATACAATTTGTAAGGCAGTAAACACTACACAATAACTACGGGGACTCAATATTTTGATATTTAATCTCCAAACATACATACCATCATCCGGTTTTCATATTCTGGGTAGGAAAAAAGATTGATCTCAATACTATCCTATACTGACATACATACCTACATATTATATAGAAAACAAATAATTTTAAAATGTTTATAAATTTGTGTTTGTGTTTATAGTTTGGTACGTATTCTTCAATTATAAGTACATACTATAGCCGTCAAAAGTTGGATCTCATGTGTTGCATGCAATTAGTTTTTTTACAAAGCAATCCTAAGAACCTTGAATAATCAACAAGCTATGGATGTTTGATAGGCGTATGACACTCGATTCTATAATCTTACTTGATTCTGTGTATGAAATGACGTATACTTTTTAAGTATGTTTGTTGATATGTAGTATGTATGTAAATATGTCATACATTACGTCATAATAAAGCGTGGAAGCATTAAATGTTTTATTATTTAAGGGTGTGGTGTGACCCCTGTACGAAGAAGAACTAAGGTCGGAAATAGAAATAAAATGTCTGTGAGGTAATAATTTATATTCAGTACACGGTGTTAATGTTAGTATTGGCCGCAAATTCCCTAAATGCCAAGCGGTCATCACATTCGTGTCATGTTTGTAGTCCACAGATTTATAAAAAAATCTACAGTAAAATAAAACGAGTGGGTTGTGGCCAACACTAAACTCTCCACACCGTAGTAAGCGTTCATTTTTTCTTCTTGAAATGTTGACAATCTCAATATGGTAAAGAATGCTTATGTTGTATGAAATATTTTATTCATACGAAATTTTACTACCAGGAATATAAATTTTCTAACAATAGAATATTTTTATATTAATATAGACAAACTATTAATGCAGTATGGTGAAGAATGCTTATTTTGTATGAAATATTTTAATAAAAGCAGATAAATTTTATTTTTAAGAGCGTTAGAGCATTTTGAAAATTTTGACACGTGATATCATATAAAGAAATTTTATGATATCTATGAAAAGCTAATCAGTTCTGAGTTCAAGCTATTAATATTCTTATATCAATATGAAATCAAAGAACTGAATATTGCCAAACATAAAAAAAAAATTTTTGCTACATATAAGTTTCATACAAAAATCCATTAAATAAAATATAATTTTTCAAACCGTTGAATATTTTTCTTTTAACATTGACCAACTTTGAATACAATTTTATGAAGATTTTTAGTGTTGTATAAATAGTTGAAACCAAATTAAAATATCTCTAATTTCCAGGTCGTGAGAGCATTTTTTCAGTTTTAATAGATGACATCATAAAGAAACATTGAGAAAAAATGAACCGTTGTCTATGGAAAACTAATCAGCTCTAAGTTTATGGGCTTAACACATATCATATCAATATGAAGTAAATCGGACTAATAGTTTGGGCTGCAGATAGGACACAAAAAAAACAACGTAAATGATGAATTCATAGAGAAGAAATCAAAAGTTGTCTATGGAAAACTAATCAGCTCTAGGTCTATGAACTTTACACATATGATGTTAATATGAAGTCGATCAGACTTATAGTTTGGGCTGTATAGAGGACACAAAAAGGATTTTCCGCCGTATGACATACGCCATACATACAAACACATCATGACGATACTCACAGTGTGCACTCTCTACATGATACCCGTTGAGAAATTGATGTAAAAAAATACGCTTAAAAATTGTGAAATCATGACTCACCCCTATTCCATAGTGTGGAGAGTAAAAACGAAAATTGTAGGTATCCTTAGTACTTGAATTTATCTATGCTTTCATCGGTTTGTGAAATTGATTTTTCATTTAACTTTTTCTATAAATTTTTTCTTTTTATTCTTTTATCTAATATCTTCTTCATAAACATTATTTCACAACTTTCAAGAGTAGTTTTTTTAGCTAAAAATATACTACAGCGCAATGCCACAAGGGTTCCCGTTGTGTCAACTTAAGACAGAATATACTGGCGTATACGTTCAAGGAGGCCTGACCCTGGATGAAGTGGAATAGAGGGGCAGGAAAAAGAAGAAGTAGATCTACTGTTTACTACTACATACAAATGAAACGGCGCGCGGCGTTAAGTCATATCACACAGGCGGTGTAAGTAAATATATTTTTTTCAATTGAATTTTAACGATTGTACAAAAAAGTAGTTTAAAATTATTTTTCAGCCCAGAGAACGATTTTATTTGAATTATTTATTTTCGATGTCTGAACACACGTTTTTAAAAATACAAAAATAGTATTTATAATATTTGTATTGATGAAAATCGAAATGTGTAAATGAAATATATTACATATATATTATAATATGATAAAATTTACTCTCAAATTAACTTCTATTTAGCATACCTAAGCATTCCAATAATTATGATGGTTAGATATTTATTTACTAACAAAAAACTGTCAGAAAACCATCGACTCAAAAGTATCGATTAAGTCTAACGTAATTTGCATACAAATATCTAAAGCAGAGAGGTACGAAATATTGAATTTGAAATGAAAAGAAAGCATATTGAAAAGATGGTAGAATAACTTAAATCAAATTTCATGTCTACCAGAATACAAAATAACTGAATTGTGACCAAAATATTTCTCATAATGGTAGAATCGTACCTATTTCTTATATTTGGTACAACACATTTATTTATTTAATCAAATGGGTAGAAGACATGAGTGATTTTTTGCGAGATATTTTACATATGTACTTAAAGAATTCTAGGTATTAACATCAAAGCGATATATGTCGCTGTATACTGAGGTGGCAAGGCCTAAAGTCCGGACCCTATTAGTAAGTATGTAAGTATATAATTTTTATTTTTATCATCCATACCTATCATTTATTAAATTATCATCCATATTAACAATTTATTCAAAATACAAAGTGACCATGGCGGGAATTAATCATGAATCATAAGATACACAACAGAAAGAAAACTGAGATTTCACGAGCACAAGTATTATCTTGCATTAATCATAAAAATGTTTAAATCAGTATCATAATCATAACTTCATTTTTTTATATCTTTTATCTTAAATTTTGTTAAGATCAAAGTTTTGTATGTACATAATTGTCACTAATTTTTGTATAAATTAAAAGTGTTATTCAATTTATTTTAAACTTTGAATGCTAAAGTCTGAAGCTGATTTTAATCTTATCAAATCAATTTCATGAGTAGCCCTAATATAGGTTTACAATAAAAATAATCAAATTATTAAAATAAGCGGTTTGTCAAGACTCAGCAGTGAACAGAACGATGAAAAATAGTGAATATTTATTTTGTTCCTATACATATATTAATGGAACGATCATGAGACATTAAATTATTACCTAGTTGGATAATTACAGTTTTTTTTACAAATTAGGATGATACAATAATTGTTAAGACTTACCCATTGGACTAGGAGTCAGTTCATTCATAGAGTATCGGACCTTGAGATCGTATCGTTTGAAGAGGTTCAGCTTTCTCTGAAGACCAGAAATAGCGGAAGTTACAGCCTTGGTGTAGTCTCTGGTACCGAAAGATTTGTATGGAACCACCAAGCCGACTTGAAGTTCCCTCGTCATCTGAAACAATACCTGAAACAAAAGATTAATGAATTTAATGATTTTAATAAAAATAAAGAAGGAAGTACACAAGTCATAACAATATTATAATTAAAAGTTTTAATGGTCAGGTGATGATATTACGACGCGACGTCTCAAACGATTCAACTTTAAAAAAAAACAAGTTGTTATACCTGTCCAAGTGTCCAATAACAGACTCAGACTCTTAATTAAAACTCTTTTCCTATCCTCTTTCACATACCACTACCTATATCCCTTCTTTCTTTATTGTTGTAATTTAACATTAAATAATTTTACGTGTTATTCTAAGTGTATGTTTTTTTGTTATAAATCTAATGTTCCTACCACGGCACTATTTATGGCCTCACTTTGCTTTGGTTGATTGGAAACAAAGTGGGGACACAAGTCCCCACTTTTTTGCCCCATACACAAGTGTCCGCACTTCTAATGGGGCAATATTTTTGAATTATTAATGTATTTAATTGTCAAATGTACTTTAGTATTCTGTAATGAAAAATAAATATTATTAAATAAAATCCTTTAACGTACACATTTATATACACGTAGTAAAATAAATACATTAGAAAAACTGACTTGAGTGTACCTGAGTCTCAATAAATTACTCCTTGAAATGTTCCTAAATTATTGAATGGCTCTATACCAGGGGTCGGCAAACTTTTGAAGTCGGAAGAGTCAAAAATTACAATTAACAAAATTTCAAAGTTTTTAAGGAACCACATTTTTTTTCGTGCCAACAATAAATAGATGTCGTATTAATAAATTATTTTGATAAAAAAATAATCTAATTATTCGTAAGAGGAAAATTATTTTTTCATAGATACAAAAAAAAATTTTGGAAGCCTCGATTTTCCACTTACCTTTCAAGGGATTCATTTACAATGGTGTTCTAAAGCGTCCATCTATCAGACGGAGCATAAACTGATGATATCAGATATTAGTTTGTGCTTCGCCCGGTAGACGCACTATGTAGAACACCATTGTTAATTAATTAACATTTATTAAATACATATATCTTCCAAATTAACAACTCTAACAACGAAAAACTTACTACAAAAAGACATTCTTAATTGGAAAATGTTGCAATTGCGTAAAATGGTCATATAGGTAAGCCAGCCAACGACGAATAATAACATTGCTTCTCTAAAAAAATTACACACATTTTCCTAAAATGTAACTCGAATAATAACACTGCTTTTCTACGAAAACAATACCCCCTTTCCAAAAAAATAAAGCGAATTATAACATTGCTTTTGTGCAAAAACAATCCCATTTTCCTAAAAGATAACGCAAATTATACCACCACTTTTCGACAAAAATAAATCCATTTTTCAAAAAAAAAATATGAATAATAATATCGCTCTTCTACAAAAATTCTACACATTTTTCCAACAAATATCGCGAAAAACAACACCACTTTTCTACAAAAATAATACCCCATTTAAAAAAAAAACAACGCGAATATTTATATCATCTCCTTTCTAAAAAAATTCTACCCCTTTTCCAACAAATATCGTGAATAACAACACCACTTTTCTACAAAAATAATACCCCATTTAAAAAAAAAACAACGCGAATATTTATATCATCTCCTTTCTAAAAAATTCTACCCCTTTTCCAACAAATATCGTGAATAACAACACCACTTTTCAACAAAATTAAACCCATTTTCCTAAAAAATAACTGAAAAAAAACACCAGTTTTCTACAAAAATAAACCCATTTTTCTTAAAATAAATGCGAATAATAATATCGCTTTTCTAACAAAATCAACCCTTCTTCCAACATATATCGTGAATAAAAACACAACTTTTCTACAAAAATAAAAACATATTCCTTAAAAATAATGCGAATAATAACACCTCTTTTCTACAAAAATAATACCCCTTTTCCAAAAAACTAACGCGAATAATATCAACAGTTTACTACAAAAAAAACCCCTTTCCAAAAAAGAACACGAATAGTAAAATCGCTTTTCTATAAAAATTCAACCCCTTTCGAACACATATCGTTAATAACAACACCACTTTTCTACAAAAATAATACCCCTTTTCCAAAAAAGAACGCGAATAATATAATCGATTTTCTATTAATTTTCTTCCCCTTTCCAATAAATATCGCGAATAGTCACACCACTTTTCTTCAAAAATAATACCTCTTTTTCAAAAAATAACGCCAATAAAAACATCAATTTTCTACAAACATAATACCTCTTTTCCAAAAAAGAACGCGAATTAAAACACAAATTTTCTACAAAAATATTATCAATATTCCGAAAATGAACGCAAATAACAACACCAATTATCTAGGATAATAAAACCCCGATTCCAAAGATAACGCGAATAATAACACCACTTTTCTACAAAAATAAAACAATTTTCCTAAAAAATCGTGAATAATTACACCTCTATTCTACAAAAATAATAGCCCTTGTAGCAGACGCACTGCGTCTCTATTGACAATAGGTTGTCCCTTGCACGGCCGCTGGCGGACCTACGTTTTTGTTGCACCCGAGCGTATTCAATGAGCACTATTGCCTGACCTGTACACCAATGATCTCCCTACAGTGATCGCCCAAGGAGCGATTTGTAGACTTTTGGCAGTATAAGAAATGACTCGAACCTCACAACAGTGACCGCCCAAGGAGCGGTTTGTCGATTCTTGGCGTTTAAGGGAAGCGAAACTGCCCCGGTATACCAGCATAAGCCAAGGTCCAGGCAGGCAGTACTTCACCTTATCAAGTCTATTTCTTCCTGAACCAGGTATTCAGTCGTAGGGTTTGCCTACAACCAGAGTCTAGGATCGAGAAATGAAACAAGTCAGACAAGTAAAAAGGCTCTGTTTATTCAATAAAATTGTTCATATTTATATTTATTAATTGACGGCCTAATAGCACCCACCCACATTGTTTTGTATGCGGGGGGTCTGCCCACACACCGCGCAATCGTGGGTGGTCGTCGATTGTAGGTACCTACATGTACCTACTGACAAATACCTATCACAGTTCAGTACTTGTCAGTCTGCAGCACGACACACAGTTATACAATTTTATATCAAATAAATAAATACAAACAATAAGACATGTGTAAAGGGCATGGTACAATATAAAACAAAAGTAAATAAGTATTCTTAGATCTAATTGATAACCGAAAACGTAGACGACTTGCGATATAATTTTTAATTTAAAATATTTTCATAAATGCTCTCGCTACGGTCGTCTCCGTTTTCGGTATCATTTTTAGTATGTGTACATACATAATATTAACAAATTTTCCGAGATTATTTTAGTCTGTTTCCTACGTTCGTAACAGCCCTTTTCCAACAAATATCGTATATAACAATAACACTTTTCTACAAAACATAAACCCATTTTCCCCTAAAGTAACACGAAAACTAATATCGCTTTTCTACAAAAATCTACCCTTCTTCCAACAAATATCGTGAATAACAATACAAAATTTTTGAACAATATACACACATTTTCCTAAAAAATTACGCGAAAAATAAAATTGCTATTCTACAAAAAGTTTACCCATTTTCCAAAAATATCGCGAATAAAAATACAATTATTCTACAAAAATAATACCCCTTTCCAAAAAGAACGCCAATCATTACACAAATTTTCTACAAAAATATTAGCACGAATCCAAAAATGAACGCGAATAATAACACCACTTTTATACAAAAATAAAAGCCCTTTTCCAAACAAAAACACGAATAATAATATTGCTTTTCTACAAAAATTCTACCCCTTTCCAATAAATAACGCGAATAGTCACACCACTTTTCTTCAAAAATAAATACCCCTTATCCAAAAATAACGCAAATGAAAACATAAATTTTCTACAAAGATAATACCCTTTTTACAAAAAAGAACGCGAAACATAACACAAATTTTCTACAAAAATATTACCCCTTTTCCAAAAAAGAATGCGAGTCATAACACAAATTTTCGACAAAAATATTAGCACGATTCCAAAAATGAACGCGAATATTAACAGCACTTTTCTACAAAAATAATAGCCATTTTCCAAACAAAAACGCGAATAATATAATCGCGTTTATATTAAAATTCTTCCCTTTTCCTATAAATATATCGAGAATAGTCACACCACTTTTCTTCAAAAATAATACCCCTTTTCCAAAATTTAACGCGAATGAAAATACAAATAATCATGAAAAATATTACCAATTTTTCCTAAAAAATAACGTGAATAATAACACCTCTTTTCTACAAAAATAATACCCCATTTCTAAATATCAACACCAATTTTCTACAAAAATATTAACACTATTCCAAAAATGAACACGAATCACAACACTACTTTTCTACGAAAATATAACCACGAAACAAAAAATAACGTGAATAATAACACCACTTTTCTATAAAAAAATAGCTCTTTTCCAAACAAAAACGCGAATAGTAATATTGCTTTTCTACATAAATACTACCCCTTTTCCAACAAATATCGTATATAACAACACCACTTTTCTACAAACTTAAACCCATTTTCTTAAAAAAAAAACACGAATAATAACACCACTTATTTACAAAAATAAACAAATTTTCTAAAAAACACGCGAATAATAATATCGCTTTTCTGCAAAAATCTCCCCTTGTTCCAACAAATATCGTGAATAACAACACCAACTTTTTTTACAAAAATACACACATTTTCCTTAAAAACAACGCAAAAATAACATCGATTTTCTACAATAAGTCTATTTTCCAACAAATATCGCGAATAATAATACAAATTTTCTACAAAAATAATACCTCTTTTCCTAAAAAGAACGCGAATTATAACACAAATTTTCTACAAAATTAAAACTCCATTTCTAAAAAATAACGCGAATAATAACACCACTGTTCTACAATAAAAACACCACTTTTCCAAAAAAAGCTGAAGCGATTATAAACACAACTTTTCTATAAAAATAAGAGCCCTTTTCCGAAAAACAACACGAATATTAACACGAGTTTTCTACAAAAATTAATTCCCCTTTTCCAAAAATGAACGCGAATTATTATACAAATTTTCTACAAAAATATAACCAATATTCCGAAAATAAACTCGAATAACAACACTACTTTTCTACGAAAATAAAACCCCGATTCCAAGAATAACGCGAATAATAACAACACTTTTCTACAAAAATAAAACAATTTGCCTTAAAAATAACGTGAATAATAACACATATTTTCTACAAAAATAATACCCTATTTCTAAATAATAAAGCAAATTTTATACAAAAATTTTACCACGATTCCAATGAACGCCAATAATAACAGCACTTTTCTACAAAAATAATATCCATTTTCCAAACAAAATCGCGAATAATAATATTGCTTTTCTACAAAAATTCTAAATAAATACCGCGAAAACTCACACCACTTTTCTTAAAAATAAAAACAACTTCTCCAAAAAATTTCTACAAAAGTATTACCAGGATTCCAAAAATGAACGCGAATAATAACAGCACTTTTCTACAAAAATAATAGCCCTTTCCCAACAAATATTGCGAATAATATTACAAAAGTTTCTACAAAAATAATACCCCTTTTTCTAAAAAGAACACGAATCATAACAAAAATTTTCTACACAAATATTACCACGATTCCAAAAATGTACGCGAATAATAACAGCACTTTTCTACTAAAATAATAGCCCTTTTCCAACAAATATCGCGAATAATAACATCATTTTTTACATAATTAAAACTCATTTTCTAAAAATAACGCGAATAATAACACCACTTTTCTACAATAATAACACCCCTTTTCCAACAAAAGCTAAAGCGATTATAAACACCACTTTCCTATAAAAATAAGAGTCCTTTTCCAAAAATAAACGCGAATATTAACACGTGTTTTCTACAAAAAAAAATCCCCTTTTCAAAAAAGAACGCGAATAATAGCATCGATTTTCTACAAAATATACTACTATTTCCAACAAATATCGTGAATAACACTATCATTTTTCTACGAAAATTCTACCCTTCTTCCAACAAATATCGTGAATAACAACACCACTTTTCTACAAAAAGAAACCCATTTTCCTAAAAAATAACACGAATAATAACACCTCTTCTCTACAAAAAAAACCCTTTTTCATAAAAGAACGCGAATAATAACATCGCTTTTCTCCAAAAATCCTTCCCCTTTTCCAACAAATATCTTGACTTGCAACAACACTTTACGACAAAAATAATTCCCCTTTTTCAAAAAAGTACGCGAATAATATAATAGCTTTTCTATAAAAATTCTACCCCTTTTCCAACAAATATCGCGAAGAGTAACACCACTTGTCTACAAAAATAATACCCCTTTTCCAAAAAATAACGCGAATAATAACACCAATTTTCTACAAACATAATATCGCTTTTCCAAAAAAGGACACGAATAATAACACATTTTTTTTATAAAATATTACCCCTATTCCGAAAATGAACGTGAACAACACCACTTTTCTACAAAAATAAAACCCCGATTCCAAAAAATAAAGCGAATAATATAATAGCTTTTCTATAAAAATTCTACCCCTTTTCCAACAAATATCGCGAATAGTAACACCACTTGTCTACAAAAATAATACCCCTTTTCCAAAAAATAACGCGAATAATAACACCAATTTTCTACAAACATAATATCGCTTTTCCAAAAAAGGACACGAATAATAACACATTTTTTTTATAAAATATTACCCCTATTCCGAAAATGAACGTGAACAACACCACTTTTCTACAAAAATAAAACCCCGATTCCAAAAAATAAAGCGAATAATATAATAGCTTTTCTATAAAAATTCTACCCCTTTTCCAACAAATATCGCGAATAGTAACACCACTTGTCTACAAAAATAATACCCCTTTTCCAAAAAATAACGCGAATAATAACACCAATTTTCTACAAACATAATATCGCTTTTCCAAAAAAGGACACGAATAATAACACATTTTTTTTATAAAATATTACCCCTATTCCGAAAATGAACGTGAACAACACCACTTTTCTACAAAAATAAAACCCCGATTCCAAAAAATAAAGCGAATAATATAATAGCTTTTCTATAAAAATTCTACCCCTTTTCCAACAAATATCGCGAATAGTAACACCACTTGTCTACAAAAATAATACCCCTTTTCCAAAAAATAACGCGAATAATAACACCAATTTTCTACAAACATAATATCGCTTTTCCAAAAAAGGACACGAATAATAACACATTTTTTTTATAAAATATTACCCCTATTCCGAAAATGAACGTGAACAACACCACTTTTCTACAAAAATAAAACCCCGATTCCAAAAAATAAAGCGAATAATATAATAGCTTTTCTATAAAAATTCTACCCCTTTTCCAACAAATATCGCGAATAGTAACACCACTTGTCTACAAAAATAATACCCCTTTTCCAAAAAATAACGCGAATAATAACACCAATTTCCTACAAACATACATAATACCACTTTTCTACAAAAATAAACCCCGATTCCAAAAAACAACGCGAATAATAACTCTTTTTTTTCTACAAAAACAAACCCATTTTACTAAAAATAACTCAAATTATAACACTACTTTTCTATAAAAATAACACCAATTTCCTATTAAACGTGAATAATAACACCTCTATTCTACACAAAAAATAATCCCTTTCCAAAAAAAGACTCGAAGAATAAAACTGCTTTTCTACAAAAATAAACGTATAAATTCTAATATATATTATACAAGTGGCTGAGAGGTAGAATCAGTGCTTTATCTTCGTTAATCGATTCAGAACGATTTTTTAATGTTGTTTTTGATAACATAAATACTATTTGCGTATGGAACAAAAGAGCCGCAGCTTCACATCTACAGAGCCGCATGTTGCTCGCGAGCCGCAGGTTGCAGACTCCTGCTCTATACGAATCCTATTATTTTTATTTAATGTATCGAAATACTGACGATAATTATTGTTCTAGGTACATATTTTAAAAGATACTTAAGTTGCAAAAGGGGAAAATGCCCATTTTTGTGTAATGAAGTATTTTTTCTTTGTGGCCACTAGTAAAAGTGTTATTTAATTATACATATAATCCACTAACTTTATCAAATCAGTGTGTGACACAAATTTTATAATGTTTTCGATTTTCCAATTTAATTTTAATAAGTGCCAATTTCTTATCTAATGTAAAGACTAGGACATATAAATGATAATTCACAGAAATGATTTCGAACAATTGTGTTATATTTTGATTTGATGAGGATAGTAAATAAAAAAAGGTAGATTTATTTAAAAATAATAATTAATATCTCTCCCAAAGCTTGTCTTAAACTGGACATAATCTTTTTCCTTGATTCAGAATGCCTTGGAGTATATTCTCTTAGCTCGATTATATTATGTATGTAAATTCAAAACACGACCAAAAATTCGATCTAATAATAAATAACTCAGAAATTGATTAATGAACAGAATGCTTCAGACTTGAGCTTTACTGTTATCTCTACTTGTGGAGAAGTTATGAATGTTGGCACATACTTGTACCTACATCATTCATCTTAAGTATTATGGATTGCGCTATTGCTGCTAATCCTGTGAAATAGGGAAGACAAACAGAATATGTATTAATTTAGAAAAAATACTCCGTACATATACAATGCATAGTCAAAACACTCCGCACCCACATAACAAAGGTTTAAGCGCAGAGAGTTGAGGTAAAGCTAAGAAAATCATTTAATTTTATTAAAGTTTTTATAGTACCCACTAATGTACCTATCCTATATATTTATCCTACTGTCGAATATTCTTGTAGTGGCATATACGCAAACAATGGTTTTTTGACATTTTCTCTATTGAGATCCAATGTTTGCGCATATACAACTATAAAAAAATCGATTTACATGTATATTGGTATGTAAACAAAACAAAAATTAACTTGTAAATCTGCCGCCTTTGAGGGGTGACATCTGTGCGATAGCATTGTCAACTTGTGTAAAAGGAATGTTGCTTGCATTGATTACAAACCAATTTTTCAAAAGAAGGCGTTACAAAAAAGTTTCTTTGTCACTTCATAGATGGCGATTGTGTTTTCAAACGAAGTTATTTTCAAACGAAGTTATTTTCAAACGAAAATATTTATATATAATAAACCTACGAGAATATAATAAACGAAAATATTTATATATAATATACCTACGAGAATATAATAAACGAAAATATTTATAGGTATATAATAATATACCTACGAGAATATAATAAACGAAAATATTTATATATAATTAACCTACGAGAATATAATAAACGAAAATATTTATATATAATAATATACCTACGAGAATATAATAAACGAAAATATTTATATATAATAATATACCTACGAGAATATAATAAACGAAAATATTTATATATAATATATCTACGAGAATATAATAAACGAAAATATTTATATATAATAATATACCTACGAGAATATAATAAACGAAAATATTTATATATAATATACCTACGAGAATATAATAAACGAAAATATTTATATATTGTAATATTCCTACGAAAATATAGTAAACGAAATCATTTATATAAGTATAATATACCTACGAAAATATAATAAACGAAAATATTTATATATAATATACCTACGAGAATATAATAAACGAAAATATTTATATATTATAATATTCCTACGAAAATATAGTAAACGAAATCATGTATATAAGTATAATATACCTACGAAAATATAATAAACGAAAATATTTATATATAATATACCTACGAGAATATAATAAACGAAAATATTTATAGGTATATAATAATATACCTACGAGAATATAATAAACGAAAATATTTATATATAATTAACCAACGAGAATATAATAAACGAAAATATTTATATATAATAATATACCTACGAGAATATAATAAACGAAAATATTTATATATAATAATATACCTACGAGAATATAATAAACGAAAATATTTATATATAATATATCTACGAGAATATAATAAACGAAAATATTTATATATAATAATATACCTACGAGAATATAATAAACGAAAATATTTATATATAATATACCTACGAGAATATAATAAACGAAAATATTTATATATTGTAATATTCCTACGAAAATATAGTAAACGAAATCATCTATATAAGTATAATATACCTACGAAAATATAATAAACGAAAATATTTATATATAATATACCTACGAGAATATAATAAACGAAAATATTTATATATTATAATATTCCTACGAAAATATAATAAACGAAAATATTTATATATAATATACCTACGAGAATATAATAAACGAAAATATTTATATATTATAATATTCCTACGAAAATATAGTAAACGAAATCATTTATATAAGTATAATATACCTACGAAAATATAATAAACGAAAATATTTATATATAATATACCTACGAGAATATAATAAACGAAAATATTTATATATTATAATATTCCTACGAAAATAAAATAAACGAAAATATTTATATATAATATACCTACGAGAATATAATAAACGAAAATATTTATATATTATAATATTCCTACGAAAATATAGTAAACGAAATCATGTATATAAGTATAATATACCTACGAAAATATAATAAACGAAAATATTTATATATAATATACCTACGAGAATATAATAAACGAAAATATTTATAGGTATATAATAATATACCTACGAGAATATAATAAACGAAAATATTTATATATAATTAACCAACGAGAATATAATAAACGAAAATATTTATATATAATAATATACCTACGAGAATATAATAAACGAAAATATTTATATATAATAATATACCTACGAGAATATAATAAACGAAAATATTTATATATAATATATCTACGAGAATATAATAAACGAAAATATTTATATATAATAATATACCTACGAGAATATAATAAACGAAAATATTTATATATAATATACCTACGAGAATATAATAAACGAAAATATTTATATATTGTAATATTCCTACGAAAATATAGTAAACGAAATCATCTATATAAGTATAATATACCTACGAAAATATAATAAACGAAAATATTTATATATAATATACCTACGAGAATATAATAAACGAAAATATTTATATATTATAATATTCCTACGAAAATATAATAAACGAAAATATTTATATATAATATACCTACGAGAATATAATAAACGAAAATATTTATATATTATAATATTCCTACGAAAATATAGTAAACGAAATCATTTATATAAGTATAATATACCTACGAAAATATAATAAACGAAAATATTTATATATAATATACCTACGAGAATATAATAAACGAAAATATTTATATATTATAATATTCCTACGAAAATAAAATAAACGAAAATATTTATATATAATATACCTACGAGAATATAATAAACGAAAATATTTATATATTATAATATTCCTACGAAAATATAGTAAACGAAATCATTTATATAAGTATAATATATGTACCTACGAAAATATAATAAACGAAAATATTTATATATAATATAGGTACCTAAGAAAATATAATAAAAGAAAATATTTATATATAATATATCTACGAAAATATAATAAAAGAAAATATTTATATATAATATATATTATGATAAATATAATATACCTACTTTCAAAAAAATTGATTGATAGGCAACTCAACGTTTCGCAACGCATGAAATGATCGCGTAAGCCAGCCGATGACGGCCCTTTAGGTGCCATGCTCTCCTTTAATATTCCAACTTCGTCCCTTTTGAGATGGTTTTGAGACATGTTGAAATGGGGTTACTGAGAGAAAGACACCATCGAGTGTGGCGCCAGACAGAACTACGTCCACCTACCGTCATGTCCCATGATAGGGGCGACATGTACGCACTAAGAAACAGTAGTAGCAAAAACACTAGTAGAATCCGGGTAGCTGAATATTGGGGGCTTCGAAGATGATGGGGTTCCGGACACGATAAGTAACTACATAATTATTTAGGTTTTCTATTTTACTTGGTTTAACCCCTCCCTTCTTTATTATTTGTATCCTCGTTTTGTATGTGTATATTGTCTTTACCACTATTGTTCACCATTCTATCGATGCTCGGCATAGATCGGCACCAGCGAATGGGAGTCACGTTAGCGATCTAAAGATACGATTCCACCAAAATGGTGCGCAGCACATTTGCTAACGAAATTTTTGTGCTGAACTCCAGCAGTGCATGTTGTACAAAGTTGTTAATGCCTTTAAACTCTGTTTCACATGTGCGTACGGCGTACGCGTCAACCCAAGTCCACTGATTTAACGTGTGCGCGCACAAAAGTTCACAGCTGTGCGCGAATATTCTAAAAATGTTCGCGCACTTTCTGTTATTTGAATCGACCGCAACGAACATATATGTGTAACACACTGTGCAGCGTAGTGCCGCACAGTTCAGAACACTGGTGGAATCGTACCTTAACAATAGAAAGAAAAACTAAAAACTTTTCCATCATAAATCATGCAACTCTATCTTATTTTAAGTGCACTTAAATATCGATGGTTTAGTGCACATATGTAGTAAGTGCATTTTTTGTCAAATCGAGATATGTATGTACACAAAAATGTTAGTATTTTTCATAGTATTTTTGAGAACAATTATAATATGTGTACGATAAATGATTAAGACATTACTGATTGACAATATGTGGTAAATACAAAAAAAGCAACAAAGAATTCATTAAATATTACATTTTGAAAATGCTCTCATGTAAAATTATTTTTTTACACGTATCACATCTGTGCACTAAACCATCGATATGATGTGTCTCTAGAACAAAGATTAAAGTAAAAGTAAAGTTATAATATTTTCATTTCATAAAATTATTCAATACTTTTGGTTGTTTCTTATAAATCTAATGACGCGATTTTAAATAATAAATATTTTTACTATACTTTATTGAAACAACCCAAACGTTGACTTTTTGTTATAAGTTTGAATAGATAGACAAAAATTGAGTACACAAATCGCCCAATGGGAAATCAACTAATATAGATAGTTGACACGAAAGTCAACTAACACACGAATTTACATGGATGCAATGGTTGAAAATTAATTTAAGTTGATAGTAAAAAAAATATTGAAAACATTTTGGCATCCCTGTTTTCAAAGGAATGGGGCATATCTAGATAGAACTAGCAATAATATCTTGGTGTTTTAATCCTGATTGGGATTGAAAGTCCGGTGGTTCTGTTAATGCAAAAGGTCCGGAGATGGTGGGGGATCGTCATCCCAAATCTACCAGATGTGAAAACGAACACACTGATGAATCCTAAAGTAATCGAGGATTAATCTTTCCGATTGGATAACGTTCCCCAAAATTATATAAGACCAATCTATTTGAAATTTAAATAAATACATATACATACAATATTGATTTAATAACACATATCTTACAGTGCTATAGAATGCTGAATGGTTCTGTAAACTAACATAACTCCATATACATAATATTTTCGAATATTTTTATTATTGCATATGCGCAAACATTGGATTTTTTCCCCTGTCGGGAGTCAAAGATATTTTTTAACAGATTTTTAATTATCTCAATAGAGACGAAGTTGGAATATTTATTGTAGGAGAACTTTCAAAATTGAATTGATAGGGATCTCATTAAAAGGCAAAATTGGTGAACGTTGCGCAAGCGCATAAAGTGATCACGTAAACCAGCCGATGACAGGTCGTAAGCCCTGTAGGTGCCTTGATTTCCCGGTTCTCCTACAATAAATATTCCAACTTCGTCTCTATTGAGATAATTAAAAATCTGTTAAATAATATTTTCAATAGAATCTCTGCCAAATATATTTTTTTTCTGATTTTTCTATTATTTTACAGGTAGAGACCGTTTCACTTAAATACATATACATACAATATTGATTTAATAACACATATCTTACAGTGCTATAGAATGCTGAATGGTTCTGTAAACTAACATAACTCCATATACATAATATTTTCAATAGAATCTCTGCTAAATATATTTTTTATCTGATTTTTCTATTATTTTACAGGTAGAGACCGTTTCACTTAAATACATATACAATATTGATTTAATAACACATATCTTACAGTGCTATAGAATGCTGAATGGTTCTGTAAACTAACATAACTCCATATACATAATATTTTCAATAGAATCTCTGCTAAATATATTTTTTATCTGATTTTTCTATTATTTTACAGGTAGAGACCGTTTCACTTAAATACATATACAATATTGATTTAATAACACATATCTTACAGAGCTATAGAATGCTGAATGGTTCTGTAAACTAACATAACTCCATATACATAATATTTTCAATAGAATCTCTGCTAAATATATTTTTTATCTGAATTTTCTATTATTTTACAGGTAGAGACCGTTTCACTTAAATACATATACAATATTGATTTAATAACACATATCTTACAGTGCTATAGAATGCTGAATGGTTCTGTAAACTAACATAACTCCATATACATAATATTTTCAATAGAATCTCTGCTAAATATATTTTTTATCTGATTTTTCTATTATTTTACAGGTAGAGACCGTTTCACTTAAATACATATACATACAATATTGATTTAATAACACATATCTTACAGTGCTATAGAATGCTGAATGGTTATGTAAACTAACATAACTCCATATACATAATATTTTCAATAGAATCTCTGCTAAATATATTTTTTATCTGATTTTTCTATTATTTTACAGGTAGAGACCGTTTCACTTAAATACATATACAATATTGATTTAATAACACATATCTTACATAGCTATAGAATGCTGAATGATTCTGTAAACTAACATAACTCCATATACATAATATTTTCAATAGAATCTCTGCTAAATATAATTTTTATCTGATTTTTCTATTATTTTACAGGTAGAGACCGTTTCACTTAAATACATATACATACAATATTGATTTAATAACACATATCTTACAGTGCTATAGAATGCTGAATGGTTCTGTAAACTAACATAACTCCATATACATAATATTTTCAATAGAATCTCTGCTAAATATATTTTTATCTGATTTTTCTATTATTTTACAGGTAGAGACCGATTCACTTAAATACATATACAATATTGATTTAATAACACATATCTTACAGTGCTATAGAATGCTGAATGGTTCTGTAAACTAACATAACTCCATATACATAATATTTTCAATAGAATCTCTGCTAAATATATTTTTTATCTGATTTTTCTATTATTTTACAGGTAGAGACCGTTTCACTTAAATACATATACATACAATATTGATTTAATAACACATATCTTACAGTGCTATAGAATGCTGAATGGTTCTGTAAACTAACATAACTCCATATACATAATATTTTCAATAGAATCTCTGCTAAATATATTTTTTATCTGATTTTTCTATTATTTTACAGGTAGAGACCGTTTCACTTAAATACATATACAATATTGATTTAATAACACATATCTTACAGTGCTTTAGAATGCTGAATGGTTCTGTAAACTAACATAACTCCATATACATAATATTTTCAATAGAATCTCTGCTAAATATATTTTTTATCTGATTTTTCTATTATTTTACAGGTAGAGACCGTTTCACTTAAATACATATACATACAATATTGATTTAATAACACATATCTTACAGTGCTATAGAATGCTGAATGGTTCTGTAAACTAACATAACTCCATATACATAATATTTTCAATAGAATCTCTGCTAAATATATTTTTTATCTGATTTTTCTATTATTTTACAGGTAGAGACCGTTTCACTTAAATACATATACAATATTAATTTAATAACACATATCTTACAGTGCTATAGAATGCTGAATGGTTCTGTAAACTAACATAACTCCATATACATAATATTTTCAATAGAATCTCTGCTAAATATATTTTTTATCTGATTTTTCTATGATTTTACAGGTAGAGACCGTTTCACTTAAATACATATACAATATTGATTTAATAACACATATCTTACAGTGCTATAGAATGCTGAATGGTTCTGTAAACTAACATAACTCCATATACATAATATTTTCAATAGAATCTCTGCTAAATATATTTTTTATCTGATTTTTCTATTATTTTACAGGTAGAGACCGTTTCACTTAAATACATATACAATATTGATTTAATAACACATATCTTACAGTGCTATAGAATGCTGAATGGTTCTGTAAACTAACATAACTCCATATACATAATATTTTCAATAGAATCTCTTCTAAATATATTTTTTATCTGATTTTTCTATTATTTTACAGGTAGAGACCGTTTCACTTAAATACATATACAATATTGATTTAATACTAGTTGCATGTAACACATGAGATCCAACTGTCGATAGCGATAGTATGTATAGTTGAAGAATATGTACCAAACTATAAACCCATAAATACAAATTATTGAATATTTTCAGATATTTTGTTTTCTATACAACATATATTATGTAGGTATGTATGTCAAGATAGGATAGTATGGAGGAAGTTCCTTTTTTCCTACCCAGAATATGAAAATAGCATGATGGTATGTATGTTTGGAGATGAAGTATCAAACTATTAAGTCTTCTTACGTATTGTGTATAGGCGACTGCCATACAAAATGTATGAAGCGATGTCGTCACTAAATTCAATTTTTAAAAAAATTGTTAAAAAAAATTGAGATCTTCTACTACAATGTTAATATTTTTAATAGAAAATTAAATTATCTAGTTGGGGTGTTTCGGCTTTTTTCGATAATTGTATAAGTTTTGGAAATATAGGCAGTTAAACTCATAAATTTATCATAAAAAAAATATTTTTCTTAATAAAAAATGTTTGAGAAACCCTGGAATTTTTTTGAAAAAATTAATTTGAGATTTTTTATTTTTCTATGTTTGTACCAATTTTCAGCGTTCTAGCGTTTATGGTTTCTGAGATATATGGAAAAATAAAATAAAAATTCAAAAGTTGATAACCCCTGACTGAAACAAAAATTCAAAATTCCGAGTATAAAAGTTTTGTAGGCCTATAACTGTTTATATATTCTGAAATTTTGGGCTCTGTAAATTGAGCGGATTAAAAGTTATAAGGGGGGGACGGACACACAGACACACAGACACACAGACACACACACACACACACACACAGACACACGAAATGTTCTACTCCGAATTCTGAGTAAATCCGTGTATGGAACATATATGCTGCGAAGCCTCTAAGTTGGTGTTTTTTGACTTCAAAGTTGGAAAAGCCGTGAAAAAAGTAGACCTCTCCATACAATTCTCGCGTATTCTGGCTTGATACATTGTCGATATGTTAAGAGAACAAAGTTCTCCTGAACAAATCGACAGTTGGAACACATATCTTACAGTGCTATAGAATGCTGAATGGTTCTGTAAACTAACATAATTCCATATACATAATATTTTCAATAGAATCTCTGCTAAATATATTTTTTATCTGATTTTTCTATTATTTTACAGGTAGAGACCGTTTCACTTAAATACATATACAATATTGATTTAATAACACATATCTTACAGTGCTATAGAATGCTGAATGGTTCTGTAAACTAACATAACTCCATATACATAATATTTTCAATAGAATCTCTGCTAAATATATTTTTTATCTGATTTTTCTATTATTTTACAGGTAGAGACCGTTTCACTTAAATACATATACAATATTGATTTAATAACACATATCTTACAGTGCTATAGAATGCTGAATGGTTCTGTAAACTAACATAACTCCATATACATAATATTTTCAATAGAATCTCTGCTAAATATATTTTTTATCTGATTTTTCTATTATTTTACAGGTAGAGACCGTTTCACTTAAATACATATACAATATTGATTTAATAACACATATCTTACAGTGCTATAGAATGCTGAATGGTTCTGTAAACTAACATAACTCCATATACATAATATTTTCAATA
This sequence comes from Molanna angustata, assembly GCA_963576475.1. Lineage (NCBI taxonomy): Eukaryota > Metazoa > Arthropoda > Insecta > Trichoptera > Molannidae > Molanna > Molanna angustata. Next base: position 35,378,702 of record OY754972.1, read on the forward strand.
GAATCTCTGCTAAATATATTTTTTATCTGATTTTTCTATTATTTTACAGATATTTATTATACGTTAATTTTACAAAACGGAAAACAATGAAATTTGATCATTTACAATGGTGCAGTTCATATTATGCACCATCCTAAACCTTTTATTCAAACAAAACTATGAAACAAATATTAAACCACATCTTTCACCGATATTCGTTTTGCTTATGGATTCAAAAAACAATACCTATATAGTTATATTTCTAACAAAGAAATTATTTATTATTTAACCAAAAAAATGTGAATTAAAATTACGTCATACCTAAATGGGTAGCTATAGTAATCCATTCACAAAAAAATGCATGCTACAAATCTTTATATGACTCTATAACTTAAACAAATATATACAAAGGTAGGTACTTTTTCTAGCTCATTTGTACACCAAAATGCCAAGTTGTTACCTATTAGGTATAGTTATAACTATGAAATAAAAAAAAATATATAAATTCTATAAAACAATGCAATTGTAAAAATATTCGACTTAGAAAGTACCTACATAGCCCTGCTGTAGAAATATTTTAGTAGGTATGAATGAATTTCCTATGAAAGGTTTAGTGTCCTCCTTGGTTGATGTCCTGGGGTTTGGCATTGTTCAAGTGAACATCTCATAAATCAAACTGCGGTGAAATACAAGACTTGTAATATACCTCAAGGCAATGTACATACCTTACGTTATCGTTATAACGGAGGAATATTCTAGTTGGTACGCACTTTTGACGATAAAATATTATATACCTACCTATATGAAGAGGAAAAATATTGTAAGCAACTTAGAGCAGATGCTAGTTTATTTTAATATTCAAGGAAAATAGTAAATAAGTGTTGTTGACCATCGCTTATCGCCCCAATACAGTTGGATTTTTTCATATAATGAGCAATAATACATATAAAACAAGTTGGTTTCCAACACTAAACTCTTCACTACAAAGTAAGTAAGTATAGGTACCTACATATAGTTGAAAATTCCTATATGCATTTTTTGAAGTACATTTATTTACATTTTTTTGAAGATTCCTAAACAAATATTAGTTTCCCCGTGGACAAAAGTTTTCATAATACATTTTTCTATAGAAACACATACATACAGTATCAATATGGGGACACGGAAGGAGCCTCCACGTAGATTGAGTTTCGGTTAACTTCGGAAAAGCAATCGGGCGTCCCTGGAAACGGCAGAATGCCGGCCAATCCTTCCACCACCGGAGCACCAACCAATATGATGGTGTTCCGGACACGGAAAGTAAGTAAGTATCAATATGAAGTCGACAACTCAATTTTCCCAAACAGATGCTAATATCACACTTAATATTTTCTTCTTTAATGGTTGATAATCTCTGAATGCCTCTTTGAAAAGTGTATTTTTATTTTCCATACCGTGAGAGGAAAAACGAACTGTAGTCTATGGAAAACTAATCAATGTACTTCACACATATGGTATCAATTAAAAAATCATCGGTCTTTTAGTATGGTCTGTACAGAAGACACAAATATTCATTTTGCGTACCTACGGCATAACTTAAAGTCAGCACTCTCTACTTGATATCCATTGAGAAATTGATGTAAAAAAATACCCAAAAAAATGTGAAATCATGACTCTCCACTAAGAGTAGTGGAGAGTAAAAACCGACTCTAAAAACTCGATAAGGTGGTTAAGAATCATTCGCTTGGTCATCTGCAGTCTTTACTAATGCAAATGTTTTTTGCAAATTGAAGAGAATGATGAATTTATCATAAATTCCATCATAAGATCTTAAACTAAGTTTTGTATCGGACCATCCATGAGATACTCCCTTCCTGATTATAAAAGAATCATTGAATTCAACATTGAATTATCGATGAACATGCAAATTGGAGATATATCATATGGAGTTCTATGACATCTAAAGATATTTTAGAACTCCATATAATAATTATTATATCCATGATATGGGTAAACAAGGAGGGTTTTCATTTCGACGGTCAACCAGACTTGTCCCCCTGGAGGGTTTTGATTTCGCCGGTTGGACCAGACTTGCCCCCCAGATCTAGACCAAATCCAAATGGGATCACTCATTAGATAATTTTTTTGAGGAAAAATGAATCACGGCCTCATGGCCTCTTTTTTACAGTTCAAGATCATTAAAAATACATGATATCGTCGTAATTATTTGGTTTTGGTCCAAAAAAATATTTAACTTTTGAATTAAAATGTTCTGCTTTAAGAATCAAAATTAAATGGAACCTGTTTTGATCATCTGAAGCCATTTACCGAAAGATGGATAAATGTATTACATATAATGTAACTTTTTATTTTATAGATGGATATTGATTTTTCGTCTTCATCCATTTCAATTGAAATCAAGATTTCTTATCATAATAATGTTCAACCACAAATTATATATGATACAAAAATTGATTATCAGTACCAAGGACCAAGAAGATATTAATAAGGTATCTGTCACTTACGCTTGATTAATCTATATATTAATACGTGAATCGAAAACGTTAAGTTCAATTTCCGGATAAATGGGCCACGGGGGAGTTTGAGATTTGGCATACTTAAAGTTTATATGGAGGAGGACTGCAGAAAAATAATATTAATACATAATATGCGTTATAAATAAATTAAATCAAATAAAAAATATTTCACATATAACCATTGATTGTGTTCCATAGATCGGTAAAGAGAGGTGAAACGTAAATTTAATATACCCGCGTAGTATGATAAGTGTGTCCAAAATCGAGGTAGAACACACTGCAGCATTCATTCTTTTTATTTCATGATCTATGCTCCATTTAAAATGTCACTGTGGTACTTATGCCGCGTTGACAATCTCAATAAACTTGAACGTCTTCAGAATATATGTATCAGATTCATCTTTGGGTTGAAAAAATTTGATCGCATATCATCTTACCGCAATCTTCTTTGTTGGCCCAGGATACGCCAGCGGCGCAATATACACATCTTGTCACTATTGTACAATATTCTCTCGAACCCAAACCTGCCACAGTACCTCAAAAGCAAATTCACTTATTTATCCAACCATGGACTTCCACTCCGATCTGCTGAACGTACAACACTATCCATCCCTATCCATAATACAGAATTTCTCAGCTCTTCGTTCGAAGTACAATCAGCTAGATTATGGAATAGTCTTAGTCCGGATATTGCGTCGTCTTACTCACTTAGTATTTTCAAGAAAAAACTAAAGAAGGAATATTTATCCTTGAACACCTGATCCCGATTTCCTTACCTGTCCTTACCATATCCTTTTTTCTTGCTATGAATTATTATTTTTTTTTTTTGTTTTAATAGTATTTATGTAAGTGTTATACGTATTTTCATTGATTTCTTTTACTCATATTTATTTGCTGTTGTACATACACAATGTTGTAATACTTCGTAATCTGGTTGGTTGGAAGAAATTGCCTAATGGCAATAAGCCCGCCAGTGTACAATTATATTTGTTTATATTATGTACAAGAAGATGTATAAATAAATAAATAAACAATCAGAGTACCTATGCTCGGACCGAGTGGACTCGTATAAGTAAGCTAAATCCGAGTGTACACGGATAGCGGTTTATACATAAACTTTCTAACTCGGATTCAAAATCATAAATGCGACAGCTCTGTTGCTGTAAGGTGTTAGTTTTCATTTAACACACAAGCTTTTTTACTCGTTTTTAAGGTCATAAATATGGCACAGACAGAACTGTTGTTGCAAGGTGTCGGAGTTGTTGCAGACATATTAATTAAAGAGATAGAAAACCACTACAAGGAAAAAAAATAAGCAACGCAAAAGGAAAATTTGGACCCGTCAATGGATTTTAAGGCATACAAAGCAGAACGCATCTGAAAATTTCCTTCTTGAAGTACAAATGGCACTGCCGCGTTCCTTGTGTCTTTATTTTTATAATCTTTTAATTTAACGTCCTGTAGAACTTCTTACGCTTAGACCACTTTTTTACCACGAGATGACATATGTTTGTTTTTGTCCGCCATTTTGATTCACTACTCCTATACGAGCTAACTCGGAACAATAGGACGTGGTCCGAGTCTACACGGATCGGACGCCGTCATCCGAGCGGGCTCGGATTACCGGTTGACATAATACGAGTGGTGTCCGAGTAGGTATCCGAGTGTGCTCGATCCGAGCGCACTCTGACTGTGTCAACGCGGCTTTACGGCGCAGTTGTTTAAATTCAAATTTCAGAACATTTTGAAAGAAAATACATATTTGTATACCTCCTGTGAAACAATATAAATAAGTAGTAGGTACTTACACAATAATCTATGTCTATATCATAAATTTGAATGTTTGTATCTATGTATGTATATTTGTGTTGAATGCGTTCCTAAACCGTTCATCCGATTGCAATGAAACTTCGGTGAGTATGCCCGGGATGGTTTCTGGATTAAAAAAATTTCTTCTTCTTCATCGGGTATTAGGTCATTTTACCTATGAAGGTGGACTATCCTGGGAACTATTCATCTGATTGCATTGAAACTTTGGTGAGTTGTCGAGCGTATGTCCGGGATGGTTTCTGGATTAAAACATTTTTCTTCTTCTTTGTCTTCATCGGGTAATAGGTTATTTTATCTATGGAGGTGGACTATCCCCGGAACCGTTCATCCGATTGCAATGAAACTTTCTTCTCCTTCTAATACTCTGGGAGAAGAAGCTCCAACTGTCCTTCCATCTCTTCGCAGGTCTTCCAAGACAGTTTCTGGATTTAAACATTTTTCTTCTTCTTCTTCATCATCGTGTATTTGGTCATTTTACCTATGAAGGTGGAGTATCCTGGAAGAGAAGGTCCAACTGTTCTTCCATCTGTTCGCAGGTCTTCCAGGATGGTTTCTGGATTCAAACTTTTATCTTCTTCTTCTTCATCGTGTATTTGTTAATTTTGCCTATGAAGTTGGAGAATCTTGGAATTAGAAGGTCCAGCTGTCCTTTCATCTCTTCGCAGGTCTTCCCAGTATTGTTTCGGGAAGTAAACTTTTTCTTAACCTACTGAAGGGACAGGAGTTAATGAAGGGACGGGTGGTACTGAAGGGTCTGAAGGGACGGGAGGTACTGAAGAGACGGGAGGTACTGAAGGGACGGGAGGTACTGAAGGGACGGGGGGTACTGAAGGGACGGGAGGTACTGAAGGGAAGGGAGGTACTGAAGGGACGGGAGGTACTGAAGGGACGGGAGGTACTGAAGGGTCTGAAGCGACAGATGGTAATGAAGGACCATTTTTAGTTATACAGGCAATACGAAGTTTGCCGGGGGTTCACTAGTATTTATAAATAAGCTACATAACTAATATTCTTCTATGAAGGTACATTTGATTGTCGTGTACAATGTAAATATTTACTAGTTGCATGTAACACATGAGATCCAACTGTCGATAGCGATAGTATGTATAGTTGAAGAATATGTACCAAACTATAAACCCATAGATACAAATTATTGAATATTTTCAGATATTTTGTTTTCTATACAACATATGTAGGTATGTATGTCAAGATAGGATAGTATGGAGGAAGATCCTGTTTCCTACCCAGAATATGCAAATAGCATGATGGTATGTATGTATGTTTGGAGATGACGTATCAAACTATTAAGTCTTCTTACATATTGTGTATAGGCGACTGCCATACAAAATGTATGAAGCGATGTCGTCACTAAATTCAATTTTTAAAAAAATTATTAAAAAAAAATTGAGATCTTCTACTACAATGTTAATATTTTTTATAGAAAATTAAATTATCTAGTTGGGGTGTTTCGGCTTTTGTCGATAATTGTATAAGTTTTGGAAATATAGGCAGTTAAACTCATAAATTTATCATAAAAAAAATATTTTTCTTAATAAAAAATGTTTGAGAAACCCTGGAATTTTTTTGAAAAAACTAATTTGAGATTTTGTATTTGTCTATGTTTGTACCAATTTTCAGCGTTCTACCGTTTATAGTTTCTGAGATATATGGAAAAATAAAATAAAAATTCAAAAGTTGATAACCCCTGACTGAAACAAAAATTCAAAATTCCGAGTATAAAAGTTTTGTAGGCCTGTAACTGTTTATATATTCTGAAATTTTAGGCTCTGTAAATTGAGCGGATCAAAAGTTATAAGGGGGGGACGGACACACAGACACACACACACACAGACACACACAGACACACACACACACAGACACACGAAATGTTCTACTCCGAATTCTGAGTAAATCCGTGTATGGAACATATATGCTGCGAAGCCTCTAAGTTGGTGTTTTTTGACTTCAAAGTTGGAAAAGCCGTGAAAAAAGTAGACCTCTCCATACAATTCTCGCGTATTCTGGCTTGATACATTGTCGATATGTTAAGAGAACAAAGTTCTCCTGAACAAATCGACAGTTGGATTAACAAAATCAATAAATACTAGTTGCATGTAACACATGAGATCCAACTGTCGATAGCGATAGTATGTATAGTTGAAGAATATGTACCAAACTATAAACCCATAGATACAAATTATTGAATATTTTCAGATATTTTGTTTTCTATACAACATATGTAGGTATGTATGTCAAGATAGGATAGTATGGAAGAAGATCCTTTTTCCTACCCAGAATATGCAAATTGCATGATGGTATGTATGTATGTTTGGAGATGAAGTAACAAACTATTAAGTCTTCTTACATATTGTGTATAGGCGACTGCCATACAAAATGTATGAAGCGATGTCGTCACTAAATTCAATTTTTAAAAAAATTGTTAAAAAAAAATTGAGATCTTCTACTACAATGTTAATATTTTTTATAGAAAATTAAATTATCTAGTTGGGGTGTTTCGGCTTTTTTCGATAATTGTAAAAGTTTTGGAAATATAGGCAGTTAAACTCATAAATTTATCATAAAAAAAATATTTTTCTTAATAAAAAATGTTTGAGAAACCCTGGATTTTTTTTGAAAAAACTAATTTGAGATTTTGTATTTGTCTATGTTTGTACCAATTTTCAGCGTTCTACCGTTTATGGTTTCTGAGATATATGGAAAAATAAAATAAAAATTCAAAAGTTGATAACCCCTGACTGAAACAAAAATTCAAAATTCCGAGTATAAAAGTTTTGTAGGCCTGTAACTGTTCCAACTGTCGATTTGTTCAGGAGAACTTTGTTCTCTTAACATATCGACAATGTATCAAGCCAGAATACGCGAGAATTGTATGGAGAGGTCTACTTTTTTCACGGCTTTTCCAACTTTGAAGTCAAAAAACACCAACTTAGAGGCTTCGCAGCATATATGTTCCATACACGGATTTACTCAGAATTCGGAGTAGAACATTTCGTGTGTCTGTGTGTCTGTGTGTGTGTCTGTGTGTCTGTGTGTGTGTGTGTCCGTCCCCCCCTTATAACTTTTGATCCGCTCAATTTACAGAGCCCAAAATTTCAGAATATATAAACAGTTACAGGCCTACAAAACTTTTATACTCGGAATTTTGAATTTTTGTTTCAGTCAGGGGTTATCAACTTTTGAATTTTTATTTTATTTTTCCCTATATCTCAGAAACCATAAAAGCTAGAACGCTGAAAATTGGTATAAACATAGACAAATACAAAATCTCAAATTAGTTTTTTCAAAAAAATTCCAGGGTATCTCAAACATTTTTTATTAAGAAAAGTATTTTTTTTATGATAAATTTATGTGTTTAACTGCCTATATTTCCATTTATTTTTAAAATATCGAAAAAAGCCGAAACACCCCAACTAGATAATTTAATTTTATATAAAAAATATTAACATTGTAGCAGTACATCTCAAATTTTTTTTAACAATTTTTATAAAAATTGAATTTAGTGACGACATCGCTTCATACAATTTGTATGGTAGTCACCTATACACAATATCAAAGAAGACTTAATAGTTTGATACTTCATCTCTAAACATATAATCCAACTGTCGATTTTTTCAGGAGAACTTTGTTCTCTTAACATATCGACAATGTATCAAGCCAGAATACGCGAGAATTGTATGGAGAGGTCTACTTTTTTCACGGCTTTTCCAACTTTGAAGTCAAAAAACACCAAGACTTTAAAATAAAGAACCACATGCTTTATCCAACTGTCGATTTGTTCAGGAGAACTTTGTTCTCTTAACATATCGACAATGTATCAAGCCAGAATACGCGAGAATTGTATGGAGAGGTCTACTTTTTTCACGGCATTTCCAACTTTGAAGTCAAAAAACACCAACTTAGAGGCTTCGCAGCATATATGTTCCATACACGGATTTACTCAGAATTCGGAGTAGAACATTTCGTGTGTCTGTGTGTGTGTGTGTCTGTGTGTGTGTCTGTGTGTCTGTGTGTGTGTGTGTCTGTGTGTCCGTCCCCCCCTTATAACTTTTGATCCGCTCAATTTACAGAGCCTAAAATTTCAGAATATATAAACAGTTACAGGCCTACAAAACTTTTATACTCGGAATTTTGAATTTTTGTTTCAGTCAGGGGTTATCAACTTTTGAATTTTTATTTTATTTTTCCATATATCTCAGAAACCATAAACGCTAGAACGCTGAAAATTGGTACAAACATAGACAAATACAAAATCTCAAATTAGTTTTTTCAAAAAAATTCCAGGGTTTCTCAAACATTTTTTATTAAGAAAAATATTTTTTTTATGATAAATTTATGAGTTTAACTGCCTATATTTCCAAAACTTTTACAATTATCGAAAAAAGCCGAAACACCCCAACTAGATAATTTAATTTTCTATAAAAAATATCAGCAATGTAGTAGAAGATCTCAATTTTTTTTTAACATTTTTTTTAAAAATTGAATTTAGTGACGACATCGCTTCATACATTTTGTATGGCAGTCGCCTATACACAATATGTAAGAAGACTTAATAGTTTGATACTTCGACTCCAAACATACATACATACCATCATGCTATTTGCATATTCTGGGTAGGAAAAAGGATCTTCCTCCATACTATCCTATCTTGACATACATACCTACATATGTTGTATAGAAAACAAAATATCTGAAAATATTCAATAATTTGTATCTATGGGTTTATAGTTTGGTACATATTCTTCAACTATACATACTATCGCTATCGACAGTTGGATCTCATGTGTTACATGCAACTAGTTATATATTCTGAAATTTTAGGCTCTGTAAATTGAGCGGATCAAAAGTTATAAGGGGGGGACGGACACACAGACACACACACACACACACAGACACACACACACACACACACACACAGACACACGAAATGTTCTACTCAGAATTCTGAGTAAATCCGTGTATGGAACATATATGCTGCGAAGCCTCTAAGTTGGTGTTTTTTGACTTCAAAGTTGGAAAAGCCGTGAAAAAAGTAGACCTCTCCATACAATTCTCGCGTATTCTGGCTTGATACATTGTCGATATGTTAAGAGAACAAAGTTCTCCTGAACAAATCGACAGTTGGAAAATAGAACATACATAGTTGTTTTCCACAGATTTGATTAACAACGACTGAATTTTTTTTCTAATGTGTCTCGGCATTATCAAGATCTAAATGAGTTTCAATACTGTGTTATATTTTATTTGTTAATTTTAAAATGGATTTCCACTCTTAACACAAAATCCATAGAATTATCCAATACATTTGTTTATCAGACACCTTTAGTTTAAGTTCTAAAGTGTCTGTAAACAATGACAGAAGTGATTTATAATGGTCTTCCGAAAAAAATATAATAAAGTCACGAATTTTACCTGATATAACGCTTCATAATATTATAATTATATAATAATAAATTAGTATTTTTCCCCAATATTTTTTTTATAAATCGACCGAACGTTTACGACAAGGTGACTTGGCATTGTCAAGGTCTAAAAGAAACTAAACAAAATTCATACTTCACTCAGCATTTGCACATGTGTGGGCGGAGTTATATTAAATATAAAATGTTGCCAAATATGTAATGATATAATATTATTTTACCTGACGTATTAAAATAGCAATTATTCATAATTTCAAGTCCACCAATATTCATCGTTCATAATATCCAATCGTTGTTACTTGCTATGGTATTCATATGTACCTACATAAAAACATCAGCCATTATATACTATGACAAATAAGTAGTAAGTCTGTGCAGTCGTTGGCTCTTGGTCTATTGAAATGTTTTTCAAATTGTAACGGCTTTTATTTTCATCAAAGTTTTTAATATCGCATATACTACATAATATGTAGGTACCTACTATTTCCATATTTTTAGTGTTGTCCCTCTGTATTCATTTAACAGCCTTTTTTATTGTGTTTGATTGTAATAATTTCAATCGTCTCGTACTTTGGATGGATGTAGGAGACATCGACAAGAAAGGCAATTTCTCATGTTTAAAGGTTGGGCGATAGAATTATAACTAGTCAACAAGACCCAGAGTTGTAGGTATTTCCTCTTGTGATTTCCCAGAGGAAATAGTGAAAGATCCATCGCAGAGATTTTATTTCATCGGAACTGGAGGCAGAATATATTATTAAGGGTAATTGATGCAAATTTAACTACATTTTCTGTAAGTGGGTCTTTACAAAATATCTAATATTCATCTGCGGATTGTCGCTATAAATATATAGGATACTACGTTAAATAACTACATAAATTAATTTTTTGTTATATATTCAAACACAGCAATACTATTCCCGTACATCTAGAATAGAGCTTATGAGTATAATGCATTAATGTCAATGTTTATAGATCAAAACCAAGCGACAGCCAAATTTAGGTCATAGACCCGAATGCACACTGCACAGTCCTAGGTGACTAAATAAATACTAACCTCACTGGAGTACCTATTTAGTATTCTTAAGTTAGAAATTGCGTTGCAGAGACATCACTAACTAAATACTACGCCAAACTTAAGGTCGATGGCGTATATTTTCACATTATTTTGTACGTAGAAAAGAGATAGAAAGTTATCTATGAGTTTATACTTACGTTAATTTTTTTTTTGTCATAACAACACAAACACATGTAACCACTGACAGATCGATGAATTGATTCTTCTGAAATTCCAGCGAATTTTCGGCATCTCTTATAGATCGCTAAATACTTTGTGTGGGATTTGATTTGACAAAATTACTATTTGATAATAATACATATATGACGAAGTCGCTTAAATCATCAGTCATCGAATACATCTCGTATTATAGTATTAATCCATTCGTAAGGTTCCTCGCGATCAACTTTAGTTTTTGACAGTTCGCAAATGTTAGTTTACGCCGACACGCATGCGCTAAGTATTAAGATATGTATTTGCGCTAAGTATTTGAAATGCAATTTTACTCTCATACAAAAACTTGGTAGCATCCTCCAGTTAGGAAGCCACGTGATCTCCTAACTTAAGTGAGCGACTGTGCAATGAAAATATGGTTATTATTTGGAATTAAGTATTTAGGTAGGATTCTGCATTCGGGTCATAGTCTAAGGGCTGATTATTTTTCTGTAAAAAGATATCAGAGTAGGTAACAACGATTGGATTATATAAACCTTGAGTAGTGATCGGTTTAGAGGATAAACGTCTTCAAAGTGTCGAAAATTACTATTTCAAAACGTAAGTTACAAAATGAAGCGTTATAATATAAAGCGTGATTTTTTTTTGTATTCACTATTGGTAACAATTGGAAATAACGCAATCTATTGACACATTGGTTAGTGGAAACTCCTGACAAAATGTGTCTTCAGCGAAAATCGGACCCGTGACCCTCGAAGCAGCAGTCAGATACCAACCAACTGAGCCAAGAAGGCCGACGACCTTATGGAGATCGATAATATCTTAAGATATTATAGAACTCCATATGATGATTATATCCATGATATGGGTAATCAGATGGGTTTTGATTTCACTGTTTGACTGGACTTGCCATTAGTCGTTAGGAGGATATTGACCTGTAGAACATACCTAACATTGTTTAATTTATGTAAATACCTACATAAATAAAATGAAAATCATAGGTACATACATAATATTCGCTTTATGTCTACGTTTATAGGTTATATCTGTATCAGAAATCAGAGAAAACATCGTATGAAAATGACACCGTAAAATCTTAATGTCTTGTGTTTATCTGTCTTCAAAATCTAACGTTGATTTTATGGTCTTCTGATAACGTAAAACATAAAGTTACGGAGGAATCCACTGTTAAATCATTCTTACAGAATACATTATTCAGATTCCGTTTTATTATCAAATATTTTGTACGCCCTATATTTTGATTCGTGTTCTTGATTTTACTGATACATATTATATCAAAAGTTCGTTTATTTGTTATAATGATAACAGCAATAGCGTCATTGTGACTATTTGACGACTTGCTTATATTGCTTCTCTAGGATGAAATCAATGGTCGTGTATCAGAAAGAAATTTATATTTATCAATAAACTATCTTATGCACAATACTTTCACTCAAACAAAATACAAGCTTATGTTATGTAAGTAGGTAGGTTTTGCATAGTTTCAGTATAGTTTAATGAGGAAAAAATCTAGAATACATCATAATGTATGCAGCATAATTAGATATTTTGAATTTTAAACTTTTTGTTTGTTTCACAATACAAATCATCAGATTGTGTCTATTTTAAAGTTTTAAAAAATGTACTTATTTCCATGCATATATTTGTTAATATGGCTCTTAACACTCCTACATTATTTTCATTGCTACACTGTTATCTTCATTAGGTTTTCTATCGTCATGAAATACGAAAGCTCTTTTCTATATAAACTCTTCATCAAACGATGAATTAGTACAAACAAATTAAAACAAAAGTAGGTACCCAGTTCATCACGTTAACCATTCACCTGTGTTTAATATCTTAAATAAATTGGGATAGCAATGGCTCATAGGTATGTAATAAACATGAAAGCAGATGAAAACAAACCCGCATAACTTTGAATTGAAAAATACAATATCATCTATAAATATAGCCTTATGTTGTTTAACGAAACGTTAAAAGGATCGGTATTGGTATATATACCACTGAAAACAAACGTAAATTGAATCATACCTATTGATACTGCTTTTTGAATTAAAATGATATAATATGGACTTTCCTTTCCTACAATATGATTCCGGGTTGGGTCTAATCGAGTTACTGCACACACTAAAAGTGCACACATTCATACATATATTGATACAAAATGAAGAAAAAAATAAAATAGTTCCAAAACGATCTTATTTGATATGACACATATTATGTAGAATAATGAAACAACAATATTTATGAAATAGTACGAATACAGACATTACATTTATTTATTTGAACACTTCATTGTACCTACATACATAACCTAGAGGCAATTTCTCCCAGAAAACTATCATTATTTATTTATTTATATATTAATTCCATCAACGGCTAAATAGCCTTTTACAATTACATACAAAATAAAATAGTACAAATACGTTTAATACATACAATAATATTATAAACTGAAAACAAAAAGAGATGTATATAATATGTACGAACATTAAAAATAGAATGAAGCATAAAAAACAGTTGGAAAATAAGCCAAGAAATATAATATAAAAAAGATATGCCTAAAAATATGTATACATCCATATAATATACAATACACAAAATATATAGATGCAGAAACAAAATTATATAAATAATTAAAAAAAATGAATATAAATAACCATTTAACAACAAAGTAACGTAAAGATGGATTACAAGAGAGATAGAAAAAGAGAGTCCCATACAATATACCATAAATTCAAAATAATTAAAAAAGTAAATAAAACAATAATAACACATTATAACGAAATAAAATTGACATTTTGCTTCAAGAAATATTGATGCAATAAGTTTTTATATTTTGACAATGACAAGTAATAAATTAATATCGCCTAGATTAGAGTATGCAATACCCAAATAATGAAGCCTTGCTATTCATCATCATTTCCTGCCCCTCTATCCCAGTTCATTCGGGGTCGGGCCTCCTAATCATCAGTCGCCATGATCTGCGACTCTTGGTCGTCTCCTGTGGGACACCTTGTGCCGCCACCTCCCTCTCGATACTCGTCCATCATGTCGCCGGCGGTCTGCCTCTTCCTCGTGGTTTTGAGGGGATACCGATTCATTTCGGTCGTGTGCAGTTGTTGTGTGCTATTGGCGAATAATATTGTTGTAGTGTACGTGCGTTAGAATAGTGCGTTAGAGGTGATTTCGTACAAGTACAAAACAAACATTCAGTGTATGCTTGGCTGCGTTTCATTTCAATATTGATTATATTGAATCAACATTTACCTTCACTTAAGTGGAAAGTTGTCAGTTTATGCGTCCCTCTGGGTTGCACTGGTCAATGTGATCATAAGTTTACTTATCAGTGTGCGAACTTGAAAGTCTACGCATTTGTCAGTGTGAATACTTATCAGTGTGCACACTTTTCAATGTGTGCACATGACTTGAGTGCAATTTTCACGGGTCTGTGTTCCGTCAAAGGAATAGGTAGACATAAAAAAACAAATGAAGATATTATTTGAATATTCATTCCGGTTCAGACAAAACCTTTCTTCTGGTTTGAATCAATCTACGTTATCCTGGATACGTTTGAACCCTTTATTTTCATCAAAAATATTGGGGTGAATTTATTTAATGATGGGGTAAATTTATTTAATGTTAAAAAATAGCCTTTTTTATAATTTTATTCGCATAATATTATGTTTAACATTAGTGTATAAATTTAATCACATTCAATATACGGACACTGAAAATAAATAACCACATATTGTATGTATTTAATCGAATTTTTTTTAATATTCTACAATTAAGTTCTTACTGAAATGAAACATTCATATTTGTCACATCTTCCTTAAACGAGTATTTTTACTCTGTGGTAGCATTTTCAGTTAATTTTTCTGTTATTGTTTGCCACCTCTGATAGGATGTATCCTAAATTTATATGCCCGAGTATATTTTTCATCTAAATTTCGTGTAAATCATCTCATAGATAAAAAAATGTTTTATGTCATGGACATGAACATGAAATGACGAATATTGATATCAAATGTATGATAATTTTACCCATAAAAACAACCTGATAAGAAACAAATATGAATTTTACAACATTCTTATAACACTTATATATTTTTTTTGTTTACTTTTATTTTGTCATAAGGTAAAATGTATTTTTCCACAAAAAATGATAAATAAATGATTTCGTGTAAGAGGTGTATGATATCGACCAAGTGGCGTAGGAAAATGCCACTAAATGGGGGGGGGGATAATTCTATTTTCTATGAAATAAATGCTTATAATAGTGCCTAAATATTTTATTGCATCGATAATTTAAAAATATTTTATTTTAGTGAAATATTTATCACGTTAACGCCGAATATTTCATCAACTAAAAAAATAATAATTAAATTATTCCAAGTAAAACGAAACAACGAGCATCTGTGTGAAAACACACAAAGATTCTGTATTGTTTTCTTAACAAAAAGTTTCGCATGTTCAAATAGAGATGGCGTTGTTCCCAAGCAATGTTTGTTCGTAAACATTCGAAATAGTTACATTTTCCTTCGCTACTGGAAAATGGCGCTAAAAACGCGCGGCCCAAGAAAGCGATACTGTGCGTGCTGCCACCGACGTTATTTTTGATAACTATTTTTTTTTTTTTAATAAGGCACAGCCGCCAATAGAGGCGGATTTGTACCGTACAATTTAGATCATAATATATTTACTGTTGAAAAGAAGAGTAAAACAGAATTCCATTAGATCTCACAAAAATAGGGGTTTACATTAAATGACTGCAAAAGGGAAGCATATGTACAAGCAATTAAAGAATTACCAATAAATCATTGAAAACTAATTGAAAAATATTTCTGAATAATATTTTCTAGTGTATTTGAATATTTAAAAAACCGTTTTCTGTTGAAAAATCTATGTTGATTTTTTAAGTGTAAATAGGTAATTATATTTTCTTCTTCTTTTTCTTTGCCTTATCCCACTTTAGGTTGGGCCGGCTCTCCATTTTTTTTTATTGATACAATAAAAAAAATGATTTTTAAACTATTTAATGAATACTATTATCATGTCGCACCCATTGAACTATATGCACTACTAAGTACACATAAATCAATGGTCACACTGCGTTTCATTGTACTTCTTTCTAAGTGCCTTCATTTTGTTACATAATATTTATAAATGTATTTTTACTATACTAATATAAACCATTACATCCCTTAAGTTTTCCGGACGCCCGAAAATGTATTTGTTACATGTTAATGTGGATCCGCTAAACGATACAATGCATAGCAACTAAGGCGAAAAAATAATTTACAAAGCATTGCTGGTACCCATGACTCACAGAACTTCTTGAATTATAAAAACTAGTGATCGCCTTGTGGTTAAAATCCCACCATAATTACATAATTAAATTAATAACTATGAATGCTTTTGACAGTTATTCACTCAATTTATGCTTTCAGTACACGCACAACAACATGGGGGGCAAGTTTGATCAACCGGCGGAATCAAAACCATCCATTTTTATTCATATCATGGATGATTATACCCATGATATGGTACACATGGATGGTTTTGATTCTGCCTGTTGACCAGAATTGCCTCATTGGTCAAAAATTAACTGACTCATCTATATTTCTAAGTATTTCAAGCCAACTTGAATTGCAAGTTATTGTAATAAAAAAATAATGCTTTCCAAAATGTTGTACAGTTAACTTTCTTCTTCTTACCCCTGCATCTGTGTTTATACACTATACAAGTTCAGGCCACCTTGTACGTATGTGCCAGGATCTTCTCTCCTGGGTTGAAACAACGGGAACACTTTAAGCCGCCCGCTCTGTCTCAGTTCTGGACCAAAATCTTTCTGTGGGTCTGTCTCTACCCCTAGGTCTAACTGAGATGTTGAGCGGTTTCTTTACCGAATAATCTTCATCTCTGTGCATCACTTGACCATACCATCTCTGACAAAGTCATTGCGTATTATGTATATTCGCGTTTCAACACCTGTCCAGCGCATATCAGTTAATCAAGATTTTTGGATGTTGTCCAGCACTCTGCGCAGTCTGCGCTGTACAACATTGTAGGTCTTACCACTGTTTTATATACTTTGCTTTTCGTTTTAATATGCATCCTTGTATCGCAGAGTATGCCAGAAAGAGATCTCCGTTTCAATCATGCAGTACTTGAACAATGATTAACGTCCTCATCTATTTGGACTTTAGGTACTTGTCTACACGGATCTGAAATACTTGAAGTGTGACACTTTGGGTAGCTTTGTGTTATGATGTACAATTGCTACTCCCACCACCACCCGCTCCGCATATGGGGACTGTCAACGGCCCCTTCGCAGAACGCTAGAATGAATGACAAAAAAAAAATGCATGGCACGAAGAGTAGCTCATGGAGCCCTCTAGATTAGCAATCTCGGCATCATGGTGCTAAAAGAACAATCAGCAAGTGCGAATTGAGATTCACACTTGCGGACTGTCGGCGACTTCAGATCCATAACTATATATAGGGCATCAGAGAAGTGACCAAGATCTCAGGAAACAGAAAAGTCAGTGAGAATCTTCGGATAATCAGGCACCGTATCTATGGCAAAATCGTTTGAAGGCTTTATAATTGTTCTTCGAGATCACTAAGTCCGCATGTCCAATGGGACCTTGAAGAGGCCCACGGACAGCAACGAGGAGCTCCGATCTGTAAGAGGACACAATTGGGTGGGAACACTCCCAAAGGATGTGATCCGAAGTTTGGTCCGGACATTGACAAAACTGACATGAGGAAGAGGGAGCAATGTTGAAGCGATGGAGATAGCTTTTAAAGTTACCGTGTCCTGTGAGAAATTGAGAAGTACAAAAGTCTGGAACATCCCAAGGAGATTTCAGTCGCGACCTCACGTCAGGAAAAAATAAAAAGGTAACTCTACCAACTAGACAGGTCGTCCAGCGGTTTTGCCAAATGTTTAGTAGAGTGTCGCTCACGTTTCTCTTAATTGAGCTTCGAGACGTTCGACTCTCAGGGGGGTGAAAAGAAGTGTCACAGATGACAGAAGGACGACCTCGCAATAAATTGAAAATAGCACCTCTACGTTGAATTTCAAAATCAAGGGGGGTTAAGCCTGTCAACATTGGCAGGGCTTCGGTGGGGCTTGTTCTGTAAGCTTTGGATAGTGCAATGAGAGCGAATCTTTGGCCTAAAAGCAAGGTTCTTCGAATATGCTGAAACTCGCAGGCGTTAGACCAACAGCCTGTCGCATAGCAAGCGATGCCAAGATAAACGGCTTTGTAGAAAAGGCGGGAGATTGGAAATTGCAAACCCCAGCTTGCTTTAGCTAGGTGTTCTATTTTAATGAAAGCAGACTTAGCCTTATCGACACATGATTTGGCATGATTTTTGAAACTCGGTCCCCTTTCTAGAATAACTCCAAGACAGGTTACTTGGTCTCGAAAGACAATATTAGTTCCTAGAAACTGAATGGACGGCCGTCTGCGAAGTATACCCTTAAATACCAGGCCATAAGTCTTGTTCGGAGCGAAGCATAGCTTGTTTTTTATACCCCAGTCAGAAACAAAGCTCAGCGCTTGGGTGGCTGAGTTCTCGATTGATCTGCGAGAATCAGCACGAATCATATGTATGCATCATCGACATATGCTTGAATTATACAGTTGCTCGGGAGAGGAAGATCCAATAGATCATCGAAAAGAATGTTCCAAAGAAGTGGACCGAGAACAGAACCTTGAGGACATCCAATGCTTACTTGTCGCTTATGAATAAATTGACCCCCAGGAAGGACTATGTGGCGATTTTCGAAGTAGCTCTTAACAATAAGGTATAAGTTACGAGGAATATTTCTAGCCTTAAGTTTGTGCAGAATGAGCGGCCACCAAGCAAAAGTACAATTGTACAATTGGCAGTGCATCTAAATAATTTTGATACATGTTTATTGGAGATCCATTAAATGAAGATATTAAGGTTATACTATGGCCTAAATATTGGCCGAAACCACTTTGGCATTTTGCCATTGACAGCAGTCTTAACATCATAAAAATATAACTGCATAGAACCATGGTGAGCGTCCATATCCAGTAGTCATTGGACCGTGTCCAGTAAGGAATTGCGTGGTCCAATAATCGGGAACAATCCACGAGGATAAAATTCGAGTCCTCACATCGGGAAGAAATAAAAATGTCAGTCTGCCTACGGAAGAAGAGGACCAGCGACGTTGCCAAGCATCTAAAAGAGAACTCCGGGCCAAGTTCTCGATCTCTCCACGAACTGTGGGTAAATTAACAGGTGGGAGAGAAGCACCACCCAAAATTGAGCTTCGGCCTCTATACAGGTTGTGAATAGAAGCTCGTCGCTGTGTTTCCAGATCAAGGGGAGCCATACCTGTGAGAATAGAAAGTGTGTCAGTAGCGCAGGTTCTGTAAGCCTTTGATAAAAAGCTATTAGTGCGAAGCGCTTCAAAAGCTATCTCTTTCGTTTTCACTTATCCGATTCGTCCTCATGTCAGCTTTGTGATAACCCTGAACAGACTTCTGAGCATATCCTATGGGAATGCACTGAGTCCGTGTCAACTTTCCGACGAGAACTCTACGACGATGTCCGAGGGAATTTCTTTGGACCCATTGGACATGCGGACCTTGTAGCCACGAAGAGCAATTTTAGGGCTTTCAAGACTTTCTGTCTTAAATTCGGTGCACTATTATCTTCACTATCACTGAGCAGTGAGCCAGTTGTTTCAACATGATTAGCTCTCTTTGGCACATTAAGTGCAGTGTCTGCAAGGTTTTAGAGTTCTCCGGACTCTTCATATGTTCTTTGTGTTTTGCAAGGGGCCGTTATTAGTCCCCATAAGCAGAACGGGTGGTGGTGGGGGAAGAACAGTCATTGGACCTGATGCATGATAAAAAATTTCATGTTATCATCAAGGGGTACAAGGTTTTTTCTTCGCGTATTGCAAATCAATTTTACTAATTGAATGAATCAATGAATGAATGAATGAATGAATGAATAATATATTTCCAACAGTATAAATATTACAAAGGAACAAAATACAATTTAATTTATACCTAATTACAGTTTTACAATATTTTTTTTTCACACATTTGGAAATTTTACTGCCTCGCTAGACATAGTCTGTTCTGAGGCAGTACTAGTTTAAAATTGCTATGGTTATTCTGCGATCAAATGATTTGTTTTCTTTTTTTCTTCACATATTCCATTCACTTAGAACATCGAACAACCAGGATGAAAAACTCTAAAACCTCTATCTCAAAAAATCTAAGAGTACCGAGGCAGATCCTTCTCTTCCAATCTGCTTCAGCCAACGAGTAACAAGGTCTTTGAAATTTTTCCCATCATGCGATATGTTTTGTTCAATATCTATCATTATTTTATTATAGAGTCTTGGTGCATAAAAGCTATATTGACGCTGCGCATGTGTCGTTCTTGGTTGTGGCGGTCTTAGCTGATGTCTGTTTCTAGTGCCATGTATCAATATATAGTCCGGTTGGAACTCAGCAGTGTTTTTATGCAAATGAGACAGTATCAGTCTCATATAGAGTTGTCTAACATCCAAAAATCCACTGTCTATATATATATATATATATATATATATATATATATATATATATATATATATATATATATATATATATATATATATATATATATATATATATATATATATATATATATATATATATATATATATATATTTGTCACTGTCTAAATATATTATTACATATACAATTGTTTAAGATCCATTCATATTGTTTCTAAGTATTCAGATTTGTATTTTTCCTAACATGTTTTGAAATTTAAATACAATAATTTAACAGTCTTATTTATTATAACTTATATACTCGATCCAAAATAAATTTTGGTATGACTCAGCGCAAAAATATATTGATCGAACAAAAATACTTCTTTCTTTGATATATCTGTATCTCATTTCCTGTGTATAAAAAACAAAGACAGAAAATGTATGTATGTCGTAGTAAAATGAATAATCTCCCATATAAAACGCTAAAACGTACGTTATTTAGTAATCGTACACTTATTTCTATGTTACCACTCATAAAAAATCATAATTTTAGTCAATTCATAATCTGATTAAAAATAGCGAAATAAATAAAATCAATTTATATTTTCTAATAAAAAATATTTAACAAATGTTGAAATGTTGTTATTTTTTCTCAATATCACATTTAAACAATAAAATAACTCAGCCCGTTTTCTTGATATTTTTTCCGACATACCACATTATTATCAGCTGTCAGAAATATCAGTTGCTAAGGAAATACTATGGCGTCTTTCAAATATAAATCGTTAAAAAGCCAATCTCAACAAATTGTGATGAATGTCCTCAAATATTTTGAGAAAGAAATGGACAATAATGCTCCATGCTTACTATTAACATCCTTGATTCAGATAAACTACAGTTTTAATGACGTTTCATTGAAATGTCTCAAATAATTATAAATAGGGTGACAATATCTCGTGGATATTTTTTGATAACAAGCATTATTTTAACAAATCGATTATATCAAATTTGTTTCATATACATAAAAAAATATTTGCCATCGACATTATATATTATATAATTATTATTTAAACCTACTTACTTTACACTACATATGTCAAAATTTTCAAAAAACATAGATTAACTGACATAGATAGTTTTTGAAATCTGCTTCAATTTATTAAAAGATGATTATGAAACCATGTTCGCAATATGTATGTAAATTATGTGCAAATATTAAAATATAGTACCTACACTTATTGACTTAAATTATATTTTAGAGAACCCCAGAAGCATGTGGATTTACATAATATAATGTTTCTATGGTAAAAAAGAAGATAAATAGTGATGAAACGCTTTTGTTTTTTCACCGTTACCATTGTTTTTTTTTACTGCAATTCTTATGCAAATACATTTTAAGCGATGATTGTTTTTTTATTTAAATTAATATTTAGTAGTATGTGACAGACGCCTGTCATTGGAGCATTGGAGACCTTATGTGTTTGTATCATGTGTTAACTTGTGTGTGTATATTTCAATGTTCTGTTGGTGTCTTTAATAAATAAATAAAATAAATAAAAATAACACCTATCCTATTGAACTGATTTGGGGTAACAGTAAAGAATAATACAACAAAAATATAGGTCGAAACGGTTTTGGAGATGAAATAGTTTTGAATGAAGCTTGGGATGAAGCTTTAAAACAATGTAATGCGGATCTATGGACAATATGTAGCCATCGGAAGTAAGTAAGTAATTAAGATTAACTTATTTCCATATTATACACTGTTTTTTTTATATTGAACAATAACTCTAATTGGTTGGAAGAAATTGCCATTAGGCAATAAGCCCGCCAGTGTACTAATTATATTTACAGATATATTCAAATAAATAAATATATTATACTGGATTTTTGTAATAAATAAATTAATCAGCCAAACACAGGTTGTAAGTTCTGTAGGTGCCTGATTTCCAGGTTCTTCTATAAATAATATATCAATGGGTATTTTAAATCAAACAAATGATTTGGTCTACATATATATTTTTTCCTGAATCCAGGACGACCGTTTCAGCTTATTTGGCCCTTATCAACTGGGACCAGTTGATAAGGGCCTAATAAGCTGAAACGGTCGTCCTGGATTCAGGAAAAAAAAATATATGTAGACCAAATCATTTGTTTGATTTAAAATACCCATTATTATGGAATTCTACATATTCAACACCATCAGTATTGACAAAATTAAAAAATAATATATTATTTTTTAGAAGAACCGAGAAACTTAACTTCGTCTCTATAGAGATATAAAGTTTGTCAAAAAATAACTTTAAGTCATTAAAATTTTATTCTATTTTTTAATCGGATACGACGTCGCCTAAATTATTCCAACTGAATTTAGTTGTCAGATTTAAAATGTCACGGCAGATTTGGGCAAGTTTATTTTTCACCGATCATTTTTCATTACTAACTAAAAAAGCATCAACCGTTTCACCAAAATTGTTCAAGGTGTCACGCCTTTTGCCTTTCAATCCTTTCCAAAACGAAAATGAAAGACACTTCGTTCAATAAAATAATAATAACTAATAATATTATTTCATAACTTTTGCGAACACCGCGTCTAGACTCTCCAGAGAGGTTGGGGGGAATTCAATTTCACAATAAAATGTCAATTTGAGAGAGTTTTATTCACAATTCATTGGGTTGCTTATTAGGTAAGAGGCTAAATAATGTACATACATACATATCTGTGTAGGTACAATCACGTCATGTCCCTAGGAGGGTAGGCAGAGCAACGCCATATTTAATATCTTAATACTCAACAATATTCGTGTATTGTCACATAGGTATTTTTCTACGTGATTCCCGCTATGATAAGAATAATACAATAACACATTTTTTTAAACACAATATTAACGTTGATATTCGTTAAGTAACAAACGAATTTACAGGATCATGATGATGTCACCAAATTTTACATTATTATTTATTTTATGTCTAACAATATATTTCTAATGTCATCATTTCTTGCCCATGTATACATCGTCTTGTAACATATTATTTTGCACAGCAATCTTATTTCAACTGCATTATTTTATCTGTTTTCCTCCATGTCCAAGTCTAAGATAAGAGATACGAGGACTACTTGTAGCAGTCGTGGTCAACTGCTTCAAGTTGTCGCAGCACGGCGCCGGCGCCGCGGCCGACTGAGTTTTATATACCAACTGCATTTTACTCTGCATATAGGGACTGTAAACGGCCCCTCTACAGGACGATTAGTGAGCGACGAGTCAAAAAAATGCATAGCACCAAAAGTAGCTCATGGAGTCTTCAAAATTGAAAATCTGCGCACCATAGTGCAAAAGAACTTGTGGACTATCACTGACTTCAGATCTTATTGAATGAAAATCATCAGAGGTGTGAACAAGATCTCTGTAAAAATTAACAACATAATGGAAATCTACAAATAGTTAGGCACCGTTACTATGACATAACTTCAAAGGCTTGAAAATTGTTCTTCGTGATTATAAAATGCGCATGACCAAGGGGACCTTGAAGAGGCCCACGGACAGCAACGAGGAGTTCCGATCTATAAAAGGATATCATTGGGTGGCGACAATTCCACAGAATCTGTCATGAAGCACAGGGGGCAGTATTAAATCAGTAAAGATAAAATTTAAAGCTTCCGTGTCCTGTGAAAAAATGGGTGAAAAAAGTCCAAAAGTCAGGGACAATCTAGGAAGATTTAAGTCGATTCCTCGCGTCAGAAAAAAGATAAAAAGGTTATTATTTACACTTTAGCGGGTCGTCAAACGGGACAGTATGGGTTCGATCCCCAGCAGGGGATAAATTTATTTAAAATCATTTCTGACGCAATTTTTGCTTCTCTGGGCTGGAAACACTGGTTAGTTGGAAGAAAATGCCATATGGTAATAAACACGCGACTTGTGCAGTGTGCAATGAAGTGTTTATTATTATTATAATTTATCGTCTCACTGATCCAGACAAAAACATAATTAAAAACTATGTTTCCACTGGATATCGAGCCCGGGACTTTTTGTTCAGGAGTCAGATATCTATGTACATATTTAACTGAGCATCGAAAGCCGGCAAATTAATAAATAAAAAAAAATCTGGGGCAAGTTTGGTCAAACGGTGAAAACAAAATCCTCATGATAACCCATATCATGGATATAATTATCTTATGGAGTTCTATAATATATTAAAAGAGCGAATGAGAATATAAATAAGTATTGTTCAGCAGATCGACGTGACAAGCTTAAATAAATAAAAAAATAATGAACACTTTCTTGCACGTTGCGCAAGTGGCGAGTTTATTGCCATATGGCAATTTCTCCAACTAAAGTGTTTGCAGCCCAAAGAAGCAATAACTGCGTGATAAATAAGCAATTAGCTTATTACGATTTATGTGTATAAATATATATTTTTACGTCAGTTGGAATTAAAACAATAGGTATATGTAAATTATAACATAGTTTAATTAAATAATTTTGTTCATTATAAGTGTCAAAATATAATAATTTTGACAATGTCTCACATTAGCAAATTTTAATAAATGTTAGCGTTGACTCGAACACAATGTAATAAATCGTTGATTTTCTCTCTGGGTGACAATATTATTGTTCTGTTTCTGGATGAATGTAGTTGGAGATGGGTGGGTGGTGTAAGAATTAGAGAAGGTTGAAGCAGGTGTCACGTGGATTGCCAATTTAAGGAGTTAAAGTCAAAGTAATGGCCAACATAATCCAGATTGACTGTGTCAAAAAGTGATTTGGGTAATCTAGATTATGAAATGATTTAAAGTGTTCACTTTGAAGTTTTTATTGACTGTCAAATAAAGTTCACTTAGTTGTTTAATAATAATTGATTATATCACTTTATTGAGGTAGGTACAACGCACGTCAAAAGTCATGATCTATATACCTTGAATGACAGAAAAATTGATGAATTAGGTGTGTAACATGAGGAATATCTCGTAGCACCCTATGACTCTTATGATTAGTACCTACGCTCTTTTGCGCAATCGAAATTATAGGTACAATAGTAAATATTTTGAGTAAGAAAATAAAATTATATTTCGTTTCAACAAGTTTAGTTTCGATGAGGCATACCTACCAGTAGCGGTTTCTTTATAGAATCCGAAAACCTTTGCTTGCCTCAAACTTTAAAATGTGAAACAAAAAATACATAATGATGAAAATTGTTAAAAAAAAATTATGAAAACTGTTAAAAAAAAATATTTTATTTATTAAAAGTATTAGGTATTTCAAACCTAATACTTTTTTTATTATTTTATTGCAACTATACGTACCTAATACATGATTGGTGATTGAAATTAAGATAATATGATCTTTTTCAGAGTCACAAAATATAAATTTTATTTGGTATGTCATTGAAAAATATTTTTCATGAACACTGAAATGATCAATGATGAACCTATGCTATAAAACCGTTAAATTTTCGACACTTTCCAATTTTCTTTCAGGGTTTGCGTAGTCTGAAGCCTTTAGGCACGTCTCTGATACCTACATACATACATACCATCACGCTATATCCCTTACGGGGTATGCATAGATAACCGTGCGCCATACTTCTGTTTTTTTTAAATAGAGGATTATGCACACATTCCAAGCTTCCTTTACATCCATGTATCGTTTCATAAATGCTCGTCGAATACCCAAACATCTTGTAGATGTATACCTAACCTCATCAAATATTCAAATATAGCCCAATTCAAGCTAATGAACTTACCTTAACTATAACAAATTAATTAAAAGTGCTGAAATCAACCATTGTTTGCGCTACAAATTTTAAATATAAAAATATCACTGCATTTGACTTATTTGGGTGCCTTTATGTGTCATTCGAGTAAGTATTGCACCGACTCGGCCAATAGGAATGCCGTATGTTTTATCGCGACCGCCGCCAGGTGTCCATATAGACGACAACTATAACAAGTGTTCGCTTCGCTTACCGCCGCTGTGAAAAAAGACCTTTTTTCACTGTTACTTACGCTGCCGCATATATTATATATTATTGCAATCTATATTTAAAATAAGTTTCGCTATTCTTATCTCGCCGCCGCCGATATAATCGATACAAGTTCGACCGTCACCATCTTCATACCTGAAACATCTCCAACTACCCACACTGCAGAAGAAGGCCCTTCCAGCAACCCTGGTCCAAAGGTAGGTGCATTGTCTTGTTTTGGTGTCATTGGAGGTGTTTAAATTTGTTCAAGTGCAGTGCATAACTATTAGGTATACCTCGCAAATTCTATCTTTACGAATCAGATACTTATAAATCGAACCAGCGCCGCATTCTCTCAACACCAACCATTTTTAAAATTAATTAAAGTGTTCATGATACAGGAAGATAACTTTTTGATTTATTTCACTCTCTTCTTGAAGAATTATGTGCCAATATCTTCTTAGTCGACCTCACTTCTTGGTACAAGACGTTATGAAAAAACTCTTGGTACATCTTGGTTCATGTTTTGTATTTCAAAGATAAATAAGCCTCCTTACAACATAATAAATCAGTTTTCTTACCGAATTTCGCTTTTAGAAATATTATTGTTAAACAAAATAAATACATAAGCTATTGAGCCTTTAAAATACGAGCATTCTTTGCTAAGCAAAGTCTTTATAAAACTTAAGTAACCCAAACTTTTCACTGTCACAGCAAAGAAGACGGATTTTTATTAATTAACACCCTTGTAACTCTCTGAAAAAAAAACGAGTTCCTGTCTCGTTATTTTTTAAATTTGTACTGAGCAAATAGGTTTATTACGACAAGGGGTATCACGTTATAATATGAATGACCAAACAATTTTTTCAAGACGGTAATAACTGGAATATTTCTATTTATACACATCTTATTAAATCTGCAATAGGTTCTTTGGGGACCGGTACTCTACTTTCTGCTGAACAGATTTATATAGTGGCTGGTCACACAGATAGCGATTGACTAAAGCCGCCATTATCAAACATGAAGAAGAGAGAGAAGATATTAACGCTTTAGAATAATTATTTTATAAACCATTTTTGAATTATTAATTAGCTATAAACCACTTGTTTTTTGAGTCACTTCGCGAAACAAGTGGTTTATATATATATATATATATATATATATATATATATATATATATATATATATATATATATATATATATATATATATATATATATATATATATATATATATATATATATATATATATATATATATATATATATATATATATATATATATATATATATATATATATATATATATATATATATATATATATATATATATATATATATATATATATATATATATATATATATATATATATATATATATATATATATATATATATATATATATATATATATATATATATATATATATATATATATATAAATATATATATATATATATGTATATATATATATATATATATATATATATATATATATATATATATATATATATATATATATATATATATATATATATATATATATATATATATATATATATATATATATATATATATATATATATATATATATATATATATATATATATATATATATATATATATATATATATATATATATATATATATATATATATATATATATATATATATATATATATATATATATATATATATATATATATATATATATATATATATATATATATATATATATATATATATATATATATATATATATATATATATATATATTATAATATTTTTATCTCGGTTTTCCCGTGTCAGTAGGTCTTGAAAATAACCCCAAAACACAACAATAATAATATTAATGTCACAACTAAAATTAACAATAAATCACAACACAAAAATAATGATAAAATATTATTACCAACGAACACGACAGCAGGTGGGCGTGTCACAAGGAGCCAATCACGTCGCGCTAACAATATTTGACATAAGCGGCCATCTTGTACGCTACGAGTCACTTGACGGTGAGCTTTCAGTGTGAGTAGACGTGTGTCGCGCGCGTGCTTTTCGTTAAGTCCTTGAAAATGCCTGGTGATATTCAGGCGAAACGTCGGAAGACAAATGGTCTTAGTCAAGACCTACTGACACGGGAAAACCGAGATAAAAATATTATAACATATTTCACCCGTGAAAACATCAAATATAACATATATATATATATATATATATATATATATATATATATATATATATATATATATATATATATATATATATATATATATATATATATATATATATATATATATATATATATATATATATATATATATATATATATATATATATATATATATATATATATATATATATATATATATATATATATATATATATATATATATATATATATATATATATATATATATATATATATATATATATATATATATATATATATATATATATATATATATATATATATATATATATATATATATATATATATATATATATATATATATATATATATATATATATATATATATATATATATATATATATATATATATATATATATATATATATATATATATAGAAACAAGTGGTCGCGAAACAAGTGGTTTATAATATATATATACAAGTGGTTTATAATATATTTATAGTGGTTTATAAAACAAGTGGTTTATAGCTAATTAATAATTCAAAAATGGTTTATATTAACTACCACAAAATATCCGCCGAATCATTAAATGAAATTATTTTATATTTTAAATTTTATGATTATCATGGGGCTGCCAAATAATTGCGCAATTTAAATGACAGCGTTGTCATTTATCGACATGTGACCATCATTTTTTCATGAAGTGCTACACCATCATTTAGGGAAACATCTCTTGGTCTTCTTTATAGATACTGATCTGATTGTTTGTTACAATTAGCTGATCGTCAATTAAATTTGCTGTTATTCAAGAATATTGCAAAAGTTGGTAAAGATGTGCATTAAATAAAAGCAATGCGGTGTTGCGTCGTTCACAATAACTACGGGCTTTCAATATTGAGGTTTGGTTTTTGAATTGCTTCCATGCGAAATTTCAAAAAAGTTAATGATCTAAACTCCAGACATTAATTTCACTCATTTGGTTCTAAATCAGTTGAACGCAATGACACTTAAAATGTGTGGATGTTAACAGATTTATTTTTTTTCAACAAAGATTTGTATTCTATGTATCTACGTATCAAGTTTTTAGGCTCATATCGAAATCCCTCATAATTATGAATCTGAAACCTTGTAGAAGATGGAAACGAAAATTTTATTTAAAAAGATTTCAAAAATATTTTATTTATTTTGATACAGGAACAAAAATGAATACAGAATGAAAACAGGAATACAGAAATAAAAGTACCTACCTAAATGATAAATATGAATTGAAGCATACAGCATTCTGTACACCCCAATTACATTGTTTCACATACATAGTAATATATGTTAGTATTATAAACTAACTACAAGAATACTCTTAATACATCGTGACGATTTTGTATATTGTTGGCATTGAATATATCTACTTGCATCGCAAAATTAGAATTGTGTACAATTGTAGCACGCGGTAAAGTAACATTACGAAGTTAGTTCTGCAATTGGGAACATGAAATAAATTGTTCACACGAACTGACCTTCCAGGTACACGGATGTTTATAACATTTTCCAGATATGTGAGTGAGGCGATTACTTTTAATAAAATCAGAAGTGTGTGGCATTCAGTTAATTCTGCTTACCATAATAATATTACGTAAGCCAAACAATGCAATAAATAAACTTTAACCCACAATAGATCACATTCCAAGTTCTTGTCTACAACGAACATCATTTTCATTCCCCAACTTTGTCCTTTTGTGGAATAATAATTATAATAATAATAATGTCGTGAACACGCTTCAGAGAAGGATTTGCATGGATTTGATGGCACAACAAGAGACAAGGACGAAGCAAGGATCTTGTATATTATAATTTAGAGAGCATTAAGTCGCTAGAACCTCTAATGTTGGGAGTCGAATCCCATAAAGTCTAGTAGTGAATGCAAGGATTACTCGCAGGGCAATACAAGAATATCAAACTGTCGTTTCATGACCAAACAAACTAATTTATAACCTTAATATTTACATTTTGTATCCTCAGAGACCATAAACGGGTTACTATTCACTACATGTGTAAATAAATATCTACTTCTTCTTCGTTTAGTAGACCTAGTTGGTCTGTTCTTCACAAACTATGCGTCCTGGGATGACGAAGTACAACTATCCTTCCATCTCTAAATGAAAAATAAATATCATAAAAAAATGTATTTTAAATATTTTTTATGATGAGTAAAATAATGATAACACGAGACTCGTATTAATGAAAACTATGGTGCAAGTCTGGTCCAACCGTTGAAATAAAAATGGAGTAAAAATATGGAGTTCTATAATATCTTTACATGTCATAGAACTCCATATGATATCCATGATATGGGTAGTCGAGAGGGTTCTGATTTTGCCGGTTGGAGCAGACTTGCCCCCCCTGGAGCCATAATTAATTAATTCATTCATTCATACCCTCACGGCATATCCCACAATGTGGGGTAACCAGCGAAAGGTGTGCGGGTGTGCATTGCCTTATAAAAGGGAGAACAACACATCTATGTATACCCACACACCATTCTCGTTTCACCAAAAAAGGCACTACATTCAGAATGGGTGGTGAACCTCATTGCTGAATTATGTGAGATGTTATTGTTGCCTGTTGTATTTTCGATTACCCGGCTCTTACGGGACACTCAAAAACAATGATTTAAAAGAATGGAAGCACTATTCTAAGCCGGTGCCTCACAGCTACTACATAATTAATTCATAGGTAATGTTTCCATTCTCGTTACCTACATAACCTTTCAGTGGTTGAGTAGGTACCTACCTATATTTTATTTTTTTAATAATATTTGACAAAATCACAACAATATGTTTGCTAAGGTTTCTAACTAGTTGCATGTTACACATGAGATCCAACTGTCGATGGAGATAGTATGTATAATAACAGATGGGACGATGGCAGAGCGGTTAGCACGCTGGGCTAGTGATCCAGTGATCGCGAGTTCGAATCCTGCCTCGACCGATTTCGTTCACCTATAGCACAAGCATTTATTTAATTATTTTAGGGAACGTAGGAAGATGTATATGTACAATAAAAAAATTTAAGTATTCGTACCAAACTATAAAACACTTACCTAAACACAAATTAATATTTTTTTTTAGATATTTAGTATTCTATTTAACTCATTTATGTATGTAAGTAGGAATAGAATAGTATGGAGGGCAGTCATACTATAGTTCAAGACCTGACTCCTGAAATATAGGTCTTGAATTAAATAATTGTATGAGACATAGTTTTTTTAGCGTATTTTCAATCTGAATTTGACATACGACAATTATCATAATTTTTCAGAATGTTGTAACTTATTATTGGTTGCGTGTTAAAATACATATTTGACACAAAACTATCAGTTACCCAAGAAGCGATACACAATGAAATAAAATATGCAATAAAAAAAGGAATCTTTTGTTTATAAGTGAAACAATAAAAAATTACGATGAATGAAAAAAAAATCGAGATATATGGACAAAATAAAAATAAAAAATAAGGTTTCGGTCGTAAAATAAATCATTTATTATTTTATTAACTTAATAAATTTTATTGCGATAGCATTTTGGAGATAATGAAGATATATGAATGGGTTTCATATATTTTATTGATATTTTTAACGAGACTTCCTCGGACCTAACTGAGCTGTTGAGTATTTTTTATCGATTGGAATTTATTTTTAAGAGTATCACGGTTTCACAGCAGTCTTTAATAAACTGGATGAGTCTGATCTTTAATCAGAAATGTGTGAATGATGAAGCGAATCAGACCTTAGAAGCTTATGTGTTTATAGATGAAGGTAATGCAAGGTATTTCTGGCTTCCGGATCAGGGTGTGTAAATGTGGGGGAAATGTCTTTAAAGTTTTGAGCCAGGCTGCATATTTCCTTTTTCATGTTCAATAAGAGGCAGTACTGCCCCGAATTACGCACGGGTTTGTTGCGCTAAATCACTTCGAGACTCGTGTCCAATTCAAAGTATGCGTTCTCCTATCGTGCACGGGTTTGTCATTACCATGCACAATTTTTTTTAAATAATATTGAGTGTAAGGAAGCGGTAAAAATGACGGAAGAGATGTGGATTCGAATCTGACTTGTCAGGGCGGGCAGTGATTGTAACAATTCTATGTCATTCTCATATATTAACAAGTGGGTTATGGCCAACGCTAAATTCTCCCCTACACAATGAAGTTTCCCTGCTGATATTACACTCTAGTATCAAGATGAAATCAAATAACTTAACATTGCCAAACATAGAAAATTTCTCTTGTTATATATATATTTTTCATACAAAAATCTATTATTATGAACATAATTTTTCAAACCGTTGTATGTTTATCTTTAAACGTTGACCAACTTTGAATGCAGTTTTTTGAAGATTATTTGTATTGTATAAATAGTTTAAACAAAATTAAAATATCTCAAATGTCCAGGTCATGATAGCATTTTTTCAGTTTTAACAGATGAAATCATAGAGAAAAATTGTGAAAAAATGAACCGTTGTCTATGGAAAACTAATCAATATAAAGTTCATCGGCCTTTTAGTTTGATCTGTACAGAGGACACAAATTTTCATATTTGTGTACGGCATACAGGATACGGCATTCACACAAAAACATCACAACGAAATTTAAAGTATGCACTCTCTACATGATAGCCATTGAGAAATTGATGTTAAATAAATACTCTTAAAAATTGTGAAATCATACATACCTACATACATACCATCACGCCAAATCCCTTACGGGGCAGAGAGAACCGAGCGCCATACTCCTCCATTTTTGCACACATTCCTAGCTTCCTTTACATCCATGCATCGTCTCATACATGCTCGTCGATTATTCAAGCTTCTTATATTTCCTTCTTTCAAAATATTATTCACATGGTCATGCCATCCCTTTCTGGGGCGGCCCCTGCTATTCACTCCATCTCTTACATCTATGTATATATTTTGGTCAGTCATGAGTCATGACTGACCAAAATATTCATTAATGAATATTTTTTTACATCATGTATATTTTTGGTCAATCATGAGTCATGCTTGACCAAAATATTCATTAATGAATATTTTTTATATCATGTTTATTTTTTGGTCAATCATGATTCTCCACTATTCCATAGTAGTGGGGAGTGATAATTCAACAATTCTCGGTACTTTACTCTGTCGTTAACAATGTGTATGGTCGGTTCCAACGTCAAAGAAATGATAGTTTTGAACCCGATAGGTGGCGCTGTTATCATGTTCTAAATATTTATTTTATTTTTCAACGAAAATTATTTGGTTTATATTTTTCAAACTTTTCATCCGAAAATACATTCACAAAACCACAAATTCTGACTTACGTACACGTACACATTCCCTAGGATTGTTCGTATGAAAAAGGGGTCGCACCTTATTCATTTTTGAGTTGTGTAGTACGAAAATCTATTGACATCTGTATTACTCATATAGAGATTATACCACACTTAAATGTAAAAAAAAGGTAAAATAGTTTCAATATGCACACCACCACTAGATCTGCACATGGGAACTGAATTTGACTCCTACACAGATTGCTAAGTGAGCAACAAAAAAAATTGCATATAACGATGAGTAGCTCATGTAGACTTCTATATTAGCAATCTCGACGCCATAGTGCAAAAATAATAATCGACCAATGTGAATAGAAACTTAAAGATTGGTAAAATACATAGAATAAGGTCTACATATATAATATGTGGTCTACACAGAAGGCGGTCTGTGGCAGAAGCCCACTTGTATTATAAAAAAGATGTCTCAAAGTAATCCACAAAAAAACTAATTACGAAGAATAAAAAAAAACTCTAGCAATGGAGAGTTGAAAGATGTTGAGAGATATAATCCTTAATTATTATTACAGAATGACACCTCTTATATGTACCTACCTATCGTGTTGGGATATTTATGCTTCATACTATACATATATTTGTGGTAATATTCTATTTTATAAAGAATATTCCTCAATATGAAATAAGCGTTTTAGATACGCGTGGATTAAACGCCGCGTTTATTATATATCGGTGTAAATAATATCGCATATTTAATTATTTTTATTTAATTTATTTATATTTTTGTACATAATACAAAAAAATAAATTGCACACTGGCAGGCTTATTGTCATTAGGCTATTTCTTCCAACCAACTCAAATTAAGATAAACATTGAGGCCTGTGAATAGGAATATAAGACACACCTACACCCTTCCTACACGTCTGGCGACACATTAAACACATGGTAAATTCTTTGAGTAGTTTTGGATTGGTCTTTTAAATTTATTTCATTTAGACATCGATAACGCCGAGAAAACTTAGTGAAAACATTCGGTCGTAAGCAATGGAATCTGTGGAAATATTTTTGATAAGTTTTAAAATGTATTTACATTATGTAAACACAAACTCTTGAGAATTGTAATACATGTTGCAACTAGTGAATTACTCACAGAAATTAAAAGAATTCAAGATTTATTAAAATAATAAATATCAACTGTTTTCCCAAAACTCGACAATATTCTGTATGAAATAAAATATTTTATTGGGATCTTTTCAATGATAACATCTGGAAAACGATACCACATACATATTTTAAATAATAAATTTTACAGATATAATCTAAGAATACCTGTCTCGCTCTATTGTATTCCGAATCACAGACCGTGCTTTTCCTGCTAGAATACGTAGTTTTGATGAGTAAAAGTAATATGGAGAGGGTTAAATTTCTTTGACATGATTAGTTTAAAAATATTAACGTTCTCCCTAGTTTTACACGTTTTTATAATTGATTGTTATACTTTATACCATACTTATTCTTCTTGCTTCTTTTCCCTCGCCTTATTCCCATTAATTGGGGTCGGCTCTCCTAGTCCGCATGCGCCAGGTTGCTCTCTCCTGTGTTTCTTCATGTGTCACATTCCGCGTCTTCATGTCGCTGTGAACCGTGGACATCCATGTTGCAGGCGGTCGTCCCGGGCGTCGCTTTTCGGTCTCTATATGCAGAGCCTTATTTACAATGTGGGAGTCATCTCTCCTGCATATATGCCCATACCATCGCAATCTACCCTCCCTCATCTTTTCGGCTATGGGAGCTACCTTGAAGCTGCCTCGGACGTAGTCGTTCCTGACCTTGTCCAGTAATGTCACACCGCCGGCCTACCTCAACATTTTCATTTCGGTGACGTGGAGTCTCTGCTCATCTTGCTTTCTAGAAGCACATACTTATTGTTTAAAAAATATTATACTTTATGTTTATACTAGATGTATTAATTTTTATATGTTTTTACGTCTAAATAAAATTCAAAATTATCCAACTGTCAATTCGTTCATGAGAATTCAATTCTCTCAATGAATCGACATTATTAAGCCAAGATGCGTGTACGAAAGAAAATTTTGTATGGTGTAGTGGACTTTTTGCATGCTAATAGCACCAACTAGAGGCCTCGCAGCATATATGTTCCCATACATGGATTTTTTCAGAATTCGGAGTAGAACATTTTATGTGAGTTTTGTGTGTGTGTGTGTGTGTGTCTGTGTGTGTGTGTCTGTCTGTCCCCCCCTTATAACTTTTGATCCGCTTAATTTACAGAGCCCAAAATTTTAAAATATAAAAAAAATTACAATCCTACAAAACTTTTATACTCAGAATTGTGAATTTTTTTCAGTCAGGTGTTATCAACTTTTGAAATTTTGATTTATTTTTCCATATATCTCAGAAACCGTAAAAGCTAGAACGCTGAAAATTGGTATAAACATAGACAAATACAAAATCTCAAAATATTTTTTTAAAAAAATTCCAGGGTTTCTCAAACATTTTTTATTCAGAAAAATATTTTTTTTATGATAAATTTATGAGTTTAACTGCCTATATTTCCAAATATTTTTAAAATATCAACTAAAAAATTTAATTTTCTATAAAAAATATTACAATAGGCATGATGACTAATTTTGAAAAACTATCTCACGATGTTTTTACGCATTCACTGTTTTCAAATATATATACATTTCTACATAAAATAAAGGTTTAGTAGCAAAAATCGCCATTTTAAAATCAAATTTGACATTTACGCCAAAAAACGCTTGTAGTATCATGGCGGCTGCCGACCCTGACGGTGACGTCACGATATTGTAAACTGCATATCACTACTATATGTAATATATGTATTCTAGGACGATTTGTGTATTTATAATCAATTCAAAAGTGCATAAGTGTTGTGCGGTCCCTAAATGTACAAACACGACGAAAAAAACACCTACTGAGGTATATGTTTTCGTCCCACGCGAAAAAAAAGAGAAATAAGTGATTAAATTTCGCACGGCGAGACATATGTAAGTGTATTTTATTAAGTACGCGTTTACAATGAAGTACAGTATTTGTTCCCCCACTTTTAGCTCTCAATAATATAATATTTACCATTATTTAGGCAATAAGCATATAAAGAACTTCATTAATGTCCAAACGTCAAAATAGGCCATCATACGTTTCCCGCGTATGTTTTTAGCTTATGAACACATAATGTAGAGAGAAGAAGGAGCATATTTTATCGATTTTCGAGATGTAAGTTGTATTTAAATTACAGATAAATAAAGTACTTATATGTACTTATTATTAAGTTTTTACGTTTCGAAATTCTGATGAACAAAAGTCTTTGTTCGACGCAAAGAAATATCCGACCATCAAAAGTTCCATTCTAGTTAAGAGTAGTTAAGACAGGCAGAAAAATAACTACTATGGCTGCTATTGCTAAAAATAACGATAGCAGATAAATATAGCTTGTTATTAACACAATACAAATAATAACGAGCGCTATGTAATAATTCGTATGCCGCTAAAATTGTAACGATGTTTTAAAACGCATGCTTCACGTAATCGCCGTCGTTTCGCGAATCGCTTCATTGCATGAAAAAAATATAGCTTGCTAGTTTAGTTTGGCAGTGACCAGCATCATAACATGTCGAACGTTCGTCAGCTCACCATCGCGTGACAAAATTGTAGAATACTAAAACTAAATTAGTTTACCATACGTTGCGAGCGTTCATTATTTATTTATTTATTCAATAAGAACTAAGTTACATACAAAATACAATAAACTTAGGCCCGATATTACAGTCGGCCCTCAACTCATTGAGTTTGTTAAACTCAAGATTGATGTTAAGGGGAGATTGAATCCATTCCCGTATTACAGTGCAATATAACATGTCAGTTACTAAATCTTCAATTATAGACATATTTCACTTTTTCTGTGGTTATTATCTGTCAAATTTAAATAACCTCAAATAATACGAAATACAAAACGGGACGCTACGACTTTAAATACCATTGTTTTATTATCCAACATGGTAAATTTAATTTTTTTCACCAAAATAATGCTTTTAAATGCCCATGTTCAATACGGCTGTCAGTTTGTTTTGTTGTGTGGCGCCACCGTCGATACAACTAACGCCTTTAGTGATACAACACTGAAACTACACA
This sequence comes from Molanna angustata, assembly GCA_963576475.1. Taxonomy (NCBI): domain Eukaryota; kingdom Metazoa; phylum Arthropoda; class Insecta; order Trichoptera; family Molannidae; genus Molanna; species Molanna angustata. Next base: position 35,416,865 of record OY754972.1, read on the forward strand.
CGTTGCCTAACGCCTCTAGTAATAGAAACTGAAACTACACGAGTTGCCTAGCAAATGACAGTTGACTCACAGTTAAGTACTTAATCTGCCAGAAACGTTGAGTTAAATATTTGTCGTTTTAGTGACATATTTGAGGGAAGATTAGGCCTAAACGGACACTGTAATACGCTATATTTTTGTGAAACTTGAGTTTAGCTCTTAAACTGACACTGTAATACCGGCCCATAGTATCCCCCGATAGGTAGGCGAGTATCTAGATAAATTGAAACTATTTGCTTTGATGAATCCTTGTTCCATTGCTATTTTATTGTTTTGTTTTAGTTTTAAGTACCTAATATTAATATATCAAAAACACCAAAATAAACATTGTCCAGACCGACAATTAATGCGTATATTGTATTGAAGACTATCAGAAGAATTGACGCGACCATACTATGACGTCGTGCGCTCTGATTGTTTTTTCTCATAAAATGGCGGACTAACACATTTTGTATTTTTATATTTATAATATTATTATTCACTCCTTTAAAATGAAAATAAGTACATTTTTTAAATCTTTATAACCTATTTTATTTTTTAAAATCATAATTTCAATGATTTTTTTTTACAGTCATCACACCTATTACATAACATTCTATTTTTTTTTAATATATTAATCATAATATGTATATGAATCATAACAATTATCCCATATGTATATTATATTCATCATAATACATTGTGTATTTTTATTTCAACCTCATGTTACACTGTACAACTCCCACAAACAATATAATAACATCATTTTATTTTATAATCAAGCAATGAAAGCCACCAAGTTATTTATTTCTGAAACGTTAAATATTCTCCACCACGTTACAATACTCGGTGCGTGTTATAACAGATGCGTCAACGATTCAATAGAGCGGATAGCGATATTATTTGGTTTATTGTCCCAAATAAACCAAATAAATCAATAAATAAAAATAGCATGTTAAAAATAAGCAGCATATTCCATATAGCTTGTTATGAAAAAAATAGCCATTTCGAACAACACTACAGTTGACAGTAACAAACACAATTGACAGTAACAATATGGTGACGTCATGCGCTCTGATTGGTGTTTCACATAAAATGGCGGACAAACATATTTTGTATTTTTATTTTAATAATATTAATATTATTCGCTCTTTTAAAATGAAAATAAATATATTTTTTCAAATCTTTATAACATATTTTATTTTATAAAATCATAATTTCAATGATTTTTTCTTACTGTCATCAAGCCTATTGTATTAGCACATTGCAAATTTTTTTCAACAATTTTTATAAAAATTGAATTCAGTGACGACATTGATTCATAAAATTTGTATGAAAGTAGCCTACTCACAATATCTAAGAAGACTTAATAATTTGATACTAATCTCCAAACATACATACATACCATCATGCTGTTTTCACATTCTGGGTAGGATCAAAGGACTGACCTCCATACTATCCTATCTTGACATGCATACCTAGGTACATGTGTTGTATAGAAAACCAAATATCTTAAAATATTAAATAATTTTTATTTATGGGTTTATAGTTTGGTACTTATTCTTCAACTATACATACTATCGCTATCGACAGTTGGATCTCATGTGTTACATGCAACTAGTAATTATTAATTACTCCTAGTGAAAAATATTCTACATACTTCCGGTGTAAAAATTCCGGTGCGTTAGTTAAACGTTGGCGTTTTTACAGCTCGTGTAGAATATCCTTAACATAACATATTACATCATCATAAAATAATATTTCTCGTGTAATATTATGAGGAAAATATATTATTTTTGATTATAAGAGGACAAGGTACCTACATACCTACATTATTATAGATATAGAGACTTCTCCGAGTCACGTGCGGCCATAGAATGACAGTAACAATTTGGATCGAGAAACACAAGGTTTCTTTATATTTTATTTCAAAATATATTTTCACATTAATATAATTTTATTATAGATATTTATCTCTCCTCCTTACATTCATGGACGCCACGAAATAATCATTTATTAACTTCATAAATAATATAAATTTGTGACATCGCAATTATTTAGATATAATAAATTTATGTACCGATTACATTTCTTCTAGTCCAAACTACTAATGGGATGATAGTCAGTTAATTTATATATAGGTATCTTCCTCACACTTTTTACATATAATAATGATTTAGGGTAACTAAGATATCAAAATTCCCAGAGCAGTATGAAAATGTATGTTAATTTTTTACGGTATTTGCAAAAAAATATTTCACCTTTTCAAAACGAATTTCAAAAACCAGAACCAGAACGCAGATAAAAAATATTTATATAAAATAGTTAAAATTATACACAAAATGTATTTTTCCTATCGTTCTCTGAAGCATTTTCTATGTATTTGGTAAAAAAAACAATTTTAAAAAATATTTTTTAAAGGTATCACGAATAATTTTGAATAAGCAAAACATTTAATTTAATATTTCTTGAGAAATTAATGAACTTATTATGTTGTATATTTATTAACTAGAAGACCCACACAGCGTTATATGAGCACTCTATTTTGTATGTTACTGTACTGTCTTTTAAAATCAGAAAATTTAAATTAACAATGGCTGTTTGGTATTCCTTATTTGAATATACCAACGGCTAGAAGCCTTTTAAAATAAAGAATATATACAATAGTTACAACAGTATTTAAAAAAAATTGCATGATTTGATGATCTACAAAAACAAAAAAAAAATAATGAATTCACAAAACAAAGCAAAAAATATAATTGTAATGATAAATTAAGAAATGAAATGAAATCACTAGATATTGTATAAAAAGATGAAAATTAGAAGATAAAGAAAAACAACTTGAATAAATTTTTAACTCGAAAGAATTAAACAATTAAATTATTAGTGCAAGAAAAATGTAATGACCTACATATATACATAATCCAACTGTCGATTTGTTCAAGAGAATTTTATTCTCATAACATATCGACAAAGTATCAAGCCAAGATACGCGAGATTTCTATGCAGGGTCTATATTTTTCACGGTTTTTCCAACTTTGAAGTCGAAAAAACGACAACATAGAGACTTCGCAGCATATATTCTGTTCTGTATATGGACTAACTCAGAATTCAGTGTGATGTTTAAAACGCTGAAAATTGGTTTAAATAATCAAATTTGATTTATCAAAAATATCCAGAGTTTCTCAAACATTTTTTATTAAGAAAAATATTTTTTTATAATAAAGTTATGTGTTTAACTGCTTTAGTTTTTAAAAATATCGAAAAGAGCCGAAACACCCCAAATAGATAATTTAATTTGCTATAAAAAAATGAACATTGTAGTAGTACATCTCACACTTTTTTAAACAATTTTTATTATAGTAGAATTTAGTGACGACATCATTTCATACTACACAATAATAATATCTCACTCTATAGTTTGATACCTTTTTAATCTACAAACATACATCATGCTGTTTTCCTATTCTGGGTAGGAAAAAAAGACTGACCTCCATACTATCCTATCCTGACATACATACGTACATATTTTATGTAGAAAACAAAATATCTTAAAAAGATTTATTAATTTGTGATTATATGTAGTTTGGTACGAATACTTCAATTATATAATATACTATCGCTATCGACAGTTGGATGTCATGTGTTACATGCAACTAGGAATAAAAATATTCTTATTTGTAGCTAACCTGGTAAAGAAACGCCTAAATAGTGAATAGTTGCAATTGTTCAAGCAATGATTCTTTGATTCCGTTTGATAAAAATAACAATATTTTTTTAATAATTATAATAGTGGGTAACAAATAGATAAAAAAAATATTTAATAATCAAACTATTTTATAATTATATAAGCTCAAGGCTAATCTCCTAGAAACACTTTTCTTGTCTCAAGGTTTCTCATACAAAATTTCTAGTCTCTAGATTTTAAAGTTTCTTCACTAAAGCGGAAACAGACGCTATATATATAGGATATTATACTAATCTACATAATAAACCGTCAAAGCAAACTGAAAGATCCATAGCAGCGGTCTTTGAGAGAAAGATCCTTCGAATGATCTCCGGGTCAATAATAGAGAATGATGGTTGGCGTCGTCGATACAACAGGGAGCTATATGAGATGTATGGAGAGCCCGATATGATCATTTCAAGATAAGGCGCTTGAGATGGGCTGGTCACATAATCGAAATGGACGGCGACAACCCCACAAAGTGCCTCACACTCTGTGTGCCACAAGGTCGAAGGAGACCAGGAAGACTAGAAACTCAATGGACAGACAGTGTCGATGCGGACGCATTTGCAGCATATACTTATTATAATTTGGAGAAGAAAGGCAGCGGTTTGACGGGAATGGAGTAGACTACTGGATTCAGCCAAGGCCGCTGTCGAGCTTATGATTATGAAGACCTACCTACTTAATAGGCATATTAAATTTTTGCTAAAAGAGCAAACAATTGAAATTAAAATAATCTGATACATTTCTGTTTTCCAGCAAAACAATAATGAAAACAAACATTCAAAACAAAATTACGAAATAAAATTGTTCAACGGAGATATTTTTGCTAACCTTTACAAAAACAAACATCGTTCTACGAAAAAATGAGAACAAAAAAATGAATAATTATTATCAGGCTAAATTTTGATGAAATTATTCAACTTTTCGGGAATTCTGATTTTCTGTAGACGAGAAGAAATTAGAAATGAGTGGGATGTGGACAACTCTAAACTCTCCTCTTTATGATATAAAATACACACCACCACATTATGATGTGGTTTCAGAGTTTCACCAGAGAGTTTAACCTAATGCCACATGTTTCTGTTTCGACACATATTATTCATTACTATTACTTTATCAACCATGCATTTCTTTAAATATTATTTTGACTCTTAAGTACCTACCCATTACTTACATATAATGCCTATTATTTTCGTATAATATTACCCTTTATACTATTATTTCAATATCTCTAACCAAAAAAATTCAATATTTATCGAAAGACATGGATCCCTATTAAATTTCGATATTCCCTATTAAAACCCCAGCATAATATTTTAACGCGAAATATATAGGTATTATATTTATATGACGTATGCATGTATATGGGTATTTATTTTGTAGACAGAGCATCAATCAAAAACGATAATAATATTCTGCATATAACTTCATTTACGACCAGTGTCAGTTAATGGCACATAAAAATCATATCTTTGATATTGTCTTATAGTGGTATTTTTAATTAATACAATTTTTTTTCAACGAATGAAATCTCGCAAATTGTATTTTTTCGCTAGCAATTACTTGTTTATTTAAGTGTCCGAAGTTTGTATTTACACGTAAAAAACATATTTTCAAGTATAGCTTAGAGTTTGAGTGAAAACATGGTGAATAGTTTGTAAAATTATAATCTATTTTTGAAGCAAGCGTTTTATGCATACAACGCCTCCATTTCGGAAATTTTTCATAAAATGTTTGGAATTCCATACCAATGAATTAGCACTTTTAAATAAATTATTGAAAATTGATGATGAATTAAATGATACACGAGACATGTAAGGCAGATTTAAGATATAAATTTCGTTACATAGTCTGCAATTATTAATAAAGTTACAGGTAGGTATAATTTCATCGGCCGATTAATTATCGGTGAGCTACAACATATGACTTACATGTAAGAGCGCGCATGAAAGCTAACACAATCGGCCGATTTAAAAATCTGTGACGAGACACAAAAAAATCGGCCGATTTTTTGTAACGAATCCTGTTGTATGAAAGGGCGCGCATGGCGCATGCTCACCGATAATTTAATCGTCCGAGCGCAGTAGATCGAGAAGTACGTTGTCAGTGTTGCCAAACGAAATGTCAGAAAACATGGATGAAATAAATATTGATTCCGAACAATTAATTATATTTGTTGAAGCACGTCCTTCATTGTATGATAAAAAATTAAGCGAAATATTAATAACTGGTTGGGAACAGCTAAATTATAATAAAAGAACTGAATTGGGTAAGTTAGTACTTAATTGATTAATAGTTACATAGGTAATTTAATAAATATTCCACTTTATGAATTAAAAAAATCCATATTTCTAATCATATGTAGGTATTTATTTATTTATTTAATATTGCTTCTCGGGCAACTAACAGGTACTATGTCAAATATTAATTTAACACGCACCCAATAACAAGTTGCCACATTCTGGAGACTTACGATATTAATCGTCTCACAGATCCAGACTGAAAACACAATTAAAGATTGTGTCTCCACCGGGAATCGAACCCGGGACCCTTGGATCAGCAGTCAGATACCTAACCAACTGAGCCACGAAGGCCGACAAAGGGTATATTAAACCTTGTGAATATACAAACCTATTGTATTTTAAATATGTGAATGTTGACCGCCGTGTTATTTCCAATCGTACGATTCTATAAGCTTCAATGCGCGTTAGAATCGATCGGCCGATTATTATCGGCCGATAAATTCATCGGCCGATAATAATACATTAGTAGCCTGTTTGAATCGCATCGTTTAGGAAGAAAAGTCGTGAGGCCCGTTTTCCAACATTCAGGAAACATCCTTTTAAGGAAGGAAACCATTTCAAATTGGGCCAGACTCCAACATCTTTGAAATAAAATAGAGTCAATACGATCAAGCTCTGGGGATTTACTTGCCTTGAGGTTCCCAATAATTAAATATTAAATATTAACTGAACACTTCCTTTCACCCCTCGCAGGGAAGTGCGCATAATTAAATTGAGTTCCTCAATAGAAACGAGCGGCGAACGAGGAGTCTGAGGAATTTCATGTTAAAGAACACGTACTCATTGTAATCTCTATTTTATAATACCCGTCTCTATTTTATTTCAAAGAAGTCAGTCAGTCAGTCAATTATTTTATACCTAATATTCCGTTTCTTTTGATGTGTTAAAAATTTGTCATAAAGTATCATTGACTCACGGCAGGGAATAAAATCCTATGCTTGTGTATATGCAACTATTAAAATGTTCGAAAAGTATATACATTATAAGTATATACTGATATGAAACAACTCTTGGATCGTGGTGAGAGGGAAAGTATATCACTCGGTCTGAGCATAAACCAATGCAAAACCAAACTAATGGTGATTGATAGAGCATGTAAATTTCCCACAATAAACTCTCTAAACCATCTTGAAATAGTTCATGACTTCACATATCTGGGCTCCAACATATGTGACACTGGTGGTTGTGAAGTGGAAGTTATTTAAAAAAAGTGTAAAGAGGCATCGCCATGGGAAAGGGAGCATTGGGAAAGCTCACAAGACTGTGGAAGGACAGGACCGTCACAAAAAAAAACACGAAGGATAGACTCATCATGGCTCTGATATTCTCGATGTTCCTGTATGGCGTGGAAACATGCACACTGAGGGAGTCAGAGCGATAGTGGATCAATGCCTTTGAAATGTGGTGCTGGAGGCGTATGTTGCGGATCTCATGGACAGCCAGAAGAACGAATGTGTCAATTCTAGACGAACTGAATATTGAGGATCGTCTGCCGATGATATGTTACAGACGTATCCTTCAATTCTTTGGACACATTGCCAGAAGCGAACCGGACTGCCTCGAGAAGCTTGAAGTGATTGGAGGGACGGAGATCTCGTGGTCGCTCACCGACCAGATGGAGCTATCTGATTAAGTCCACAATGGGGTCTTCGACTGGTGTTCTGTTCAGCCCAAAACAGATTGGCATGGAGGCGGGCCATACGTATGGCGACGGACTGTAGCCGCTATCCTCAGTCATGAGGAAAAGGACAAATATGTAGGTATATACATTATGACAGTAGGTACATATCAAACTTTTACTAACTTATGTAAAAATTTGGTGACGATATCGTTCTATAAAATTTGTATGCCAATATACACAATATCTACATCTTCAAACATACATACATGCATACCATCAAGCTGTTTACTGAACTCCACACTATCATATTCTGACATATCTCTATGTTTTGTATAGAAACCAAAATACCTCAAGTATTCAACGAATTGGATTTACTTAAGGGTTCCTTGTTTGGTACAATACTAACGCCATCGACATTTGGAACTCATGCGTCAGATGCAACTAATTTATTAAACACCTCTTAACAGATTCCCGGACAATTGGCCGTAGCCGATTGGCCGTGGACAATTGGCCGTACGCCCTTTTTACCGTATGGACAATTTATCGTGAGGACAATTTACCGTGAGGACAGTAGGCCATGAGGACAGTTGGTCGTGAGGACAATTGGCCGTGGGGACAGTTGGCCGTGAGGACAATTGGCCGTGGGGACAGTTGATCGTACGGACAATTGACCGTGAGGACATTTTATCGTATGGACAATTGACCGTATGGACAATTCACCGTGCGGAAACTATTTTTAGCATCAGAAAATTTTTTCTTTCTTTTTTCGTTTGAGTTAAATAAATTGCGTGAATTAAAAAAATGTTCGTTTATGGCGACGAACCGATTGCCTTATTTTTTTATTTCAAGATACTAGGAGAAATCCAATATGTCGACAGTGATTAAAACGAAATTTTACAAAATAAGCGGTAATTATGTAGTTCTAATTTGCTATATTTTGAGATATAAGAAGACGTCTGTTTTTAGACTTCTTCTTGTTCTTTTTTTCATTTTTCGAGATGGATATCAATTTATACTAATAAGAAGGTGTAGATTTCGAAACAATTTAAACTTCTTTGTTTTCTTTTGAAATGATGAGAAACCAATATGGCGGCCGTGATTTAAGGATGACTATTCAAAGTGAATGATTATGTTGGGTTTATCGAGTTTTAATTTGCTACATTTTGAGATTTAAGAAGACGTCTGTTCTTAAACTTCTTCTTGTTTTTTTTTTAATTTTTCGAGATGGATATCGATTTATACTAATAAGAAGATGTAGAATGTGTAGATTTCGAAACAATTTAAACTTCTTTGTTTTCTTTTGAAATGATGAGAAACCAATATAGCGGCCGTGATTTAAGGATGACTATTCAAAGTGAATGATTATGTTGGGTTTATCGAGTTTTAATTTGCTACATTTTGAGATTTAAGAAGACGTCTGTTCTTAAACTTCTTCTTGTTCTTTTTTTGATTTTTCAAGATGGATATCGATTCATACTAATTAAAAGGTGGAGATTTCGAAATAATTTAAACTTCTTTGTTTTCTTTTGAAATTATGAGAAAACAATATGGCAACCACGATTTAAAGGTAGTTTTTCAAAATGAATGGCTTCATTTTCAGATTTATTTGACGTTTTTAAAATAATTTTAAATACTTACCTTAAGTGCGTTCGAATATAATGAATATTTAGATGGGTCGATGGCAGTACGGTTAGCGCGCTGGGCTAGTAATCCAGTTATCGCGAGTTCGAATCCTGCCTCGACCGATTTTGTTCGCCTATATCACAAGCATTTATTTGCTTATTTTAGGGAAGGTAGGAAGATGTATATGTACTTATTTAACAAGGACATATTCATTTTTTAAAAAGAGAAAATCGAAAAATAAAAAAAAACAAGAAGAAGTTTAGGAACAGACGTCTTCTTAAATCTCAAAATGTAGCAAATTAAAACTCGATAAACCCAACATAATCATTCACTTTGAATAGTCATCCTTAAATCACGGCCGCCATATTGGTTTCTCATCATTTCAAAAGAAAACAAAGAAGTTTAAATTGTTTCGAAATCTACACCTTCTTATTAGTATAAATCGATATCCATCTCGAAAAATGAAAAAAAGAACAAGAAGAAGTCTAAAAACAGAAGTCTTCTTATATCTCAAAATATAGCAAATTAGAACTACATAATTACCGCTAATTTTGTAAAATTTCGTTTTAATCACTGTCGACATATTGGATTTCTCCTAGTATCTTGAAATAAAAAAATAAGGCAATCGGTTCGTCGCCATAAACGAACATTTTTTTATTCATGCAATTTGTTTAACTCAAACGAAAAAAGAAAGAAAAAATTTTCTGATGCTAAAAATAGTTTCCGCACGGTGAATTGTCCATACGGTCAATTGTCCATACGATATATTGTCCTAACGGTCAATTGTCCGTACGATCAACTGTCCCCACGGCCAATTGTCCTCACGGCCAACTGTCCTCACGGTCAATTGTCCTCACGATAAATTGTCCATACGGTAAAAAAGGGCGTACGGCCAATTGTCCACGACCAATCGGCTACGGCCAATTGTCCGGACACGCTCTTAACACTCTGTGCTTTGGTCGAATTTATTGAAAAATAAAGCCAGTTGATGGAATTTTATCAATCTTGATGGAACTGGAATTTTATCACTCTTATATTCATATAAAAAAATCTCTCCTGACCATTATTATACAAACTTAATTAAACTCAGAAACAATAATTAACTTGTTTATTTCAAAGTTCTGCTAAACGGATTATGTAAGGATAAGGAGATTGAATGAGCAATGGATAGGAAAAAAGGTCATTATATGACAAAGTAATGATAGAATAGAGATTAAAATCCTTTTATCTTTTCCGTTAGGGGTCGCTAAGATAAATCCGTTACGGGTCAATATGTCTATCCAAGGAATTATTAACAAAGTCAAAAATAAATTTATATACCATGAAAATATAAATAAACTCCCCAGTCCCACACCTACACGCCCACAGTCAACAAGGCAGAAAAAACATTTTTAGAGGAAATTCGAAACTGTAGGAGATTATTAAACAAAACTGGTCTCCCGCCGCGGATCTTTGCCGCGAGCCAAAACCATTCATAACAATATAGAAAAATGTTTGCTGTGACAAAATTTAGAAGGTTATAATAATTTAAAACAAAATATATTATATGCCGTTATAATTGCATTTGTATTTCAATATTTGTTGTATCTCAGATTATTTTCTTACCTAAGTTTTTAATTTTTTTCTTATCTACTATAAAACCTTAAATATTGTAACACAATTTTATTTCACTGTGTTATGTTAGAGATATTTAATGTCTCATAGATCCATAATAAACACAATTTAAAACTGTGTCTTCATAGGTAATCAGAATTCTTTTGGCATTTTAGGCTATATTTATCTTTATTTTATATTTGGTTAGTATTTATCGGTATAAGTCTCGCAGTTTTTCGAGGTAAGAATTGAATTATAATCTCACATGCAAAATTATACAAGTAAATGTTCATTTGATTTTAGCGAATAACCGAGCAACTTTGCTATTATTGTACCTGCAATCTTTGTTGTTAAAAATAGTCAAGTAAATATTAGCCATTTCAAACTGTTAAAATTAATCAAGTACATTTGTTAAATAATAGTCAAATAACCTAATTAATAACGGTTAAGTTTGTAAAATTAGCCAAATTAACAGTCAAAATTAACAAATAGTTTTGTGAACAACATACTAGTTCGTAAAATTACTCAAGTTAACTGTCAAATTCATTAAAATTACTTGGTTAATTATCATCTACTTACTCACCTATTGAAACTAATTCAAAGTCACAGCTAGATTTTATCTACTTTGGTGTGTACTCCTTATTCTGACCAGAATTTTCGTTTGACTCTGGTAAGGTTGTTATATTTTTAGTGAAGGAAAACTCATCATCACCACTGACGCTACAGTCCGATACGGACCCTGGCCTCCTCCAGAAATCGTCTCCATCCCTCTGTATCGATCGTTAGTCTTCTCCAATTTATTAGTTTCATTTCTCTTATATCACAGCACGTCGTCCAGCCATCTCAACCTAGGTCTGCCTCTACTTCTTCACCCTTCATGACAGGTGTCTCATACCTTTTTAGGAATACGGTCATCATCCATCTGGATAACACGTCCAAGCCAACGTATTCGCTGAATTCTAATAAAGCACTGCTTTTTTTCTTTGTACATTCCCTCTAGCTCGTGGTTATACCATATTCTTGAGGCCCCTCCATCGTTAGTTGGACCAAAGACCTTTTTTATAAAATTCAAGAATAATTGACAATGTGATTTATTTATACAAGGAAAAAATGTATGGTTATGTTAAAACATAAGATTCGATGTTCATTCTGCAACCCATACTGCAAAACTCAACATTTCCTTGGATTTCATTTTTGCCGAAAAATACGTGAATTTAAAATATTCTGAACATATTTATTTATTTAATATTTCTTCTCGGGCAACTGACAGATACCTACTATGCCAAATATTATACACGCACCCAATAACAAGTTGCCACATTCTAGAGACTTACGATATTAATCGTCTCACAGATCCAGACTGAAAACACAATTAAAAACTGTGCCTCACCGGGAATCGAACCCGGGACCTTCCGATACCCAACCAACTGAGCCACGAAGGCCGGCAAATCATAGGCCGACATATCATATAATAAGAGACATATCATATAACAAGACATATCATATAATAAGAGACATATCATATAACAAGACATATCATATAATAAGACATATCATATAATAAGAGACATATCATATAACAAGACATATCATATAATAAGAGACATATCATATAACAAGACATATCATATAATAAGAGACATATCATATAACAAGACATATCATATAATAAGAGACATATCATATAATAAGAGACATATCATATAATAAGAGACATATCATATAACAAGACATATCATATAATAAGAGACATATCATATAACAAGACATATCATATAATAAGACATATCATATAATAAGAGACATATCATATAACAAGACATATCATATAATAAGACATATCATATAATAAGAGACATATCATATAACAAGACATATCATATAATAAGAGACATATCATATAACAAGACATATCATATAATAAGACATATCATATAATAAGAGACATATCATATAACAAGACATATCATATAATAAGACAAATCATATAATAAGAGACATATCATATAACAAGACATATCATATAATAAGACATATCATATAATAAGAGACATATCATATAACAAGACATATCATATAATAAGACATATCATATAATAAGAGACATATCATATAACAAGACATATCATATAATAAGACATATCATATAATAAGAGACATATCATATAACAAGACATATCATATAATAAGAGACATATCATATAACAAGACATATCATATAATAAGAGACATATCATATAACAAGACATATCATATAATAAGACATATCATATAATAAGAGACATATCATATAACAAGACATATCATATAATAAGAGACATATCATATAATAAGAGACATATCATATAACAAGACATATCATATAATAAGACATATCATATAATAAGAGACATATCATATAACAAGACATATCATATAATAAGAGACATATCATATAACAAGAAATATCATATAATAAGACATATCATATAATAAGAGACATATCATATAACAAGACATATCATATAATAAGACATATCATATAATAAGAGACATATCATATAACAAGACATATCATATAATAAGACATATCATATAATAAGACATATCATATAATAAGAGACATATCATATAACAAGACATATCATATAATAAGACATATCATATAATAAGAGACATATCATATAACAAGACATATCATATAATAAGACATATCATATAATAAGAGACATATCATATAACAAGACATATCATATAATAAGACATATCATATAATAAGAGACATATCATATAACAAGACATATCATATAATAAGACATATCATATAATAAGAGACATATCATATAACAAGACATATCATATATTAAGAGACATATCATATAACAAGACATATCATATAATAAGACATATCATATAATAAGAGACATATCATATAACAAGACATATCATATAATAAGAGACATATCATATAACAAGACATATCATATATCACGCCATATTAAATAAACAAAAATATATTTTAAACAATGACCGTAAAAAACAGTGTTCCTATTTAATTTACGCTTAACTTTTGATTTTTACACACTGCTTATAAAATATTTTCATATGTTAGCACGTTTTATTTTAATAACTACATGACTAAAGATTATCAACAATAGTAAATAATGCATCCATCGACGCCATGACACAAATATTGTGATAGCAGCGCTCTCAGATGGCGATTTTTGTCATTAAGAATTGTCAGGTATCAAAATTTAAAATAAATTATAGGAATGTGTATGTATATCGGGTACCTATAGTGGGAAGATATGAAAACAGCTGAGTTCGGTTACATGATGTTTATTAGAAATGACTGGCCCACGAGAATGCTAAATGAGAACTGAATAAGGTTTTGATTGGTGGGGGTATATATAGGCTACTTCGTATACCCCCACAAAATCATTGTTTAATTATAACAATACTTTGTTGACCGTGAGAGCATTTTGAAAATTTGGACTGATGAAATCATACAGAAAAAATTAACGGATATCTATAGAAAACTAATCAGCTCTAAGTTTTTGGACTTTACATAATATATTATATGAATATGAAGTCAATCGGACTTATTGTTTGAGTTGTAGAGAGGATACAAAAAAAAACAATGTAAATGATAAAATCATAGAGAAGAAAATAAAAGTTGTCCATGGAAAGGTCTATGCACTACATATTTATGATGTAAATATAAAGTCGATCGGACTTATGGTTTGGGCTGTAGAGAGGACACAAAAAAGGATAATCCGTACGCCGTACGCCATACATACAAACCCATCACAATGAAACTCATACTCTCTACATCATACCCGTTAAAAAATTGATTAAAAAAATACGCTTGAAAATTGTGAATTCATGACTCTCCACTATTCCAAAGTGTGGAGAGTAAAAAGTAATATTATTTTATAATTATTATTTTATTCAAGTAATATTATAAAATCATTTTATGAAAAAATAGAAAATTCACAGCTTTAGGTAACGAGATTAAAAGACGTTGGTATTCTCGTAAAATAATGATAATACCGTTCATTATTTCAGCCACTGGCATTATTCCAAAATCATTAAGCCGTAATTTAGAAATTTTTGATTTATCGAAATACTTAATAATAAAAATGCAAAAAATGGTAATAACGAATTCACGTAGAATCGTCAATATTTTTTAAACGTTAATATTTGGGAATCAGTAGTGTTGATAGGTAGTATAGAGACCTCCTCAGAGCCTAATCATTTGATATGTTAAGTATCTGGATGGGTGATGGGTGTAAAGCTGGTTGGTAACCAGAGGGGTTACCAATCAAAAGTAGTTAGTAACCAGAGGGGTTACTATTAAATATATGTGGTAACCAGAGGGGTTACCAGTAAAGAGAGTTTACTATATCCCAAGTGGATATGATTTGAAATAAGAACACAATGACAGTGGTTTAGAGAGAAGAAGAAAGAATGGTCAAAAGTAACAATAAGTATATTGATCACAATTAATAGATTGCTTAAAGGTAAATTTACAATTGATGAAATAACTTACAAAGGAACTTACAAAGTAGGTATAACGATCGAGTGTGTCGAAGTGTCCGATTATTCGTATGGTGAAGTACCATCGTGCTCGCGGGGTCGAGAGATGAAGTGTCGGCGAGACGGCGTGGTCGAGAAGCGACGGCGTGACGAACGAAGTGACGGAAATACGGAAATGAAGTGACGACGTGTACAGGTGTAGACTCCCTTAAATAGTGCTGCGCTGGGGGTAGCAAGTTCAATGTCCTCGAACTTTCTACACTGAAAAAAATGTCAATTTGGTGTAATCTAAAAATATCATGACGTAAGTATAAAAAAGGTGCGGTCACCTAAAATAATGAAATAATCATTTAATATTACGCTATCATTGAAATGTGTAAGATGGAATCGAATTATTTGAGTAAATAACGAAGAATTATGATGCTCATCATCTTAAAAATTGATCACATTAAATAATAGTCCACTGTCCTATAAATTAACGTGATATTCATAAATAAGAGTATAATCATAAAAAAACAGTGACGAATCACCGTATTTATAAAGATTTCAGAGTTTATTATGAAGAAGTGTCACTGAAAATACGATAAGTCCCCTAATTTAGTGTGATAATATTATGTGAAACTTTTTAAGGTATGGAACATTAATTTATACTACAGTTATATTATTTTATGTAAAACATACTAAATACGATTACAGAATCGTCTTATTTTCAGAGTAAGCATCAAATTTTAATATTAAATCATACTATTTTGAGTGAATTCTACTATAATACGATTACAGAATCTCATGTAAGAGGAATCATATCATTTTGTGTGCTTCCTGCAAAAATATGATGACAGCGCACCACACAATATTCTCATTTGCTCATCGTTCATTCAATCAGTCATTCATTTGTTCGGCATGGTGCAGGGTGGTTGTCGACTCGGTCTCGCAGTCTCGCTACAAAACTTCAGTGACGGACAGACACAGGCCAGAATGTTGAGATTGTGTTTTATTTTAGGAGGCGTTTACATTGTGGAAATTCATTTACAAAAAATATTAAAATAACATCGTTCTAGAGTTTTTGTGTTTACATAGTGGAAATCCATTTTAAATGAATGAATAAGTGACTTTGTGTTTTTGTGCAGTGTTTTTTGTATTAGCGACAGAACGTTTTCGCCGGGGTGACTTGGCGTTTTCGGGGTTCAAACGAGACTTTCGTAAACGAAACGAACACCTGAAGAAGAGAGCGGTGGTTCTTGAAACTGGTTGTGTAGTGGGAATAGGTGGGTGGAGGTGGACAGGATTATATTGTTGTTTTAATATTTTTTTATAATAGGACGTCATTGGATATATGAGGAAGTCATCGAAATTTGTGGACATTGTGGAAATTCATTTTAAAAAAATATTAAAATAACATGATTCTAGAGTTTTTGTGTTTACAGAGTGGAAATCCATTTTAAATGAAAAAATAAATAACTGTATTTTTCCACAATATTTTTTAAATTAATGAGCGAACGTTTTCGCCAAGGTGACTTGACATTTTCAAGGTTCAAACGAAACTTTCGTAAACGAAACGAAAAACGAAAGTTTCGTTTATACCTTGAAAATGCCAAGTCACCTTGGCGAAAACGTTCGGTCGTTAATATAAAAAATATTGTGGAAAAATACAAAATTATCTATTTATTCAATTAAAATAACAATATAACTTTGTTTACTTCCGCTTACTTATTTTTATTCCACAACTAGTTTCAAGAACTACCGTTCTCTTTTTCAGTTTAAACCCACCTGAAGAAGAGAACGGTAGTTCTTGAAACTTGTTGTGGAATAAAAATAAATAAGTGGAAATAAATAAAGTTATATTGTTATTTTAATATTTTTTATTATAGGACGTCACTGGATATATGAGGATGTCATTGAAAAATAGTAGGAACAATTAAAGGACGTCACTGTAGATAATAGAAAGTCACCTAAAAATAGTAGGAAATATAATAAGACATCACAAGAGATATGAGGAAGTCATCTATTATAATAGGACGTCACTGTAGATAAGAGAACGTCACCGAAAAATAGTAGGAAATATAATAAGACATCACAAGAGATATGAGGAAGTCATCCATAATAATAGGACGTCACTGCAGATAAAAGAACGTCACCGAAAAATAGTAGGAAATATAATAAGACGTCATAGGAGATATGATGAAAGTAAACATAAATAGTAGGAAACATAATCATATCTTATATGCCGTTATCATCATAAATCGTATTATCATATTCATTTTGATGATATCACTATGCTCCGTACTTATGGTGAATTCACCATACTTTAAGCTGAATTCACGTTATTTATGAATATCAGTTTTCTCAGTGTAGACTTATTTATTTGAAGTGTCATACCCAGTTGAGGAGTATTGTCACTTGTTTGACGTTGCGGGCGATGAACTCGGCCTAGCGATAAACAAATGTACTTGCCGTCGCTAGGCGCGCGCTCGAAAGAAATTTCGAGATGTGGTCTGCCACAGGTGTATTACCAACTGAAAGCTTGATAATGCGTTTGTTGCATTTTATCTTGTTATATTAAATCATTTACATTTACGCATTAATCTGCTAACTCTTTTGAGGAAATGTATAATGGTAATAATAATAATTGAGTGTTCTTATTTGTAGTGCTTAATTGTTATTAATATCATTAGTAAATTGGTCAGCGCCGCAAAAAAAAAAAAATAAATAACGACCAGACATTACATTAATCGACCAAATACATAAACACACATGTCTAATAGAAATATCAATACCAAATACAGCAAATCTACAAAAGAAAAAAAAATAGATAAATACATACCGTTAGCAGAACAGTTCAAATCATCATGGAAATAAGAAAAATAAATAATAGTCCCAATAATTTAATCGTCTACAGGCATCATCATACCAAATAAAAATATACATAGACTTACTAAAGTTTTCCACATACGTCATCAGTTACATACAAAAAAACTACAATTATGAACACATGAACAATAGTCAGAAAATTTCTACAGGAGCCACATTAAACAAATAGGTACACAAACGCCTCACAACTTGAGTACACTCCGTTGTGAAGGGAATAACCGGATTATAACCGAGATCAACATTTTTGCAATAATAATAGTAAATTTAATATAATTTATGAAGCGCCGTTTAGTGATACAAGATCACTCCAAAGGTATTGTAGCCTTTTTGTTGGCACTACGAAACAAGGCAGTATTAATAAGTCTACCGAAGGTGTCAGTGTTCTGAGCTTCACGTATGTCATGGGGCAATTTATTTCATTTCAAAGGCCCGTTCACACTGAAACCGCGATCATAGTAAGTCGCCTTATTAACTCTGTCGAATTCTTTTAAAGAGTATGTACTCTATGATTCAGATGATCTCAATGTAAGCTGTCTTCCTCATTGAACATTCTTTTGGCACAGTTCTTGAAAGTAGTGTTGAGCCAAGTCATTCATGCCTAAAACACCATCAGGCATATCTTATAGTCCACTTATTATGGACATTTCAACCAGTGTACATCGTTTAGAAGAGGTGTTATGTGAAATCTTTTGTCGGCTCCATATATCAACCTCGCAGTTGAAAACTATTTGCAATCTATCAAGCTGATACTTGGGCAAAACTGCATAAGTACCATAACAGTAATCGAGCCTTGACATTAAAAATGCAGTTATAACTAAAATGACTTTAATCAAGCCAAAACTACTTACTTTGCAAACTAAAGATTTTTTCAAAGCGGTTTATACTTTACAACTCCATAATTATTTAGGTAAAAAAAACAAAAACAGACTGCTTAGTAGTAAATTCGTAGAACAAACTGTAAGAATTTTTGTACATTTTTAAATATAATAGAGTTGATAAACAGTTTTACAATGATCAGTTTTTATTTCGAAATCTTGAGTACTGAAAAAGAGAAACGAAAAATATATGATTATAGCCAGACAAAACTTTGGCTCAATGGTCCCATTTCGGACAATTTGTCTCAATTTTGAAGTCTGTTACCATGAAACTAGCTGCTAGGCGCTGAATGGAAACGCGTCGTAAAAACTAAATTGCAAACAGGAATCTTACGTGACACATTTTAACAAAAACTCTCCCGAGGTGAAGATTTATGAAATGGTTGTAAAAACAAACGGCTATAAATAAATAATGTATACCCTATCGTAAATTTCCTATTCTCAGTTGGCGCCCTCAGTAGTAGTAGAGAGAGAGAGAAAAATAACATAAGTTAGGTCAAGCATTTCGGAAAGTGAGAACAAAAAATATTACAACTAAGACTCGCTAACCCCAATGCGAATAATATTTTCGAAAGTTCTAAAAACAAGGCTAGAAAGTACAAATGAGTCGGCAAAAGAGCAAGAGAATTTACCGCCAAGGATTATCAAACAAAAGTAAAGAATTATCTCCAGAAAAAAAATAGTATCGTCTTCATAACATCAACTTCCAATATAATCTGACGTATGTTGGTATTACGTTTTTTGCTATCCTAGAGAAAGGGCTAATGGACCAACAGTTATTTTATGTCTATTTTCATGATACATTCGTTTTAAGCATAACTCTCAATTTGAAATTAATTTTCTTCTTCTTCCTTTTGTGTTTCTTCTGGGATATTGTTAAATATCACGAATGTTGCCACTGTTCATTCTTTCCACGTTGTCGCGTCAGAGTCATCTTCTTGTCCTGACCCATCTAACGATGTCCTTTGTTTATGGATTACCGTGTTTCGGATTATATATGTAACTATAGATAGATACTTATTTCCCTTGAGCGCGCGCAAATTCTGCATTTCTACATATTGCAACAACTGTCGATTTGTTCAAGTTAATTTATTTCTCTTAACAAACCGACAAAGTTTCAAGCCAAGAAATGCGAGATTCGTATGGCCAGGTCTATAATTTTCATGAATTTTCAATTTTGACCTCAAAACACCTATTCAGAGGCTTCGCAGCATATGTCTTATATAATATGGATTAACTCAGAATTCGGAGTAGAACATTTAGTGTGTACCTATGTGTATGTTCGTCCCCTCCTTATAACTTTTGATCCGCTTGATTCATAGAGCCTTAAGTTTTAGAAAATTTTAGGTCTACAAAATTATTACTCATAATTTCGAATTATTGTTTAAATCAGGGGTCATCAACTTTTTATTTTTCCATATATCTCTGAAACTATAAAAGCAAGGACGCTGAAAATTGGTATAAATATAATATAGATAGGTACTATCAGGTAACTAATAGTTAGGTTCTATGTCAAATATCAAATTAACACGCACCGAGTAACAAGTTGCCTCATTCTGGAGACTAACGATATTAATCGTCTCACAGATCCAGACTGAAAACGCAATTAAAAACTGTCTACCGGGAATCGAACCCGGGACCTTTGGATCAAAAAGCAGTTAGATACCTACCCAACCAACTGAGCCGACAAACATAATTCTTGTGAATGCCAGATGAATTATTCTCGAAGTAATTAAATAATGTTACTCGTGTTGTGCGTTTTACAAACGAAACTAATCATCTGATGATGAATTTTTAAAGAAATAATCGCTCACTAACTTAGTACGGAAGAAAATTGAAAAATTTATGAGGCAAATTAGCATTCCAAGCATTTTAATACGAGTGGTAAATAAGGTACTTTGTAAGAAGTGTTCACCCCCTTCTACCGGTGTTTTAACGACGTATAAATATCCGTTTGCCACACTTTCATTATAATTATTTAGCTTTCGTTCGCCATAAATTGAATCCAAAAGGTTCGCTCGGCTTTTTCTTAATTATTCAAATGATCGTTAATGAGCCGGGAAATTAATTAAATATCATTATTGTAATATCGGAATACCTTTGATTCAGACCGTTGAACATCGTTTAGTGTTATTTCTTTTGTATAAAGTCAAGTAAAGACACTTCTTATAAGATAATTGAAGGAGAGAAGGAGAACCGTTATAAACTGTCCTCCATTTTTTGTTAATTAATGTTTTTATCACATAAACGAATGGTTACATGATGCATGCTCAGTTTTATTGTCTGCCCATAAAATTGCATACCAACATGATGTAATCTTTTCATATTCTGGGTAAGAAGATAGAAGTTTATGTATACATTTAAAGAACACTGCAACA
The DNA here is from genome assembly GCA_963576475.1 of Molanna angustata. Taxonomy (NCBI): domain Eukaryota; kingdom Metazoa; phylum Arthropoda; class Insecta; order Trichoptera; family Molannidae; genus Molanna; species Molanna angustata. The sequence goes on from OY754972.1 coordinate 35,438,395, forward strand.
ACACCAAGCAGAAAGTTTCCGCCAGAAATAACATCTTATGAAAGCTCACCGGTTCATCTTGGGGAGCATCTCCACACGTACTCCGCACCTCCGCTTTCGGACTGTGTATTTCCGCAGCCGAGTATGCCTGCCCGGTCTGGTAAACGTCATCATACACCAAGCTGGTAGATGTTGCAGTGAATGATATGGCTCGACTGGTGTCCGGCTGCCTCAAACCAACTGTTCAGTTGTATCGCTGCCACCGCGAAGGGAGGTTGTGTTAGTATGCTCACTCGCCGCCACACTCGCCGTTAAGTGATATTATTGTTCCGTGATTTTCTGGTGTTGGAATCGCTCAAGGGAAGTGATTTTTTCTTTATAATCGTATTGTTGTTTGATGTTTTTCTTTCTCATTTCTATGTAAAATTTATTCTTTTTCAGTTATTCTATACCTATATTACTTATTTATCTTTTGATTTTTATTTTGATTTATTTATTCCGTTCGTGGTAACGAATTTTCATTTATTTATATACATATTTAGGTGCATTCCTATCTTATTTAACTTTGTTATTCTTTTTGTTAGTGAAATTTTTATTTTTGTTTCGATCTTGTCATAATGGAAGAAATCCATAAACCTCCTGACCCTCCTGACGACATAACAATCCAACCGAATTCCTCTGCCGCAAAACCTAATAAAAGAAGACGCGAAGGAAACGATTTTCCTTCTCCTTCTTCCCCTACTTCCAAGTATCCTGATGTATCTGAAGCTTCTCACGCTAGTCCCTTAAATCTGAAGTACAGCAGTAACTCTCTCCCTCCCTTTTTGGTTTATGTCCAGAATGTGGACAATGATGCTTCTCTACACCCTATGAAATTCGGCCAAATCCTCTACAAAAACAAAATTGTTAATGTCTCTCCCGGCGGTGTCAAAGCCGAGGGAAGAAATAAGATTTCCGTCTCCTTCACAAACCCCAATGCTGCTAATTCCTTTGTAGATTCTTCAATTCTTACCTCTAATAACCTTAAAGCATATATTCCATCTTTTAAACTTACAAAAATGGGCTTAGTAAGAGGCATCTCCACCGAACTGTCAAATGATGACATTATAGAAAATGTGTCTGTGCCATCCCAATTTGGAAAAATAATCAAAGCCAGACGTTTGAATTATAAAGATTCCTCGTCTGGATCTATCGAATGGAAACCCTCTCAAACGGTTGTTTTGACCTTTGAAGGTCAGACTCTTCCGAAGAACGTCTACCTCTACTATAACTCTTTGCCAGTTGAGCTATATACATTCCCAACAGTTCTTTGTTTCCGATGTTGCCGTTACGGTCACACTAAATCCCAATGCCGTTCTCAGCCTCGATGCTTCAAATGTGGGGAATCCCATTTGGGGGAAACCTGTGCATCAACAAAACCTGTTTGTATTAATTGTTCCGGTGCTCATCCTGCTTCTAGTCTCTTTTGTCCCGAATTTTCGAGACAAAAAAACATTAAACACTCAATGGCCTCCGAAAACATTTCTTACGTAGAAGCGTCAAAATTATACCCAACAAGTAAAATGAGTTACACAGAAGCTACATCGGCTTCTTCCTCCACGCCTATTTCCATTCCTTCACGTAATCAATCCTTTAAAATGACTCTTAAAAACATTCCGAAAGAACAAAGACCTAAAGTTTCTCCACATTTCGACAAAGCCAGTCATGAAAATCTTCTTTCATACACAAATGGCCAAGCTACAATGCCTAGTGACGGCTGCGCCATGCGTTGCAACCCAGAACCTTTCAAAAAATCCAACGACCTGACGTCAATCATCCCCATGATAGCCCAAATCCTAATTTCTTTATTTTCTGACATCGATAACTTACCGTCCTACGCTGCCAACTCTCTTCCATTCCTCAACGATCTAGTGCAATATAATGGCTCCACATCCAAAAACAAAGAATAATAACTCAATCTGCATATTACAATGGAACAGCAGAAGTCTAGTTTCGAATAAAATAGACTTTTGCTATATTTTAAAAACATACAATATTAATATTGCTGCGGTATCAGAGACCTGGCTTAAACCAGGATCCGATTTTTTTATCCCCGGTTACACGATTCTACGAGACGATCGATATGATGCTCATGGAGGAGCTGCGTTAATATTTAAATCTTCATTGCCATATAATGTAATAAATATCCCCTCACATTCTAATATCCAAATAGTTGCTGCTAACATAAATAATATAAGTTACATCTCAACTTACTGTCCACCTAACACTTTTTTTGATCCCAACTACTGGAATTTATTGATATCATTATGTTCCTCTCAAATATTTATATTAGGTGACTTTAATGCCCACTCGCCTTCCTGGGGATGTGTTTCTCAAGACAGTTCAGGCGACTCAATTTTGACGTTTTGCGATGATAATAATATGTGTATCTTGAACAATGGCTCACCAACTAGATTTACTTCACCATCACAAAATCAAAGTGCAGTTGACCTTTCCTTGTGTTCTACCAATCTTGCTACCTCCACTTCCTGGACCGTCATGGATGACACCTTTTCTAGTGACCATTTCCCAATAATTCTAAACTATTCTCCTAGTCCATCGTTTTCAACAACATATACAAAAGTCAGTAAATTCAAATTGAATTTAGCAGATTGGTATAACTTCCATAAAATCTTAGAAGAATCCGTTAGCACTCTTCCACCTCTTATGTTTCCAGCGGATTTAAATACAATTTTCTCTAAACTATTATCAGTTATTAAATCAGCTGCCGAGTCTTGCATTCCAAAAACAAAAAAATCGAAAAAATCTAAAACTCTCCCGCCATGGTGGGACGACGAATGCTCAGAACTCATTCTAGAGAGAAAAAAAGCCATGAAAAAATACAGGAAAAATATGTCACTGTCCAATTTTCTTAATGCAAAAAATATTCAAGCATTAACTAAGAAAACTTTAAGAAAAAAAAACGTCAAGGCTGGTATGACTTCTGTAATTCCCTTTCTCCAGAATCTTCTTCTTCTCAAATCTGGAATAAAATTCATAGATTTCGTGCATCATATTCTCCTACATATACTAACTCCCAGGATGACTGGATAATGTCATTTACCGATAATTTGGCCCCTGCCTACGTTCCAAGCTTTGAAGAGGTATGCAACTCTTCTCATAATTCACAGCCCGCCTCTTGGCTAACCTCTCCATTTAAAATAGAAGAATTATTAATTCAAATTCAGTCATTATGTAATACGGCTCCAGGAGTGGATGGTATTTCAAATATATTTTTTCAAAAATTTCCTGCTAATCTTCTGTCATACCTTTTAGATATGTACAACCTAATTTTACAAATAGGATTCGTACCTTCAGAATGGAAGACCCAGATAGTTATTCCAATTTTGAAACCGGGTAAAGATGCAAAACTTGGTTCTTCCTATAGACCTATTGCACTTTCATCTTGTTTCTTAAAATTATTAGAGCGTATGTTGAAAAAACGATTAGATTGGTATATAGAACATAATAACCTTCTTTCGACTTCACAATTTGGTTTCCGAAAATCAAAATCTTGTCTTGATAACCTGAGTATTTTAACAACTGACATTCGGACTGCTTTCTCTAAACAAGAATCTACTGCAGCAGCCTTTTTAGATATATCTGGCGCATATGATAATGTTCAGCTTCCTGTACTGAAAAATAAATTATCTACAATAGGTATTCCGGATCAACTGTGTCGTCTCATTCATAACATATTTTCCGAACGCACTATTAATATCAATAGAAATAATATAAATATATCAAGAACCGTATGGAAAGGATTACCTCAGGGCTCCGTATTAAGTCCTATTTTATTTAATGTCTACTGTTCAGATCTCGAATCGAAACTCCCTGATAAGGTTTCCTTTGTTAATTATGCTGACGATATTAGCATATATGTTTCAAATAAATTTATTGATATATCCGTAAAGGATTTAACTATGGCTATCAAAATAATAAACAAATGGGCTCTTAAAAATGGTCTCCAGGTTTCCCCTCAAAAAAGTAAGGTTGTAATTTTTACTCGTAAACACAAAACTCCCACAGTAAACATAATTATTGACAATATTCAAATTCCTGTGTTAAATCAAGTTAAATTTCTGGGCTTAATTTTAGACAGAAAAATGTCATGGAAACCTCACATTGAGCATGCTTTTGCCAAATGCGAAAGAAATTTAAACCCTCTTCGAGCCGTTTCCCGAGTGTGGTGGGGTTCTCACCCATCATGCATGAAAATCCTTTACAATTCTCTGGTTCGTGGTGTCCTTGATTTTGGTAGCTTTCTTTGGGACCCGATCCCTTCATTTCTTCAACTTAAACTTGAAAGAATTCAATCAAAGGGCCTGAGACTGGTTCTCGGCGCTATGCGTTCAACACCCATTAATGCTCTTCAAGTGGAGGCACTAGACATGCCTCTTAATCTTCGTAGAGAATTATTGGCAGTCAAATTTCTCACAAAGCGGATAAATATTAATACACACCCCATCATGCGTAAACTATCATCCTTGCTATCTCTATGTCAATCCACTAGATTCTGGGCCAAAAAACCATATCCTCACTTATGCTTAGCATATTTAAAGCTCCGTGATAGAATAACCGATTCTCCTAACTATTCTTGCCTGCCATACTACCAAACTCCCTTTAAGGTTAATTTCATTATTCCCAATATAATTGAAAATATTGGCATCAACAAATCGACTCAATTACCCCCCCACACCATTAACAAAATCTTCAATAACATAGTAAATTCTAAATGGCCGTCACATCTTAAAATTTATACTGATGGGTCAAAAATGTATCCAAATGGACCATGTGGCTCCGCAGTGTATATTCCTTCCTTAAATACTGAACTTCTCTTTAAGCTTCCCCCTGGGTCATCTGTCTATTCAGCGGAGTGTTTGGCGATAAGAGAAGCATTAAAACTTCTAGACTCTCTTCCCCATTCAAAAATTCTGATCCTTTCTGATTGCTTAAGTTCCCTCAAATCCTTATCCAACGATCTCTCTAAATTTCCAGACAACGAACTACTTTGCTCTATCAGATATCTCATGTGTAGTCTTATAGAAAAAGACTATGAAATTATACTAGCATGGATCCCTTCCCACGTAGGTATAAATGGGAACGAGATCGCGGATAAATTAGCAAAACAAGCCTCCAGTTCTGATGCCTCTTATTTTAACAATTCCCTTTCCATCCAAGACACAATTCGTTCTCATTGTAACATTGCCAAAAATAAATGGCAAGACCTGTGGAAAATAACTTCTGAAACCAAAGGAACATACTACTATAATATCCAATTAAACATTCCATCTTTTCCATGGTTTCATAAAAAAAAAATGTCCAAAAGAGAGATCTCTAATATCTCGAGAATGAGATTGGGTCATTGCTCAATTGCCTCTCACCTTTATAAAATAAATATAAAAGAAAACCCTTCTTGTGCATGCGGGGCAGAATTGGAATCACTCGATCACGTGTTCTTTGAATGCCCGATGCACTACGAATATGACATCTATCCCAACTTAAAAGTCCCTCTACCAGTCAACATGTCGCATCTCTTATCACTAAACTCTCTTGCTATTTATTCCGCAATATCCAAATTTATCCTTATCAATTGTATTAATCTGTAAATCGTAACATTCAATAACTTATTTTTTATCTTTTCTTCCATTTGGCACAAATCACTCTTATAAGGGTGGGTTGCCTAATATTAAAAAAAAAAAAAAAAAAAACCAACTGTTCAAACCAACTGCTAATCGGAATCGCTCCCCCTACTATAAAAAGAAAGGTGGCAGCAGACACAGAGAGACACAAGCATCCAAGACCCTAGACATCCTTTTTACGATCACCGGATGGTTCCTCCAAGACTAAAATCGAGAAAAAGATTTCTTAAGGTCACAAATGACCTCACAATCTCGTTAGAAAAGCATAGAGAGGAATTTTGGAGGCAGGAACTTGGCGACAATCCATGGATGATGCCATCCGAAAGCACAAACACCGTACATAGTCTGAAGTACCCCACGTGAAAAACACTGAACAGACTAAGGGTGGGGGTGACTAGGTGCAAAAGTAACCAGCAGAGGTGGGGCTTTTTGGATGGGGAGGACACGAGCTGCGACTGCGGAGAGGTGCAGAGTGATTATCACTTATTACAATGCCCGCTGATGCAAAATGCATGTAATATAAATGATCTGCTGATGGCAAATAACAAGGCGATATAAGTCGTTGCATACTGGAGTGGCAAGGCCTAAATTCCGGACCCGACAAGTAAGTAAATTCAATAGGTAAAACCAAAAATTACTCAAATTTAACAGTAAATATCATTAGAAATTTAATTCCGCTTATAACATTAGAAAATAAATTCCGCTTAATTCTTTCATTCCATTATAAATCTCTTAGTGCAATTTTTGGGTTCCAATCATGATACAGTTACGGTACTTTAACACAGTCGAAAGCTCTGGTGATTTTGAATATAAGTACCTATACAAAACTTCAACACGAAAATAGTTCTTATCAGGACACCAAAACGACTCTTATCATAAACCGTTTATAAGCTTAATATTTTTTTACAGAAAAATAATTTTCAAATTATAAAATTTTATCTTTTCTTTATTCAGGTATTTTCTTTTGTTAAGGGTTGAATAATTAACCCAAGCGAATCAGATCTATGCTTTAATGTGGGCGTAAATATTAAAACTGGCTGACCGCTTCTGAATGACCTCAATTTTCCACCCTTAGTTCGGATCCAATCTTTGCGGAATCTTTTATATCACTTAAAACTTTTAAGGCGACAGAGAGGCGAAGACAAAAGCTGAGTCAAGGGTTAACTGAATGATAAAACAACCGTTTAAAATGGAAATGAATTTGGCGTGTCAATGGATTATACAATGCATTTTGGGGGAAAAATTATTTGCATATCTACTAAATGTTATTCTTAATTGAACCCACAATGGACCTTCGTTAAAACAATGAAATGTTTAAGGAAAATATTAGCTCTGTCATTCAAACGTCTCAGAAAGTGTAATGATATTTATTGAATTGATCGTTTTAGTGGCAATTTCTTTAGTATCCAAATGATGATCTGATTTTAAGTAATATATGAGCTAACAGTATAATCTAACTAACTTGACTTTATTCAAGTTCTAGGTTTGAAATCCTTTCTCTGCTGGTTTTGTACTCTTGTACTTTCTACTTTCGTTTTGCGATCTCAGAACAAATATGCAATAGGAAAAAACAAAAATTATAAAACTTATTCCAACAAATGGACATTAAATTTGGTTTATTATACAATTCAATACCGTAAATGTACACTGTAAAGATGCTCACTCAATGTTTTCCAATTTCAATTTTCCAACTGTCGATTCGTTCATGAGAATTCAATTCTCTTAATGAATCGACTTTATTAAGCCAAGATGCGTGTACGAATTTTGTATGGTGTAGTGGACTTTTTGCATGCTAATAACACCAACTAGAGGCCTCGCAGCATATTTGTATGTTCCCATACATGGATTTACTCAGAATTCGGAGTAGAACATTTTATGTGAGTTTTGTGTGTGTGTGTGTGTGTCTGTGTGTGTGTGTCTGTGTGTGTGTGTGTGTGTCTGTGTGTGTGTGTGTCTGTGTGTCTGTGTGTGTGTGTCTGTGTGTGTGTGTGTGTGTCTGTGTGTGTGTGTCTGTGTGTGTGTGTGTGTGTGTGTGTGTGTGTGTGTCTGCGTGTGTGTGGGTGTGTCCGTCCCCCCTTATAACTTTTGATCCGCTCAATTTACAGAGCCCAAATTTTCAGAATATATAAATAGTTATAGGCTTACAAAACTTTTATACTCAGAATTGTGAATTTTTGTTTCAGTCAGGGGTAATCAACTTTTGAAATTCTGGTTTATTTTTCCATATATCTCAGAAACCAAAAAAGCTAGAACGCTTAAAATTGGTATAAACATAGACAAATACAAAATCTCAAATGACTTCAAAAGTAACACAATGACACAAAAATTTAAAAGAAATACCAAGATTATATATGTACATACTATCTCTATCGACAGTTGGACAGTTGTGTTACATGCAACTAGTATATTAAAATTATAGTTTTTCACTAACTTTATATCGCCTGGGTATTGAGTATTGAAGTATTAAGTGACGAAATAAATGTAGTGGTAATGCAGTTGTTTTATTGTACAATGGCAATATTATATTTCCAACTACACATTTGATTTTTTTCATCAATGTTTTCTTTGAATATCTGTAGTAGAGCTATGGTACGATAAATCTTACTAAGTATAGGGACGTCTTCTGTCATATCCAAAGTCCACGTTACACTTTCATATGTCAGAGATACGACTACAAATGTATTGGAAATGCCAACTTGGGCCTAAATAATCTAATGGAAATATACATATGTGCACACTGTTGTACCCTCACTTGAGCATGACTGTGCTTGGGCACAATTTACATAGATTGTTTCATTTTTTTGTAGACAGAATATTCTGACTGAAGCAATCGACCCACAAAACCAATTGACATCTCTTTTAGCTCAACGTCGCGCAAATTCTTCTCGGGATATTTAACAAATATCTCTTGGCACTTTCATAGAAACCTTAATTTATGTCATAGCCATCGGAGAAGCTCGTATACATCTTTATATACAAGGGCATATGCCTCTCGAGAGTTGATTTTCAGGAGAATTTGATTAAGTTTTACACTGGCTTCTACCCAAACCAATTCAGATCAAATTAATTTTCTTGAATTTTTTTTTTTTATTATAAAGACCAATTTAATATTTTGTGAGTTATTTTATTACTTTTTTGTGAAATAAATATGGTTTCTTATATAAGAACGGCACACTTAATTAAAGTAGGTACCTAACTGTTCATCATTTTTTGTTAAGTAATGATGTCCTTATTATTACTGCTAATCGAGTGTTGAATGTAGGTGTAAAATATATAATTTCATATTGGAATCATTATGATTACTATGCATACAATCAATTTTGCGCAGTTTTTTATTTGATTTATGATTCGTGTATTAATTTTATGTGTTCATGTGTAGAAAAGTACCTAACAACATATATTCTGTCATATAGTTAAAATACTCGGCGGATATTTTGTGGTTGTTCATATTAACCGTTTTGGCATGTGAATTTAGCCGGTCGATGGCAGGACAGCACTGCCGAAACATGTCGCATAGTGACTCAAAATATAGTGGTTTAGGGCAAAATTCACATGCCAAAATGGTTATATTCTGTCAATTTGTTTAAGAAAATTTATTTCTCTTAACAGATCGACAGATTATCAAGCCATAATAAACACAATATCTCAATTATTTTATAAATAAATGTTCCATAGTTTCTCATTTTTTTTGTTAATAAAACATTTTATCACAAATTTATGTGTTTACCTGACACCATAACATAGGAATATCTCAACTCATTGTCAGTAAAAGAATTTTGATTCAGACAGTGTGACAAGAAAGTGTTCGTTACTAAAAAAGATCTGAGCAAGATCTAAGAATTGAGCTCTGATACAAAAAATATGAGGGGTGACATATTATGTGCAAGGAAACACTGTCACTTCATGTACCTATAAGGATTGTTGCTTTCATTGTTTGAAAAAAAAAACAATTTTTTTATAGATGGCGTTACAAGAAAAGGATTCTTCGTTATTTCGTCGATGGCGATAGTAAAAATGTGTTATTTTTAAACGAATTGCATCCCACTATTGAAATATATAGAACTTTCAAAAATTGCATTGATAAGAAGGCATAATTGATGAACGTTACGCAAGCGCATAAAGTGATCACGTTAACCAAAAATAAAATTGGTACACTAATTTCACAATCCCTTCTTACTAAAAAACGTAAAGACTGCGAAAATTATGTGTCCGTCGTACTACAATAATTAACTAATCGAATACAATAATTAAATATACTAGTTGCATGTAACACATGAGATCCAACTGTCGATAGCGATAGTATGTATAGTTGAAGAATATGTACCAAACTATAAACCCATAAATACAAATTATTGAATATTTTCAGATATTTTGTTTTCTATACAACATATATTATGTAGGTATGTATGTCAAGATAGGATAGTATGGAGGAAGATCCTTTTTTCCTACCCAGAATATGAAAATATCATGATGGTATGTATGTTTGGAGATGAAGTATCAAACTATTAAGTCTTCTTACATATTGTGTATAGGCGACTGCCATACAAAATGTATGAAGCGATGTCGTCACTAAATTCAATTTTTAAAAAAATTGTTAAAAAAAATTGAGATCTTCTTCTACAATGTTAATATTTTTTATAGAAAATTAAATTATCTAGTTGGGGTGTTTCGGCTTTTTTCGATAATTGTATAAGTTTTGGAAATATAGGCAGTTAAACTCATAAATTTATCATAAAGAAAATATTTTTCTTAATAAAAAATGTTTGAGAAACCCTGGAATTTTTTTGAATAAATTAATTTGAGATTTTGTATTTGTCTATATTGGTACCAATTTTCAGGGTTCTACCGTTTATGGTTTCTGAGATATATGGAAAAATAAAGTAAAAATTCAAAAGTTGATAACCCCTGACTTAAAGAAAAATTCGAAATTCTGAGTATAAAAGTTTTGTAAGCCTATAATTGTTTATATATTCTGAAATTTTGGGCTCTGTAAATTGAGCGGATCAAAAGTTATAAGGGGGGGACGGACACACACACACACACACACAGACATACACACACACAGACACACACACACAGACACACACACAGACACACGAAATGTTCTACTCCGAATTCTGAGTAAATCCGTGTATTGAACATATATGCTGCGAAGCCTCTAAGTTGGTGTTTTTTGACTTCAAAGTTGGAAAAGCCGTGAAAAAAGTAGACCTCTCCATACAATTCTCGCGTATTCTGGCTTGAAACATTGTCGATATGTTAAGAGAACAAAGTTTTCCTGAACAAATCGACAGTTGGAAAATCAAACTATAAACACATAAATCCAAATTATTGAAAATTTTAACACATGTTGGTATGTATGTCAAGATATGACAGTATGGAGGTCAGTCCTCTTTTCCTTCCCGGAATATGAAAACAGCATGATGGTTCTGTATGTAGGGGCAAGTAGTGTACCTTCGAACGCGTGTACCTTCAAACAATCTCTATAACTCGTAAATTGCAAATTAATTAATTAGGGGAACACTGTATTTACAAAGTTTTTCCTAATATAGCAACACTGTTTTAACGTCAAGTGCTTCGTTTACAGCGTGGGTTTATTAATTATCTTTGAAGAATTTTGATGCAAAAAGTAAGTTTTTCATCAATATTTTGTACTTGTTTTACACAATTTAATGTACATAATTTATGAATTCTATTTATTAACCTGGGGCTTTAGTTAATACCCTACATTATGTAGCATTTTGTTTTGAAATGCATAACCTCAAAATATTTAAACTGACGATTCATTGTATTTATGGTCTGCGTGTACCTTTGAACAGAGTTGTGCGTGTACCTTTGAACAGTTCGAAGGTACACACGATACTCCCTTCTAAGGTACACACAACGTTAAATGTGTAGTTATATATGTATGTAATAATGTGTTCTTTGTTTATTTTATTTTCTTTCTTCTCTTTTTTTTACATATTTTTAGCCACATAGTACAAATCTTTTTGAAATTTTAAAATATTTAAGCACAACAAATAAATTATTATTATTATGTAGGTGTTATACAGTATTTTTTTCAGTGCCGAGGAGCAAAACTGGTGTAAAAAGAAATCCAATTTCTAATGAACACTTGGATAAAGCTGTTGAAGAATGCCGAAAAGGAACATTTATTCCAAAAAAATATAACAAACGGTTTCCGAGCTACTGGAAAATGTCCCTTTTCTGACACCATTTTTACCGATGAGGACTTTTTGTCCTCATCTGTTACTGACAGACCAGGAGTTGTCAATAACAAAGATAAAACACCCAAACAAGAAGAACCAGCCTTATCCCAACATCACAATCAGGAAGAGGCGAAGAGAAACGAAAATATAATTGATTTTCAAATTACTCCTGAAGTGGTTCGTCCTTTTCCTAAGGATCCACCTAGAAAATTAAACCAGGTTCGAGGTGGTAGAAAGCAAGGAAAAACCAGAGTATTAACTGACACTCCTGAGAAATTAGAGATTCTTAAAAATACTCTGGAAATACAACAACGAAAACTACCAAAACTTAAAATAGCAGCAAAGACCACGAAGAAGCAAGAAAATTTGCCGACAACCAGTAAAAATATAAAAATACTCCAGGACACTTTGATTACTTGCAGCGAATGCAAAAAACTTTGTGACAAAAGCAAAGCAATCATATGTGATGCATGTAAGTGTTATTTTCATGAATCATGTATTCCAAAACTTCATAGGCATAACATTCCCATCAAAGAAGATAATGATGGTTTTCTGTGTCATAGACGTTTTAAAATTTTACACGATTCTACAAACTCGGACTCTCCTGTAGATATTGAAACGCTTGCTCGAATTACAAACAATTGTTTGATATAATAAATTCACGTAAAATATGAGTTATTTTATTTTATAAATAAATTTCTAATATACATCTGCGTGCGTTTTGTTTGAGTTTCCTGAATCTCTGTTTACGTTCGAAGGTACACATCATGGTGTTCGAAGGTAAACACATTAGTGTACCTGTGAACAAAATATTAATGTTTCACTTAAATTATTATATCAAATGGGTTTTTGAGATTTTCTGAAACTAAAAATATATATTTGATAAATAACATTATTGCGAATCCAATGATATATATATTATTCTAGTATGTTAAATGGTTATTAAGATATAAAAATACAAAGTCACTTTATAGCGATTTGTTCAAAGGTACACTACTTGCCCCTACATATGTTTGGAGATTAAGTACCTATCAAACTATTAAGTCTTCCAACTGTCGATTTGTTCAGGAGAACTTTGTTCTCTTAACATATCGACAATGTATCAAGCCAGAATACGCGAGAATTGTATGGAGAGGTCTACTTTTTTCACGGCTTTTCCAACTTTGAAGTCAAAAAACACCAACTTAGAGGCTTCGCAGCATATATGTTCCATACACGGATTTACTCAGAATTCGGAGTAGAACATTTCGTGTGTCTGTGTGTGTGTGTGTGTCTGTGTGTCTGTGTGTCTGTGTGTGTGTGTGTCCGTCCCCCCCTTATAACTTTTGATCCGCTCAATTTACAGAGCCTAAAATTTCAGAATGTATAAACAGTTACAGGCCTACAAAACTTTTATACTCGGAATTTTGAATTTTTGTTTCAGTCAGGGGTTATCAACTTTTGAATTTTTATTTTATTTTTCCATATATCTCAGAAACCATAAACGCTAGAACGCTGAAAATTTGTACAAACATAGACAAATACAAAATCTCAAATTGGTTTTTTCAAAAAAATTCCAGGGTTTCTCAAACATTTTTTATTAAGAAAAATATTTTTTTTATGATAAATTTATGAGTTTAACTGCCTATATTTCCAAAACTTTTACAATTATCGAAAAAAGCCGAAACACCCCAACTAGATAATTTAATTTTCTATAAAAAATATTAACATTGTAGTAGAAGATCTCAATTTTTTTTTAACAATTTTTTTAAAAATTGAATTTAGTGTCGACATCGCTTCATACATTTTGTATGGCAGTCGCCTATACACAATATGTAAGAAGACTTAATAGTTTGATACGTCATCTCCAAACATACATACATACCATCATGCTATTTGCATATTCTGGGTAGGAAAAAGGATCTTCCTCCATACTATCCTATCTTGACATACATACCTACATATGTTGTATAGAAAACAAAATATCTGAAAATATTCAATAATTTGTATCTATGGGTTTATAGTTTGGTACATATTCTTCAACTATACATACTATCGCTATCGACAGTTGGATCTCATGTGTTACATGCAACTAGTCTTACATAATTGTGTATAGGCGACTGCCATATAAATTGTATGAAGCGATGTCGTCACTAAATTCAATTTTTATAAAAATTGTTAAAAAAAATTTGAGATGTACTGCTACAATGTTAATATTTTTTATATAAAATTAAATTATCTAGTTGGGGTGTTTCGGCTTTTTTCGATATTTAAAAAAAAAATGGAAATATAGGCAGTTAAACTCATAAATTTATCATAAAAAAAATACTTTTCTTAATAAAAAATGTTTGAGAAACCCTGGAATTTTTTTGAAAAAACTTATTTGAGATTTTGTATTTGTCTATGTTTATACCAATTTTCAGCGTTCTAACTTTTATGGTTTCTGAGATATAGGGAAAAATAAAATAAAAATTCAAAAGTTGATAACCCCTGACTGAAACAAAAATTCAAAATTCCGAGTATAAAAGTTTTGTAGGCCTGTAACTGTTTATATATTCTGAAATTTTAGGCTCTGTAAATTGAGCGGATCAAAAGTTATAAGGGGGGGACGGACACACACACACACACACACAGACATACACACACACACACACACACACACACACACACACACACAGACACACACACACACACACACACACACACAGACACACACACACACAGACACACGAAATGTTCTACTCCGAATTCTGAGTAAATCCGTGTACGTAACATATATGCTGCGAAGCCTCTAAGTTGGTGTTTTTTGACTTCAAAGTTGGAAAAGCCGTGAAAAAAGTAGACCTCTCCATACAATTCTCGCGTATTCTGGCTTGATACATTGTCGATATGTTAAGAGAACATAGTTCTCCTGAACAAATCGACAGTTGGATAATCCTTCGCGGGCACTGTCCCGTTTTGCTCGAAATCGGCATACATATATTCAGCGCGTACGGCGAGCTGCGGCGGCTGAATTGTATGAGCTCTCCGGGCACAAGTCGACTGTGCCCGAGGAATGAAATATTTCATAGAATCTTGCTTGCTTTACAAAGCAGGTAGGTTTAAATACTTTCGCTAAATATACTACAGGCGTTTGACGGTAAAAATTAATCAGAAAAATAATGTGTTCTCAAGATTTAATTACCTACATTTTATAAAATATTTTGAAGAAAGTGTTTGGGAGGGCTGAGCCCGAGAGCCCTTTAGGAAGAGCTGCCACTGGCTGTGAGTAAAAAGTTAGAAAAAATATAAGTCATATTATTCCTTTATGCTTCATCGGCTCGTCGTTTTAAATTTCTTTCTTTGTTCAGTTTTTTGTAAATATAATTAAAAAGGGACGTATTCGATTATCAATAATTCTCAGTAGCTCTGATAATCAAATTAATTTAGTGAAGGAAATTTCAATTAATACAGGAAGCTTTCTAACTTACAACAGGAGCAATTAAATCATTGAATTTATATTGAAATGTGATATTTTCACCCCTGGCGGAAATACAATCCAGTTCCTTCCTTCAATAGGTACTGATTAGGTATACCCAAATAAAAACGTACCCACATTATAAGCAAGGGCGTCGCCAAGGGGGGGCAGAGATTAAAAAAAATGTAACAATTCATATTTGTCTCATACTCCATAATATAGGGTATACGGAGAATAGCCTATGAATGGGTTAAATTACCCCCCCCCCCTGGGCCTTGGGCTGGCGACGCCCTTGCATATAAGTACTTTTTCTCACCCTAATTATACGCTTTTTCATTTATATACAGTATCTGCCTTCGTGGCTCATTTACTTTTAGTTAGATATATGTGGAAACTTGTCAATGAGCGTGTTGACTTAATATCTGACATAATGTACATTAAACTGACCTGTTAGTTTTCCAAGAAGCATAATAATACAGATTAGTATCATATTTTATGTAATCCATATTCACTGTGATATTTGAAAAAAAAATGATGAAGTCTCGTTATTGCCTCATCCAAATCAAACTACATATAATGTACTTTATTTAAAGTTTGAGATGTACTACAACAGTATTAATATTTTTTATAGAAAATAAAATTATCTAATTGGGGTGCTTCGGTACTTACTTACTTTCCGTGTCCGGATTCATCAAATAAAGAACTTCCAGTAGTTGGCCACATGTACGGCCCTGTCATTTGACCCTGGGGTGCTTCGGTTTTTTCGATATTTTTAAAACCTTTGGAGATATAGGCAGTTAAATACATATATTTATCATAAAAAAATGTATTGGTATACCAAAATGTTATACCACTTTTCGGGGTTCTAGCTAATATGGTATTTGAGATATATGGAAAAATAAAGTAAAAATTTAAAAGTTGATAGCCCTTGACTGAAACAAAAATTCCAAATTCCGAGTAAAAAAAAATGTAGGCCTTTAACTATCTATATAATATTATATATTATGAAATTTTGGGCTTAAACCATTGAGCGGATCAAAAGTTATAAGGGGGGGGGGGGACACAGACACACACAGACATACAAAAACATCAAATTCTGAATTCATCCATTTACAGAACATTTATACTACAAAGCCTCTAAGTTGGTGTTTTTGGCATGTAAAAAGTCCTTCACACACGTCTTGGCTTTAAACTGCCGATTCCTTCAAGAGAATTACATACTCTTGAACGGAACGACAGTTGGAAAACGGCAGAAACGCCAAAAAAATTGATATCAAATTCCATCTTTTTTTCTATTGAAATTAGTTATTTCATTTCTAAATTATACCATCTCTATAATATTTACTTGTGTAGGTACTTTGAAACTAAACTCAGCGTCAAAATTCTGTTTTATATACCTAGTTTTCCTTAATCAAAACTTCCTTTTTCTTCCATAATACAAGTTCTTATGATTGCTTTTTTTGTTTGTACTCGCATAACTTTTAGTACCTACCTATGTGGTATGCGGTGTAGTATTATTATATTGATCAAAATATGTTTACATTTTTACCAATAATCTTGAAAGTGTTTAGTTTTTGGCAGGATATTAACGAAATCGGTCGAGGCAGGATTCGAACTCGCGACCACTGGATTACTAGACCAGCGCGCTAACCGCTCTGCCATCGACCCATCTAAACACACATCTAGATAACTAGTTGCATGTAACACATGAGATCCAACTGTCGATAGCGATAGTATGTATAGTTGAAGAATAAGTACCAAACTATAAACCCATAAATACAAATTATTGAATATTTTAAGATATTTTGTTTTCTAAACAACACATGTAGGTATGTATGTCAAGATAGGATAGTATGGAGGTCAGTCCTTTTTTCCTACCCAGAATATGAAAATAGCATGATGATATGCATGTATGTTTGGAGATTAATTATCAAACTATTAAGTCTTCTTAGATATTGTGTAAAGGCGACTGCCATACAAATTGTATGAAGCGATGTCACTAAATACGATTTTTATAAAAAAATTAAAAAAAAAATTTGAGATGTACCACTACAATGTTTATATTTTTTATAGAAAATTAAATTATCTCTTGGGGTGTTTCTGCTTTATTCGAAGTTTTAAAATACTTTGGAAATATAGGCAGTTAAATACATGAATTTATCATAAAAAAAATTCTTGATTAAAAAATGTTAACGAAAGACTGGAATTTTTGAAAAAACTAGAGTGAGATTTTGTATTTGTCTCTATTAATATCAATTTTGCGGGTTCTAGCTTTTATGGTTTCTGAGATATATGGCAAAATAAAGTAAAAATTCAAAAGTTGATAAGCCCTGACTGAAACAAAAATTCAAAATTCTGAGTATAAAAGTTTTATAACTATTTATAAGTATATTCTGAAGTGTTGGGCTCTGTAAATTGAGCGGATCAAAAGTTATTGCACGCAACTGTTTAAGTACCTACCTACTTTAATATTTTTTTGCCAAGTATATTTCTTATCGTTTTTTTTTCTTATTCTATATATTTAAATCATCAATATGTGTTTTTATGTATGTAATATAAATGCGAGAAATTGCCAATGTGTAAATGTTAGAAGCCTCAGTTGGGTTCTAGGTATTAGATATTGACTCAAGGGGAATATAAAGGTTTAGTATCCGATTGAACTCCTTGTTGTGACTTGCTGGAAGAGAGTCACCAGAACAGATTCTGTTCACTAAAGAGAGTGTGAACTCTTTTTAGTATTTTGCTGAAGTTCCAACAAGTTACATCAGGCAGAGTGAGCGTATTTCACTGAGGGTGAAATACCTATTATTACTCGAATGCAAATTAGTACTAGAGGAAATAGGTAGGTGAGATGACAGAGAGTAGAGATAAGAAATAACAAACAGGAGAAACTTACAAATTGATGTATTAAGCACAAACACGATTCTTTATAATCAGAAAAAACAATTATCACACGCGAGTAGAAAATATCAAGATGATGTTTCACGAAAGAATTTAGACACGTAAAGAAATGTGGGATCAGCTGTTGTCCTACTGATTTGACATATAGAGGTCAATGTACAGCCATGTTATCAAGTACATTTATGGGTGTCACAATATGAATAAAGCGTTATTGTTGTCATGAAACACAGTGAAAGTCGATGTACTTTCTAAATGTTTTTTTTTATCTACTTGTGACAGAAATACCAATGTTGAATATTGATGTACTCATGTAGGTATTCTGCCACATATGTATGTAAGAGGCAATTTATGCCGTTTATAAATAAAAATAAAAAAAATCTTTAGTTTCCTACTTCAAATATTATTGGTGAAGCAATAATACTACATGTGCTCATTTTTGATATAATTCATTTTCGAGATATCGTTATATTATTATTCTATATCACACATTGAAGAGATGAAACATTATAGCAACACAGATGTGACAAAAACACATACAAAGAAGAGCACAAAAACAGTAAGAAATATCATTAATATCTTCGTTGAATAGATGTTATTTGTTATTCTTCCAAGAAAATCGAGAGAGTACCTTTAGGAGAAATAATCCCAGTCAAAAAGCAATCTGTGCCAATTTGCTTTTTAACTGGCACAAAATCTATACATAAATACAAAGTATCAATAAAGTTAATTATCGATGAAGTTTTTATTTGGTAGAATTCCATTATATGTTATATCTATAATAAAAAGTAAATACTTTTTGATTCTACATTAATTTAATTGAGCGC
The DNA here is from genome assembly GCA_963576475.1 of Molanna angustata. NCBI lineage: Eukaryota > Metazoa > Arthropoda > Insecta > Trichoptera > Molannidae > Molanna > Molanna angustata. The sequence goes on from OY754972.1 coordinate 35,457,425, forward strand.
GATAGGCCTATTTCGCCTTGTTAGGGCATTAACTAGCTTATGACTATTTTGACAAATTTTACTTATATTTATAGATTAATTATGTAGGAGGAGCTTACAGGTTCTTGTGATTGGTCATTTAAAACTATTGATATTATACAATGCAAAAAAGAAATAAATTTACTTTACTCTGGTTGGTTGAGACTATTTATTTTTTGACCAATCCCTATTTAAATAATTAGTGAAATTGAATATAATGAATTGATTTATGGTAATGGCTGGTTTTTCGGTGTAACGGTACATGGTATTGTGTTCTAATGGGCAGTGAAATGCATTAAGTGTTTACAATATTACGGATTATTTCTTAAGCTATTGTTGATATGTAGGTATTCTTGGTGGAGTAGTATGATGGGTGTATCTGAAACAATTAAAAAAAGTTTGCGGCAGAATCAAATCAAATAACTAAATATGGTATATTTTTGTTTATGGAATAATATCTATGAGCGGTGATCTGTGTATGTTCATTTGTTCATTTATGACAATGACGTTAGGATTTTTTAAGTGCTTGGAAATTTCTAACTGCTCTAATATATTTAGCCTTAAACCTTTCTTAGCAAAGTGTAGAGGAATAGGTGAATTTGTTGGACTGATTGTATGATTATTTTCTATGAGGTGCTTGGCGAATTGAGAATCTGTTTTGTTTTTTTGCCACGATTTTTTATGTTCTTTGAACCTTTCTGCAATATTCCTACCACTTTGTCCGATGTAAATTGAGTTACAATCATCGCAGGTCAATTTGTATACACCGCTCTTCTTTAGTTTGTCTATTTTATCTTTTGAATTTTTTATTACCATTCCTATGTTTTTGTTTGTTTTGTAAGTTATATTTATACCTGATTTTTTCAAATTTTTACCTAGTCTTTGCGATAAATTTCCTGAATAAGTTATACATTTATAGTTTTCTTTGTGGTTATTTTGTAAATAAATGTATATAAATGTTAATAAATGTTTTGTAAATAAATCAATAGTTTTAAATGACCAATCACAAGAACCTGTAAGCTCCTCCTACATAATTAATCTATAAATATAAGTAAAATTTGTCAAAATAGTCATAAGCTAGTTAATGCCCTAACAAGGCGAAATAGGCCTATCGCGCTCAATTAAATTAATGTAGAATCAAAAAGTCTTTACTTTTTACTATAGATATATCAATAAAGTCTCTATATTTTCTATGTACATAAGAAGTCACGAATATGATCTAACTATTTGTAGAGAATAGTTGCACCCAAGTTCCTTTGCCAAAATTATAAAAAAATTCTGTTGAAAGGGGAATACCTACCTGATTATTTAATGAGTCTTAATATTGGAATGATAATAATAGTAGTGGAGATTAAATAAATAAAAAAATAGTTATAGGGAAGGAAAAAGGATGGGAAAATAATTAAATTTGTTACTGCTACGAAATTAGATTCAAACAAAAAATTAAAATTGGTACCTACACAAAATAGCCATAAGAGTTGTGTTTTCTGCCATACAAGTTGTATTTACTTATTTTAATTTTGGCACATGTTACAAAAATTAAAATATATACATGTACAAAGCAAACATGTATGTAGGTACAAAGCAAAATTATAATATATAATAACCAAAATTCCCACGCAAAAAACGCACGCACGCACAAGCCAGGAGATTTGACGATGAGAATTATTCATGAAACTCATCTTTTTGCGAAGGATTTGCGTTACATATATACTTGTCGTCACGCCAAGTCTCTCATGGGGGTTGGCAAAGAGAACCGAGTGCCATGTTTTTTAATGATGACCTAGGTATTTATTTTTAATAATTATTTTACTTGAAAGATAATTGTATTTTTGCAGTAGGTAACTATAATATTATATTTACACAATACCTATGTGACTGGAAATTTGGGATTTCTTTACACGTTTGAAGTAAATGGTCGTTTCGAAAAACACCGAATGTAGGAAATGGACGCAATAAAAGTGATGTATTAACATTGAGATAGCGATAATATTTTGTTTATCTGTAATAGGCTAAAATACACTACCCTCACACATATGTGGACTCCCAAATGTGGACAATAAATACTTATTATTAATTCTTACTGTTCCTGACAAAATAAATAATTCTGGGACAGTTATTAAGGCTAACGGATATTGCATTTTTTTTACACAATGTATTGTATGAGAAATAAGGAAAGTTGGATTCAAATTTAATATTATAGGTGCCTAATTATTATTTATTAAATTTCATCTAGATTTAAACATATCTCGATCCCTCGATACTCTGTCCTTCAGTTGATCAAAAAGGGGAAGATTGAGTGCCGTAAAGGGGTCGACAGGAAACAGCTATCCAGGCTCCGAAACATTCGGGAATGGACCGGGATGAGGCGTGTGGAGGACCTGTTTCACTACACACAGGATAGGGAGAGTTTTCCCAAATGATTGTCAACGTCGAGGAAATCCGACAGAATACATTAAGAAAAAGATATACATAATATGATGGTAATGATTCCAAACCATTGTTTCCAAAATCAGATTAGGTATGGGAATCATAAACGACTAGTTGTTGATATATGTGTGGTGTTTACATATTATATTGTTATTTTATTATTTTGTAAATGCAAATAAAATGCTTGTCTTTTTTTTCTTTTCTTCGTGTCATATCTGGAATCATCCCGGTCAGTATTGAGAAATCATCACGGTCTGCCGCAGTCTGGAACAACTCGCTGAGGTCTCTAATGCTGGTCCACTCACGAATGTTGAGGAGCCATGGCATTTTACGTCGTTAAATTTCTAAGCGTCCCTTTGCCCCTTTTTTTTGCCCTTCATAATCAGTTTTAGTCGTCTTTATTTTTCTCTTCGAAGAACATTCGCCTTCTGTGATGGCCAACTCGCGCTCTACGTTTATCTCAAGTACATACACATTTGCTATTTTGAAAATAATACCTTGTAAGTAGGTGTGTATTTTCGAATTTATCTTTAAAGTAACTGTTCGGTACGGTAATTACTTTTTGGCGTGAATTCGGATCACCCTTCTTGTTCCTTCCCCCCTCCCTTCCATGTAACTGCTCTGTTCCGTTCCTGCTATACACCAACAGTAGCGTCTAGTCCCAGCTTTTCTTTTCTGCATTCTTAGGTCAGGTTTAAGTTTGTTTACAATAATAATAGCGACTCGCGTGAGCAAGTTGCTTTAAAAATTGAATTATAAATTAAATTTATATTTTTTTTTACTACGAGATCTCAACGAATCATAGAGCCAACCGGAAACTTTGACTTTTTAAACCGGAAACAGGTGAATGTGGATTGTAGACGTTAGTTACACCAACTAGTACTTGTTCGCCCACGGCCTTGAGCGGTTGTCAATTCGGACTACGTTGCCGTTGACGCCGAAAGATGTGCCCGAGGAAACATTCTATGTGTAGTGCTGTGCCCACAGAAAACTATACTCATGAGCCTGTGCCACTGCATATAGACTACCTCTATATGCAGTGAGCGATCGAGGCGAGGACTTCTTCTTTACTGGTAGGTGATTTCCTTTCTCGAAACATTTGTTCTTATCCGATGTTTTACCTCGCCGCCGAGAATAATGCGCCGTGACAAGTGCAATTATTTATTTTAGTATACAGTCCACTAATCTTTTAGCCCGATATTGCAATCGGCAATTTTGGCGCTAACAGTAACAAATGTGTGATTCCATTCTTTTCAATTCACATGGTATTCAGATATCCTGTTAAAGCCGGTCAAATAAATAAGTTATTAGAAAAAAATTATTTATTCATTTTATTTCAGAAAACTACAATTTTGTACAATTACGTGGTTACATATGGTGCTTTTGAAATCATTCCAACCCAAAAATGTTTTCTTCTAATTAAAAAAAAAACTGAAATAAAAATATTTCCTCGTTCTTGCTCCCTACTCCGTTTTTCCCTTATATTACTGTTGCAATATTAATAAAATTATATGATAATTATTTTAACAATTAATATAATATTCAAAGGTGAGTCAAGATAGTTTCTCGTTTTTAACAATATAATATAAATTTAATTGATCATTGATTTTTTTATATGTACCTAGTATGTGTAGGTACTCAGCATTTAAAAAATAGATAATTAAAAAAAAACAATATGCTGACTATGCTGAGCAGTAGGTATTAGATTAACCATATTAAAAAAAATCAATAAGTTAAAAAAAACAATAAATATCTAATAATAACAAAACGAGGAAAAGGAGGGATAATCATTACTAACTGTGCTGACCCCTGTGGCACAGTTGGTAAGCCGTTTGGCTACTTTGCGGGCGTCCTAGGTTCGATCTCCAGCAGAGGTGAAACTTAATTTAACTCACGTAAATATTGCCTTTGTGGTCTGGAAACACTGGTTGGTTGGAAGAAATTTCCATACGGCAATATACTCGCCATTTGCGCAGGATGCAAGTTATTGTTTATGTATTATCATTAATAGTGTGAAGAAAGGTGTTTTTCAAGGGAGTTATGAGACAGGATTGAATTATATTATCTTTATTTTCGAAACATTTCTAGGGTCGTGAAAAATGTCTATATATTCGTTTTTTAGGTTGTTTTGCTAAGGGTCACGTTGTTTTTGAAAAAAGTCGACTGATATTTGTATTCTGAAATTCATATGCTAAGTAGGAAGATGAAATAAATTTTGCGACCGCTGCTCATATGTCAACAATGAGGTTTTCAACGCCAATTCTGTATGTTTCCTTTTTAAGTGATAGACTGGTGTGTGGGAATACACATATTTGTCATGCTTCCTTTTATAAGGTTGTACACTCGCACACATGTCGTTGGATATTTCATGATGTTAAAAATACCTATATTGTATTATAAATGCGAGATTATGGGTTCGTAATCGTTAGGAATAATTGAGTTAATGTGAATATTTCATACAGATAATCACATCTTGAGTTCTTTTATGGCATTTATTTGATCTCCTTCACTAATCGACTCATCAAGTTGATATTTTCTCGATAAAAGCAATATTATTATCTTTGCGGCAAGTAATCATAAAACAAAAGTTGGAAGAATTATTTTTAATATTAGAATAACCATAGTATTTAATTCCCCTATTTTTTTCTCTGTTTCACATAAATCTCCGGCAATGATTTTTGCCCAAGTTACGAAAGACCAAAGTTTTTTCTATCGGGCGAATTATCCCGCTGTCAAAACCGACCGTTTCTATTCCAATAAACAGGGCACACGTTGCAAACTTCCCCAAATCAAAAACTTTATTAAATTTCGTTTTTGTTCGAGTGGTAGGTACAAACAGATGAAAATCGGGACATTTACATTCGCTCCATTCCAATGCTGAATGATTTAAGTTTAAACGATTCTTATGTAAAATTCGACACTTAACCGAGATCATAATTTTTCAAACATGATAATGATACTGTATTTTTTATTGTCAACAAGACATATCTAAGATGTTACAAGTATTTTTTTTAAAGATTAATACTAATTTTGTTCGTAGTTCACCCATTCTGAATCATTTGGTGAGACGAGACTGGTGTGTGAGGAAACACCTATGGGTCGTGTTTCGTTATGAATCTGGTTTGAATCAATTACTTACTGAACAAACGTTTACAAAAAAAAAATATTTTAAAATTAGAGACCTGGGGGGCAAGTCTGGTTCGACCGGCGAAATCAAAACCTCATTACCCATATCAAGGATATAATTATCGTATCGAGTTCTATGACATCTAAAGATATTATAGAACTCCATATAATAATTATATCCATGATATGGGTAATCACAAGGGTTTTGATTTCGCCGATTGAATCAGACTTGCCCCCCTGATTTATATATATTTGCAATACACCCGATAAAATTAATTAATTTTTATTTTTTTAGAAAGATAGCTCCAAAATTTGGCACTTTAAGTCCCAAAAAATTCACGTCGAATTGATAACCGATTTTGGAAGTGGGGTAAAAAAACACAACAGGGAAGAGGTTATTAATTCGACGTGTTTTTAATGAAAGTATAGTCAGCAATCACTTTTTACAAAGTTGTCTGATTTCGATGATTCTATTGTTGTTGGAAAGTAGGCCTCTTCCGATTGGTTCCATTTAAATAAAGTCAATATCTGATGATAGCATCTATGAAAAACACATTAAACTATTCAATTTTTACTTCGGCGATAATAGATGGGTGGTTGCAGAGCGGTTAGCGCGCTGGGTTAGTTATCCAGAAGTCGCGAGTTCGAATCCTGCCTCGACCGATTTCGTTCACCTAAGCACAAGCATTTATGCTTATTTTAGGGAACGTAGGAAGATGTATATGTACTTGTTTAATAAGGACATATTCATTTAAAAAAATCGTTACCACAATATCCGATTTTAATAGGTACTTCCTATTTTGATAGGAAGGTAGCAGCTCCAGACAAAGATACTCTAGACATAAAAACTTTCCGACGAGAACTCTACAACGATGTCCGAGGGAATTTCTTTGGACCGATTGGACTTGCGGACATTGTAGCTACGAAGAGCAACTTAAGAGCTTTCAAGTTTTAAATTCGGTGCACCCTTAAGCAGCCCATTCACGATCGTGCCATTCGGCGTCGTTCCATATGGACCAGCTCCATTTGGAGCATTGTAAAATTTTCATCACACTCACGGGCGCGCCATCGCGCCATCGAACCATCAAGATTAGTAAACGCAAGCGATCGGCGCTTTCGCATTAATAAGTAAAAATGAGTTATTATTCTGATGATGAGTTTTATATAACTGCTATTTAGCGGTTTGTTTATATATAAATAGAAAAAACAAAGAGAAAATGTTGTATTTTCGCATTCACGAGAGTGTCAAACAGCTCGGCGCAATGAGATGGCGCAATGTACCGCTGGTTTTCACACTCACGAGCATGCCGTGCCGACAGGATGCGCCGCGCCGTTTTTGCGGTACTACAGAATTTCGATCGTTTGGAATTCCATTTTGGTGTGTCAGGCCAATTATTGGGCAGCGCGGGATTTGACATTCACGAGCGCATTTTGGAGTGATGGCAAGCCATTTGGAAGGATGGCACGATCGTGAATGGGGGCCTTTATATTGACTATCTGTGTGAGCCAGTTTTTTCCACAGGATTAGCTCTCTTTGGCACTTTAAGTTCATTGTCTGCAAGGTTTTAGAGTTCTCCAGACTATGTTGTATAATGACAATGATACATTAAAAATATATCGATTGGTGAAATATTTTTTTGGATTACCTAATTTTTATTATTTAAATTAAAGTGACTCTTTAGTTTCAACGATTTTCATAATAATATGAACTTTGAGAAAATACCCCCCTTAACAGAATTTCTCAAGTGGATTGTTTGAAAAGTTTTATCTTATTCGTATACAACAGAAATTAAATTTACCTACATTAATAAAACGGTATTATTATATTATATAGGAAGGATACGTCGAATAAACACAGCGTCTTTTTAACTGCTGATAAATATAATGCCTCCGTAACTGATAAAACTAAGAGTCTCTGAGAAAACTGTAACAGAATTAAATAATATCAGTATACATACAAATTAGTTAATTTGTTGATCTTATGAGAATTGTTTGAGAGTTTCTCTGCATATTACCATATCTTGTTCACATCATACGACGCCGACGGAGGATGTAAACCTAAAATTAAATTGTGTCATAAAGAAGATATTATGCCGCATAATATTGTTGAAACTTTTATTTCATGTATTGTGTAACTTTCTGTATTGAATAATTATACAGTGTAATTGTCGAAAAATTTGTCCACAATATAGGTATATACAAGAGAATTTATATCTCTTAACATTTCGACAGTTTTAAACCAAGACGTGAGTACTAGAAAGAAACATTTTGTATGGCAGAGTGGAACTTTTGCAACATATATTATGTTCTATATACCTATTGATGAATTCACAATTCGTATTATATAACATTTGATGTGTTTTTAGTTTTGTGTGTTCCCCCTCTGATAACTTTTGATCTGCTAGATACACAGCGCCTAAAATTTCAGAAAATATAGAATATTTTACGCCTGCAAAACTTTTTGTTCTAGTCAGGGGTTATCAAAATATTTATTTTTGTTTTAAATTTCCACATATCTCAAAAATCATACCATGAAAATTTGTTCAAACATAATTCAGATAATACAATATCAAAAATCATTTTTTTATAAAAAGTTCCAGTTTTCTCAAGTCATAAAAATTGTATGACAAATGTATGTGTTTAACCACCTATTTTTTATAAATATCGAAAAATGCTGTTACATCTCAAAACATAATTTCATAATTAATTTAATTTTCTATAAAAAATACTTCGACTATTTCAAACTTTTTTGTAAAAAATAAATTTGGTGAAGACATTAAATATGTCTCTATCCTTGAAAACACATCTATTTCTATGCAGATATGTCTACAAACATATCTCTATAGTTGCAAACATGCCTATTTCCATGCTAAAATATGTCTCTATCCTTGCAAACAAATCTCAATCTATACATATATGATATGATGTCCTTCAAACATTACCTAAATCCTGTACAATTGCTAACTAATCAGAATTCATATATTTCTTTCTCTCAACATAAAAAGCATAGTTTACATTGTCATGCAATGCAATTTATTGAAATCCATCTTTCAAAAGCATCAAATCACTTTGTATAATTATGATTATTGACACTTCCTTTAGTATTTCGCGAGTTAAGTGAATTTTTATTTTAATAGCAACAAAATTTCATTTTCACAGTAGCCAAAATTTATCGTGATTACTGAAATTTTGGTTACTTGAAGCCAGCTGTTTTGTGCACACAACCAAATCGTTAGTTAAAATAGCAACTTGAGTTACTAATTTCAAGGTTTTGTTAAAATATCGGTAGCCAAATAGTAAAGTTTAGTATTCATTTTCTTCAATGTCATTCTTTATTGCAAATGTCCAGGGAAGCAAGAATGGCGTAAGAAATGATTTTTGAATAAATCTCTTCCCTGTTGATAATCAAACTCAGGACTCTTTAATTCTCAAATTCTCTTTAGATGTTGCTTTGTAAATTCGTAGAGAAAAACACTTCTTATTAGACACCAGATAAAAAATAACAGTTATTTAGTCAAGCAAACGAGTCTAATACTATTCAGAAGGAATCCATTAATTTACCAAACGTGAGTTTGGTGTATTCCCAGTTACCTAGTTTATTTTTCTGATATCTGGTTTATTACTATGTACTTGTTTGGCCTTTTCTTACATTTCATTTGTTTCCTTTGTGATCTTATATATTATTATTTGACATTATTTTCCCGAATGCTAATGTACCGTATAAAAACCAAACAACCTCCTTCATTAAAGGCGAACGCAAAGAAAGTGCCTACTGGAATTGCCCATTTGTTATCAAACTCCGTTTTGGGATGATGAGCTTATTCCAGAACAGTTCATAGCTAAACTTTCGACCATATTTTAATTGCAAAAGTAAATGTTGATATTATTTTCTACTATAAAAACTAACGAGGGATTTCATTGCCATTTTGAGATTATTTAAAGGGATCGTTTTCTCAACAGATCTAGATTACTTAAAGCGAAGTTCTAACATGAAGTTTTATGCAGTACGATTCTGAATAAAGTTCGTAATAAAGTAGGTACCTACCTTAGAAGTTTCTAAATACTGTAAAAAATAATGAACAAGGGCTTAATTTCTTTTGGTTTCAATCGTACGGATTGGTTGGAAGCAAAGCCATGAATTTCTTCCTCTGCTCCGTATGATCTTCAGCGACTCTCTTCGACTCTCTGTAGGAGGTATGTACACTCCATGTCATGGCACACCTGTTCTAGATAGTCCTGATAGCGTATTTACCTTTCCGTGTTGATTAGGAGACAAGTACTGCCTTGAATTAGGCACTAGTTTTTTTAAGCTAATGCACTTAAAAATTCGTGTTGAATTCAAGGCACGTGTTCTCCAAATGCACATGGTTTAGCAACGCAAACTGTTCCCGCTAATACGCAAACTGTTTTTTATATTCTATGTAATGAGTGGGGACAAAGATATACAAACACATTTAATATAGGAAAGCTTAAGCGCGGAAAAGCTGCAGGCATGGACGGTGTCCTTCCTGAGTTCCTTATGCGTTTGGGGGAGAGAGCTGTAAGTTGGATTGCCGCCTTTTTTACTGGAGTACTACTCACTGGAAAGATACCTAAATCATGGCAAGAGACCAAGGTTATAGCAATTTTAAAGCCGGGAAAACCCGCCCAAGATCCGAAAAACTACAGACCTATAGCCCTACTTTCGGTCGTGTACAAACTGTTCGAGAGAGTGCTGGCGGACAGAATGTCCCCATTTGTAGAACCTCACCTGCCGGTGGAACAAGCTGGCTTTCGTGTGGGACGAAGTACCTGCGAACAGGTACTGTCACTGACAACTTGCATCGAAAATGGTTTTCAAAGGGGAGAAAAAACTGGTCTGATCTTACTGGATTTAACATCGGCTTATGATACGGTATGGAGGAGAGGCCTCTTGCTGAAGACACTTAATATAATACAGAGTAAATCTTTTTACAATCTCCTGGACAATATGTTGTCTAATAGAAGGGTGAGAGTCTTCTTAGGAGGCAGCATAAGCAGAACAAGAATACTCAAAAACGGACTGCCTCAAGGATCGGTTTTGTCTCCGATGCTGTTTAATCTATACACGGCAGACATTCCTGTAACCGCCTCTAGAAAGTTTGTCTACGCAGATGATGTGGCTCTTGTGACTCAAGCGACAAGTTTTGATGATCTGGAATTTGTTTTAAACACTGACTTGCAGATCCTACAAAACTACTTCAATTATTGCCACCTAAAACCAAATCCTAGGAAAACAGTAGCGACAACTTTGCACCTAAACAATCAGCAGGCAAAAAAAGAACTGAATGTTTCCATGTGTGGCGAAAAGGTGCCGTATGAGAGCAACCCTAGATATCTCGGTGTAAAGCTTGACAGATCTCTAACATATGGCCCCCACCTACAATCTTTAAGAAACAAAGTAAAGGCCAGAAAAAACATAATCATGAAGCTCACTGGCACAACGTGGGGAAGCACGGCTGAGGTATTGCGCACGTCAGCGATTGCTCTTGTTTACAGCGCTGCGGAATATTGCTCACCAGTATGGGCAAGAAGCGCGCATTGTAGAATCCTTGATACTGAGCTGAGTAAAACTATGAGGACAATCACGGGATGTGTGAGGTCTACCCCACTCCTGTGGCTTCCAGTACTTTCAAACATAGGCCCCCCCGAACTGCGCAGAAAGCAGGCCTCAGCCAGAGAACTTGTAAAGATCAGAAGAAACCCCGAAATCCCAGCTTTCCAGGATATCTTCCAGCCTCCAAGACAGCGTTTGCGGTCCAGAAAACCTATCTGGTCAGAAGACCTGACAAACTTCGATCTGCCTAGTGCATGGAGAGAGAGGTGGAAAGATGCAGATCCAATAAAAAATAAGGATATCATTCAAGATCCCACCTTGAAGGTCCCGGGCTTTAACCTTTCCCGTAAAGTCTGGGTCCAGCAAAACAGAATCCACACAGGACGGGGGCGCTGCAATCACCTCATGTGGAAATGGGGCAAAAGAGATTCTCCGGAGTGTGACTGTGGAGCAACTAACCAGACTGTCCAACATCTGGTAGAGGAGTGCCTGACGAGGAGATATCCGGGGGGATGGATGGATACCCATGATGCAACCCCGGAGGTCGTAAACTGGCTGACTGGATGGGAGCCGGGGCTTTGAATAGCCGAAAAATTTCTACTCCGAATTCTGAGTTCTATATAACATAATATGTATATAATATAGGTATGATATAAAATAAAATATATACATATATACATAATATAACATAAAATAAATAGGTACTTATAACATAAGAATAACTATGCTGCGACGCCTCTCAATTTATGTTTTTTGACTTCAAAGTTGGAAAATCCATACAACGTGTAGACTTATAAAATCTTGTGGATCTTGGCTTGAAACTTTGTCGATATGTCAAGGGAAATTTTCTTGAAGAAAACGACAGTCGGCAATTTTTTTATGTTGAAAATTTTCGCGTTTAATATCAACATTGACCACTCATCCGACTTTGGGAATGACAAAAGTATTGATCACGGAAATTTAATTGTTTTTTTAAACGAATATGTCCTTCTTAAACAAGAACATATAAATTTTCCTACGTTCCCTAAAATAAGCATAAATGCTTGTGCTATAGGTGAACGAAATCGGTCGAGGCAGCGCATTAACCGTTCTGCCATCGACCCATCTAAATATATTTCATAATACTGAGACTAAAAATCATAAAATATATGATAATTGTTTCCAAATTAGGTACGAATACATTTTACACACTGTAAGTAGGTACACGTATTCGTAAAATGAAGAAGAATACTTACTTGAATTAATTCTGTGGTCGATAAATTGGTTAAGCAGACTTTCATTTATGTTCTAACGAAATAATATAAATAAATAACAAATAATGCATCGGCCTAATTGCCAACATGTTGTATTTCGATGCGACTAAACCATTTGAGATTTGAGGCATTAATAATGGACGAATTAATAATACCCAAGCTTCCAATCCTTTTCACAGCGATTTTAATTTAAAACCAGAAAATAAAATTACTCCATTTCCCGTGGCCAGCGTTGAAATTACACCAACGAAACCACTTTTTTTTATATTCTCTAACGGATTTAATAATTCCTCCGAGGCTTAATTTGAAAATAATCTTTTTGGAATAACGTAAAATTAAAATTCATTTTGTGAAATAAAAACTCGGAAGAAAAATTAATGCTTGTAGATCAAAAAAACTATAAACTGACCCTCTAGACAACGTGTCATTTAGCTCAAGAAAAGAAACAAGAAAAGATAACTCATGTCGGCCTTCATGGCTCAGTTGGTTAGGTATCTGACTGCTGATCCAAAGGTCCCGGGTTCGATTCCCGGTGGAGACACAGTTTTTAATTGTGTTTTCAGTCTGGAGACTGTGAGACGATTAATATCGTAAGTCTCTAGAATGTGGCAACTTGTTATTGGGTGCGTGTTAAATCAATATTTGTCATAGTACCCGAGAAGTAAAATAAAGAAATAACTCAATGTATGGAAGTGACAGTGGTCACGTGACTGGCAACTGTCACTTCCATACATTGAGTTATCTTTTCATGTTTCTTTTCTTGAGCTAAATGACACGTTGTCTAGGGGGGCTGAGCGACTGCAATGTATTCGACTGGAAAATGACAAAAAAGGAACAAATCAACTCAATATTTTTTTAATTGCATATACGCAAACATTGGATTTTTTTCCCTTTCGGGAGTCAAATTATATATTTATTGACAATTTTTTTTAACATCTCAATACAGTTAAAAAAGTCAGTTTAGATAGTTTTAGTGTATTGAGATGCATCTCGAGACAGTGACACTTTATTACTTGGTGCCAACATCAATCGTATATAAAAAATAATAATATCACAAACAACAATGGAAATAGAAAATGTTTTTTTACAAAAAAACTTTAATTATGATAAATATGAACACATATTATATTCTACAAACAATTTATTCGATTTCCGACGACCGTTTCGGCTTATAAGGCCATAATCAACTGGTGATTATGGCCTTATAAGCCGAAACGGTCGTCGGAAATCGAATAAATTGTTTGTAGAATATAATATGTGTTCATATTTATCAAAATTATTATGGAATTCTACAGTTTGGAAGCCGCATCAATCGACAGATTGAAAACTGCTGAAAAAAACTTTAAACATTGCATTAATATAATTATGTAGAGCAAAACAAGGTATGGGGTCGAAAGCTATGGGTGAAAAATCTCCTCTGCAAAGTGTCTGTCTGATATTAAGTGCCGTTCCTTTATTTTAGTTTTAAAAGCATGACTGATGACTATTTGCTTATTATTTTTTGTCGAGCTTATTAAATGTTCTAGGAGCAATGACTCCAAAACGTCTCTGTCCAAACGAGGTTTTCATAATAGGCACAGAGAAGTTCAGTTCATTTGCTTGACTAGTGAAACGCGTTTATTGGCTTCTAGTATGCAGAGTTATATTCTTATGGAAATGAATTGATGCAGATTTCAAAAACAGCTGTCATGGATCTAGGACAGTAAAAATCCTAAACAAATCTTCTAAAGCGAAAGTTATACTTCTTTTGTTGATAGTACGCAAGACACATTTTTTGAGCTTTATTGAGCGGACTCATGATCGTCTTGGATATGGAACATATATTAAATGCTGCAAAGCCTCTAAGTTGGTGTTTTTTTACTTCAAAATTAGAAAACCGTGCAAAAATTCTACTACTGCATACAACTCAATCACACGAGACTAAGATTTATACTGTTGATGCATTAAGAGAAATAAATTCTCTTGAACAAATCGACAGTTGGATTATTTTTGGTATATCGATTTATATTCACTCTAGTTTTATAATCCCGATTTATCTACACAAAGTCATTTGGAAAATTAGGCACTTATATTCTGTCAACTGATTAAAATTAAAACTTGTAAAGAACTAGAACTAAATTATAATTAAAAATTAATTAAACTCGGAAAATTTAAGAATGTCTTTGAACGGGTTTACCGCGTTCCTTAGTTAATATATTATTTCAGAAGGGTGTAACCTGAATTAAATTAAAATACGGCTTTATAATTATATTCTAATTATTTAGGTACCTACCTACTAGGTGCGATGACTTGATCTTAAAATAATCACAAGGAAAAACTAAAGATGCCACAATGTTAGAAATTTAATTATACTGTCGGTTGGTAATAGGCTGATGAAAATGAATTGTTTTTGTCAAAAGTGAATAATCAGGCCATGACCCATATCATAATAACAGAAATTGTTGCCGCTACACACATTTATTTTGATGCAAATACTCGTATACTGACGTATACCATACTATTCCGTCTTTTCGCTCAATAAGATTTTCTTGTAAATCTTATTTACATAGAGAAAATTGTAATAGAATGCGCAACCGCAAAATTCATACAATATATATATTTTTTATTTGATTTTTGCTTTTGTTTCGTTTCGTTTCTTTTCGTTTCGTTATCTTTTCTTTACGCAACATATCAAAGGATAACAAAGTTGCCATTTATAAGACAAACGTAATAGCAAACTACATATGTACAAAGCCCATGTAAGTGAAACCTGGATTTGACAAAATAATTATATTACTTGTTTTTTTATAACCGGCGATGCTCGAAAAGGTAAATGTGAAGAAATTTGCTAACGTATCAAGAAAATGGTTTAAGTTATTTTGAACTGTTTATTTGTTATGATAAATTCAGAATGAGTAAAAAATATCCGATATAATAAATAAAAATTAACAAAAACAAGTAAGTTTATTTTTTAAACAGTTCCATCCGTCCCCTTAGTCCCTACATCCGTCCCTTCCCTTCAGTCCTTACTGTCCCTTCAGTCTCAAATAAAGTAAATGAAAGTGATTTGAAATTTCAAAAGATTGGGGTTGAAAAGAGATTTTACAATCTGAATGAATTTAAGCATTATGAAGAATTTAGTGTTGGCCACAACCCCCATGTTCTTATTTATTGTTGTTAAGTGTGAAAATAATATTTAAAGTTTCTGCTTGTTCTATTCACTTGGATCGTTGAAAGAATTCCAAGTACATACTTTTTTTATTAATTCGTTTAAAGATAAATATAAAAACAAACAAAAATTCGTGACTTCGAATCCTGCCTCGATCGATTTCGTTCACCTATAGCACAAGCATTTATGCTTATTTTAGGGAACGTAGGAAGATGTATGTGTACTTGTTTAACAAGGACATATTCATTTATTATAAAAAAAAAATATTAATTAAAAATCATACACCTATAGTACATAATACCTACCTTCAAAAATATTAAACTCTAAAATATTCGTATGAGTATTTGATTGTAACTATGGAAACGAAAAAAATGAAAAATCAACAAAGTCAGATATTTGTAATAAGTATGGAATAAATATGGAACATTTAAGTGAGTAAGGGTTGGTACCTACCTATACCAAAGTTCTATAAATTTGAATTTGTTTCATAATAAATTCCTCTATCAGTTGGTTGGTTTATTTGAAAATTGTATTCTGTGTAACCATGGAAACGAAAACCAATAGAATAGGTACGTCGAATATTTTAGTCCTTTTTGTTCCCAGTAGATTCTACTAGTTGTTCTGCTAGTTCGATCTATTTGTATATAAAATAGCTGAGCATGGTCCTTTTGAGTTGGAGAGGTTGTTTTCATTTATTTTTATTTTATTGTTTATATCTTGTATTTGTATGTACCTTAACTTCTTCTGCTCAATAAATGTATTATTATTATTATTAAATTTCCTTATAAAATTTTTACATTTTATAAGTACGAAAAACATTAAAATTAAATAAGATAATCTTAAGTTTTTTCACTCAACGCTAAGTTACATATACTTGCACATATATGTTATTCGTGTAAAAACGCACTTCTGGAATAAACAAATATTTGCATACGAAAAAGTACTTTTTTTACGTTTCATTCGTGACAAATTTTGTAGAACAATTTACGAAAAAATGAAAAATAACATAACATACATGCATATAAATAAATATATATACATTTAACTTTCTAAAATGTAACTGTCGATATCGTAGAATTACTTAATAGAGTGTATAAGTTCAATCTGTACATTCATAGAATTGTGGAATCCGGAAAAAATAATTACACAATATGGTATCTAAACAAGAGCCAATCATATTTGCACTAAAGCTTTTGACAGAGATGATTAGCCTTAGGAAAAATACAGGCACGCGACAAAAAAAGAAACACTAGAATTAGAGAAATGTTTGATATTCAAGATGATGTCAGATGGTTGAGACAAAGAAGAATGTATTGGAGACACCACGTGGAAAGCCAGTGGGAAAAACGATGCCTGAAGAACTCCATAAAAAGTGGAAAGACAGCTCAGAGTCCACATACAAGAGGCAGAAAATTCTGCGCAAACAGGCCGTAGTGGACTTCGACCAGTCTTAGAAGAGGTAAAAGAATAATTCAATAATTATGATGACCAAAAATACGTTGATATTGTTACCAAACCATATTATAAATGATTAATTGAATAGTAAATATGTTCCTCTTGGTGTGTCTTGTCAGGTCTCCCAGACGTTGAAGATCATTCGGCAGAAACTCTCCCTTTCTTGTGCGATTAAGAGCAGGTCTTCCACATGTCTCATTCCGGTCCTCTCCCAAATATTTCGGGGAATAGTTGCTTCCCGCAGACCTATCTACGGCCCTCAATCTCCCCCTTTATGAAGTATTATAATATAATGTTATTAATAAATATTTAATGCACACTTTCCTTCTTGGTTCTTTAATCACTGGTCCATAACCACTTCGCTAATGGTTTTCCAGCCGAATGAATTTATGGTAAATTCACATTAAATTTTGAAAACCTTTCACCTACTTTGCATGTGACTAAACCGAGAACCAACCTCCCATGGATCCAATGCTATAATAGAACCATTAGTAACATTTTACCGTCAATAAGTACATCGTATTAATGTTTTGCCTTCGCAATTTCGCCTACATTTTTTTTCTTTCGGAAACTGACGCGAACGTTGCTTTCTTGTATGAAGGACGTATACCTATGTACATAAGTATAATAATATTATGATTCTTTCTGCGGAGTGAAATAGTGAATTATATTTTTATGTATTTTGATAATAATATTTTGTGTCCTAGATAACACAAAAATACACTTACTTTCTCATTCAAAATATTCGAACTACGTATTTGTCAAAGAAATTTTTTATTACCAATATATAATATCTTAAAAATCACAAAAAAAATATATCTGCATTTTTTTCATGCATATTAGGTATGATACTATATATAAATGCCGATGAAAGTTTTTCACCATAAAATATCTTAGGTATCCTCATACCAATTAACTAATACAATAAAATAATATATAATCGACTCGCTCTGTATACTACAACCAATGTTATTTGTTTAGTGATAGATTTATATGACATCGTTTTTCCGAACCAAAAATAAGCGTTTTTGTCAAGTTATGATGGGAACTGGATTTAACATTATTATGTCATGTACTTTTTTGATATACCTATTTCTTTTTTGAAAAAGCTCCATATCTACATTTTCCATTTTTTATTTATTCGTAATTCAAATTACATTTGCGCAAAGTACTGATAATAAGTTTACATTATATTACATCCTTTATGGATCAGTTAGCCAGAAATCTGACTCCTTTAGATATAGATAGCTCTTCAAAGTGTGATTTTTGGGGTTTCGTGTTAAATAAATATTTGAAATGGTACCGACCTGTTAATTGCTCAAGAATATCATCACAATAAATGTAAATAACACATAATTTACATTATTTACTGTGTTCATCTCACATCAACTCACTTCACAAAAACAGTAATGAATCTTAAAATTAACAAATAAAATACAACACAATATTTTGTCACAGTTTCTTATTATTATAGTTGAACGTTTTCTTATTTATAACCGAAGATGTCTCTGCACTAAGGTCTAAATAAATCTAGATTTGACAAGTATAATCATACACTTCTTCAAATATTTACAATTTAGCCAAATGTGTTCATGGATCTTATTTCAAAGCTTTATTTTGAGAGAGAAATAAAATAAAGAAATGCTTCTTTTAAGTTTAAGATTATTTTTATTTTTATAAGCAAAGGGAATTCTAAATGTTTTCTTTTACGTATATAAGCGAAATACCAGTATTAACCTTATTGAAATAGCATTTTTGGCTGGCCATGTTAAAAATATAATATAATTTAATACCGAATATATTCCGGCCATAACTTATTTTGCAATTGAATGTTCCGCTGATCTACAAGAAATTTATTGATGACATAAAGAATTTCCACTTGAAAGAGAAAAGTTCCATTTTGAAGGGAGTTTTATCTTCCAAAACCTATGAACGAATGCCTATGGACCTACACATATTTTTATAAAGAATGTATTAACTATAAATTCAGCAATAATACATAATATACATATACATAATTAAAAGTAAGTTGGTACCTATATATTATTTTAAATATTAATAACTGCGAAAATAATTCAGGACCGAAATACTTGAAGTTTGCTTAACAGAAGAGCTTACACTGCTCCCACTACTGTTATGTTAATGTTGATTAATAACGGACGCCTGAAAATTTTCGAAGGAACATAAGAAGAGTTCGAATATTATATAACCTTGCGGACACTGCAAGTGCCAAGAAAAGGTCATTATTAGGAAGGACCAACCTCAAATATGTAAACTGCCAAGATGCGAAGAAGAAAATGAAAATAGAGACATCGAAACGAAAACTCACCTTTTCAAAAATAAATAGATTTTTCTTTTTCTTGAAGTTGAAATAAAACTTTTACGGAGATGAATATAAATAACTAGCATAAATCTCTTGAGGCATATTGTGATAGAAAGAAATAGTAAGAAACAGACAAGAAATCAATTGATAAGAGGTATGTGTAGGTAGATTTAGAGTGAGGCAAGAAGAAAGAAAAATGAATTTTGAAGACTTTCTTAAAAGCTATTATTAACCTTTAAAAGTGTAGGTAATAAAATTTATTCCATCGCAAATTTCTAAGAACATTGTCTCGATTTGCTGACATTAAAAGGGTTCATAATGCAATTTTGTCATGTTTTATTTCAGTATATATCAATTAGTTGACGTACCCGGCGTTTCACAAATAAAAAAAATATTTGTGCGCACTCTAGCATGTGAAGCGATTTTTTGATTATATTTTTATAAATTCACACAATCGCGGTATATCTCACAATGAAAGGTAACCAGTGACAGGTATGCGGGTGCTCATTATAAAAGGAAGAAAGACACGTGAGTAAATCTATACACCAAAAAAAATATTATGACAACCGAACTGGCTATATGTATACCTGCGTTTAAGCCAAACCTTTGTTATCAGTAATTAAAGTTTATCTATTTGTGACTCTACAGTTTGGTTATGTGCACAAAATATATAGTTGTACAAAACCAAACGATTTGCAATCACTATAGTTCGGTTAATTTTAACATGAAACAAAAAAAAATCAGTGTATAGGTACACCAATTTCGTCTCATCTAAAGAGCTATCAGAATGGCTGGCGAACCTCATTGCTAAAACTATGTCAGATATGTTATTGTTACATTTTCAATTACCCGCTCTTCAACACCCCAGTACATATATTGAGATAACTAGTTTCATGTAACACATAAGATCCAACTGTCGATGACGATAGTATGTATAATTGAGGAATACGTACTATTAACTCAAACACAAATTAATAAATATTTATAAAAGACATTTTATTCTATATAAAACATAATAATAATAATTTCTTTTTTTTCTTTCATGTCAGCAACGCATTCCGTTGCTGTAGTGGAAGGATTGGCCAGAGAATTTCTGTTACCAGGGGGCACCGCGTGGAGGTTCCTTCCGTGCTCCCATGATAATAATAATGAACACTTCCTTGCACCCTGCGCAAGTGGCGAGTTTAATGCCGTATGGCGATATCTTCCAACTAACCAGTGTTTCCAGCCAGAGATGCAATATAAGCGTGAGAAATAAATTTTTAAATAAATTTCTTCTCTGCTGGGAATCGAACCCAGGACGCCCGTATGAAAACCGAACGGCTTACCACCTGTGCCACGGTGGTTGGTACAGTTAAACATGTAGGTATGTATGTCAGGATAGGATAGTATGGAAGTCAGTCTGTTTTTCCTATCCAGAACATGAAAACAGCATTATGGTATGTATGTATATTTGGAGATTAAGTATCAAACTAGGTAGTAACACTAACAAACTAGTGGAGATTAAGTATCAAACTAGTCTTCTTAGATATAATGTATAATGTATAGGCCTCTGCCATACAAATTGTATGAACCAATGTCGTCACTCAATTCAATTTTGATAAAAATTGTTAAAAAAAATTGAGATGTAATACTACAATGTTCATATTTTTTATAGAAAATTAAACTACCTAGTTGGGGTGTTTCGGATTCTTTCAATATTTTTATAATCTTTGGAAATATAGGGAGATAAACACATAAATTTATCATAAAAAAAGTTAACCTTAGTAAAAAATGCTTGAGAAACTCTGGAATTTTTTTGAAAAAAAAAATTGAGATTTTGTCTTTAAAAAAACTTTTAATTCTGTAGACTTTTCGGCTTAGAATAGTACCTACTTCCGATCGTTTATCGAACTGTCAATTTGTTCAAGAGAACTTTGTTCTCTTAACATATCGACAAAGTATCAAGCCAGGATACGCGAGATTGTATGCAGGGTCTATATTTTTCACAGTCTTTCCAACTTTGAAGTCAAAAGACACCAACTTAGAGGCTTCGCAGCTATATGTATATGGATTAACTCAGAATTCGGAGTAGAACATTAAGTGTGTCCGTGTGTCTGTGTATGTGTCTGTGTGTCCGTCCGTCCCTTATAACTTTTGATCCGCTCAATATTTACATAGCCTTAAATTTCAAACTATATAAATAGTTATAGGCATACAAAACTTTTATCCTCAGAATTTTGAATTTTTGCTTCAGTCAGGGGTTATCAACTTTTGAATTTTTACTTTATTTTTCCATATATCTCAGAACCGTAAAAGATAGAACGCTGAAAATTGGTATAAATATAGACAAATAATATGTGAAAACTACACACATGAAATGTTATTAATTTATTTATTCATCTTTCTGCACATCATATAAACAAATATATTGTAGACTGGCGGGCTTATTGCCATTAGGCAATTTCTTCCAACCAACCAGATTACAAAGTGTGACAAAATTGTGTATGTATAAGTACAACAAAAAAAGAATAAGAGTATAAAACAAAAAAAATATATAACACTAAGATACAATTAAAAAATAAATAAATACTTCATAGAAAAAAAAAGAATAGGTAAGGACAAGGAGAGGAAATCGCGATCAGGTGTTCAGGGATAAATATTCCTTGTTTAGTTTTTTTCTTGAAAATACAAAGTGACCTCCAATCAGTTTTGAATTTGATTTAGTGGAATTAATCAGGTGACCGTATTTTTTTTGTCCAATTTAGTATGAAATTCAAATCGGCATTCAGTGACGATAGTTACCAACGAATAAAATAACATATTAAAAACTCTTCAGAAGCTCGACCATTCATAGGCATTTTGTAGTAATATAAGATTTATCATCATTAATATTATAAAATAACGAGATTTGCAACATTCTGTAAATAAGATTACCTAATTTGTTACTCAAAGAAGCGATCTCACATCAAAGACAAAGATAATAATATGTGAAAGCAGATTTCGGCATAAAGTCAGTACGAAGATATGTATATACCAACATATTTAAATTGGAAGTCAAAAAACAACATCGTTTTGTTTATCGTCAACATTAATAAGTAGGTACTGTCGCATAAAAGAGGATTTTTCAAATTAGCTAGTACCTACCTATCTACTCACATAAAAGAGATGTTTTTAATGATAATATATAGAAATGAAATTTCAAGACTGAAAGAATATTTTGAAATCGAACTTGTAATTAAATAATAACTAACGAGTAGATACATACTCAAAAACTTTATATCCTTATAAAGAATTTCAAAAAAATATTATGTTTAAATAGTCTGAGGGTTATATGTATATTTTTCAGTTGTTACACAATCCTTATGCATGGTGTATTGGGATGGGTAAGTACTAATTAAACAAATCTTTTGTCATTTGAAGTCACATAAAGGCTAATTATTACAAACTAGCTTTTATGTCCCGCCGTTGGCCAAGAATGTAAAATTGTGAAAGAAAAAGCAATCGTTTTTATAATATTGTCACCCAATTATTTTGCAATATCAGACTATGAAAAGTGGTTTGAAATTTGATTGAGTTTAAGTATTGTAAAATGTTCAAGTGATGGCCACAACCCATTCTTTTTTATATATTGCTATAAAGTGTGAATGAAGTATAATATTTATACAATTTCTGCTCGCATGGACTATGCGTAATGGTTTTAAATATGACTGTTTATCAACGTTGTAAAGAGATTGGTTTGACCACAACCCCCATTTTTAAATATTATCATCGAAAACAAATTGTAATGTGTACCTATTGAAAATTTAGTAATTTTGGATGTTGGGATGTGGTTAAAATTTGATTAAACAAACGTAGGTACTGAAAAGATCTAGTATTGGTCACATCCCATTCGTTTTTATATTTTTTCATCAAGTGTGCATTATATTTTTGCTCAATTTGACTGAAAGTCTTCATTAACGAAGAAGAAGAAGACTTGAACTATAGTAAATAGTTTTTAATTTGAATATAAATGTTGTGAAGAGTTCAGTAATGGCCACAACCCCCATTCTTTAAATATTAGGTGTTGAAAATTATTCAAAATAGGATGATATAAATTGTTTAAATTTAATTAAACAAAAGTATTGAAAAGATTCTAGTGCAGGTTATATCGTCACATCCCATATCCCATTCATTTCATATGTATTTTCATCAAGTGTGCATATCGTTAATAATATTTCTGCACAATAGACTATTAGACTTAAAACTAACCCAAAAGACTAAATAAAAAAGAGAAAAATAAGTATAAGACTATAAGAAATAGTTTGTATAAAAAACTATTCCAATGGTCTACATAAAATAAGTAAAAATACATATACCTAATAGAAGAATTAGACTATTGGAAATAGATTGTATAAAAGCTCACCCAAAGGTCTACAAAAAAGAAGAAGAAGAATATTTAGACTATTGGAAATAGTTTGTATAAATACTGACCAAAAGGTCTACATAAAAGAAAATGAATAAGACTATTGGAAATAGTTTGTATTAAAACTCTCCCAAAAGTCTACGTACATAAATGAAGAAGAATAATAATTAGACTAAAGGAAATAATTTTTATAAAAAAATGACCCAAATGTATACATAAAAGAAGAAAAAGATGAATTAGACAATAGGAAATAGTTTGTATAAAAACTGCCCTAAAGGTCTACATAAAATTAAGGAGAAAAAGAATTAGACTCCAGGACCCGCCGCTTCAGGCCCTTCAGTACCTCCCGTCCCTTTAATCCCTCATTACGTCCCTTCCCATCAGGCCCTTCAGTACCTTCCGTCCCTTCAGGCAGTTTTATACCTCCCGTCCCTTCAGGCCCTTTAGTGCCTCCCTTCCCTTCATTACATCCCGTCCCATCAGTCGGTTAAGAAAAGTTTAAATCCAGAAACCATCCTGGAAGAACCGCGAAGAGATGAAAGAACCTTCTTTTCCCAGGATGCTCTACTTAATAGGTAAAATGACTAAATACACGAAGAAGAAGAAAAAAGTTTAAACCCAGATACCTGCGAAGAGATGGAAGGACAGTTGGACCTTCTTCTCCCAGGATTCTCCAACTTCATAGGTAAAATGACCAAAAATACGCGATGAAGAAGAAGAAGAAGAAATAAGTTTAAATCCAGATACCTGCGAAGAGATGGAAGGAAAATTGGACATTCTTCTCCCAGGATAGTTCATCTTCATAGGTAAGATGACCAAGTACACGTTGAAGAAAAAGAAGAAAAAAGTTTATATGCAGAACCCGTCCTGGAAGACCTGTGAAGAGATGGAGGGACAGTCGGACCTTCTTTTCCCAGGATACTCCCCCTTCATAGGTAAAACGACCAAATACACGAAGAAGAAGAAGAATAAGAAAAAAGTTTAAATCCAAAAACCATCCTGGGCATACGCTCGACAATTCACCAAAGTTTCATTATAATCGGACAAACGGTTGATAAATAAATAAATAAAATAATTTTCCTATAGGAAATCAGTATAGGTATATTATTGTTGATTTGTAAGTAAATAGTATTAGGTAGGTACCTACCTACAACAACCTTCTAAATAAATTCGATTCCTAACAAATTTTATTTGAATATCACATTCTTTCTGTAGCCATGGAAACGATTCGAACACGTAAGTAATATCGAATGGTTCGGATACATTTTTTGAATATGTAGGTACCTACATTGGTTTGTTCGATGCCATAAAAATGAAAATTGTCAGAAAAATCAAATATTATTTACAAATTATGCAATTTTATTATGCCTATATCTTTACTAATAAATAACACATTTTTACAATATATGTCTTAAAACTTGCCGTAATGTCTTGTGTTTCATTTTATTATTTCATAATTACATTTATTTCAAAGGTTTATTATTTTCAAGAACATATTCATTCGGTGGGAAAATGAAATATTGTATGAAAAGATATTAAAATGGCGGCGTTTATGTACAAAAGGCTTACTTTAAAAATAAGTTAAACATTATAATTATACCAAATATTCACCATGTTTTTCACTTAAACGCTAAGTTATACTTGAAAATATATTTTCTTCGTGTAAATACGTACTTCTAACTTTTAAACTAACAGATATTTGCGTGCAAAATGTACACTTTTTTGACAGATACGACTTGGAAAATTTTGTATGAAAAAAATAATTATTGAAATATTTTTAAAATTCAGCATTTTTATCGCATTATTTTTAGCGTGACACTGCATCAGGTATACAGGTACACGTTCGCACATAAATTAGATTTTTAGATGCTCTTGGTTTTTCAGAAGGCGTGAGACAAACACACACACACACACACACATACACACACACATACACTAACATTTTGATTGCTTTATTACTTTAGATATTGTACTGGGCAAACCTATCAATCAGCCGACGGAACGGATCTTTCTAGACTTTTTGGTCCCAACTATTAGGCAAATATTAGAAATTATTGCTCAGAGACTGTGGAATCTCTCTTTATTCTAATGAGAGAGTTCTTTTTGTTGAATTGTGGAATCTGGGAGTTTTGAAATGAAGAAGACTTGCTCTTGTAATTTACTTAAATTACAATATATTTACACTTAAATCGTTTGTACAATTTACAAGTTTGAGATTCAGATTAGATACTATCTATTAGAGGTACGTTCCTAGAATGAGCCTATGTTAATTTTCATTAATAACATATACTTTTTACTGTTCCAATCCAACAGAAAACAATAATAAGTTTTCAATAAATAATAAATTATTATACCTACCCAATTATTTTCGTAGCAACAGATCAATCATGAAATGAACTACTAACATCTACTTAACTTTCTTAAAGTTTTTTTTATACTTTAAGAAAAACACATTGAAAGGTTCTGAACCTAGCTATGAAGCAACAAACAAACGTCCATAGATGTCACTGCTATACTTTTCACTGTGTTTAAATTTTATAAATAAATATATTTAACATTTTTTACAGAGACAGAACCATCCAGATTTTTTTTATTGAACCATAAAAAAACTAAAAAAAATTGTAAACAAACAAAAAAAGTATAACTGCAGCAAAAAAATTACAGTGATATAGGGAAATATTATTTTTCGATGATCTGCCAACTTGTAGGTACCTATTAGAGAATTAAACGATCAAAATAAATTTAAAAATGGTTATCAATAAGTTCATACCTTTGGTAATAATCATATAAGTAGATTTTTCATTTTTGTATATATATTACACACACACACACACATTCAATATGTAATAATCCTTCCTCGAACAAGGTTCTTTGATCTATCGAGAGGTCGTTAATACATTAATTTAAAAAAAAAATGAAAAGTACCTATAGATTCAATATATATTTTGCTCTTTTTACAAAAGACAATTTAGGGATGGTCACTAAGAATAAGACAAATTAATAATATGAAGTGTCGATCAGTCAACAAGGTTCAATGTTTGGATAAAAGAATCGATACCATTTGTGGTAATCTTTAGTAGTCATAAATTCAAATAATATATTAATTCCAGCTCACATATATTATCCCCACACGGCCTTCATCTTAATAGTTATTTTACCCCATACATAGGCACGTTTACCCAATGCCTATTTGGGAAACATTTCATTTTAATGGCATTTCTTTAACATAATTTATGACTTGCGAAAAACACATTAAACTAAAAATATTATTATTTAATTTATCGTTTATCATCAAAATAAGTAGAGAATATGACGGATAATATATTTACTCTACCAATCATTCCGATTGTGTTTGACCAAGCATTTCTAAATAAACATAAAAAAATACTTTTTTATATTAATGTAACATTGAATAATGTTCGTGAAACTTTGACAAAAGAAAAAATATCTAATATACCTAATTGTGTATTAGATTTAACTTTTTGATCGTCAGTTCTTGATGGAATTCCATTTAAATTAATTTATATTTTTAATAAATAAAAATAAAAATACTTGTTTAGAATTAATTCCACTATTTATTTCGGGACTACCGGTTTCGTGCTTAGCACATTTTCAAGTTCTACTTGAAAATGTGCTGGTACCGGTAGTCCTTAAATAAATAGTGGAATTAATTCTAAACAAGTGTTTTTATTTTTATTTATTAAAAATATAAATTAACCTAATTGTGTATGTTGTTGACTGTTGGTATTATTTGTATAATACTTATTGATGGAATGATTTTTTTGGCTCTGTAATTATATCTTTCCTATTATGTGAGCTAAAATATCAATGTGTAAATGAGCTGTTGGCTTTCCCAAATAAAATAAAAGAATATGAAAAAAATATATACCTAATAAACATACATACAGGTCAGAGAATATTTGAGAGTCATAGGTCATACAATATAGATCACTTTGGTATGTTTATGTGTGTAATTTCGAAACAGTATCTTTGTATTAAACCATGTAAGAGTCATTACATGAGTGTTTGCAAGTATATTGACGTGTGGCATTGTAGGTTTTAAAATATCTACATACAGTACACAATCCATTATGAGCTCGTTGTAGGTAGATGAAAATATTCTGCAGAAGGACAGCACAGAGTTAAAACACGTGGAGTTCAATCGTCAAAAAAGCAAACAAATTGCATGTACTTGTCGCGTGTCGGGACACGATTATTTATCGGATGTTTTGTCCCAAAGTATTTCATGTACTAGTGGGATCAAATATTCCCAATTTATCACTTTTTTCATCAATAATATGTATATTTAAAAACTTGCATACAATAATGCTCGAGGAGAGCGGACGGGGAAGGGTTGCGGGGAGAGTCTGTCCGACAAAATAATGTGAACAACGTCATGCAAACTAATTTGCGAGCGAGATCCGACATGATTTTTTATTCGGCGTGTGGGCCCCTGGCAAAACATACGACAATTAATGTAGGAGACGATAAAAATCTTAGTCGGATAGATGTGAATAGCTCCAGACAAAAATTATTGCTAAATCACCTAGCATATTGTCGTTCTTAAGCTGTACGATGTACTGACCAGACCAGGCTAATAGCACCAAGATTCCAGGAGTCTGTTCACCTGGCTGCAGGTAGAAAGGAGTTGAGAAAGGAAGTGCACGGTGTGATAACTTTCGACCAATAAGAAAAAAAAATAGTTCCTACCAGGATAAAAAAATACTTTTTTTTGCAATGTTAACATCATGTTTTTTGACATATTCCACTGGCGATTCGTTCAAGAGAATGAAATTCTATTGAAGGAAGAGGCAGTTTAAATCCAAGATGCGTGTACGAAGGAACATTTTGTTT
Source organism: Molanna angustata (assembly GCA_963576475.1). NCBI lineage: Eukaryota > Metazoa > Arthropoda > Insecta > Trichoptera > Molannidae > Molanna > Molanna angustata. The sequence continues at coordinate 35,485,991 of OY754972.1, forward strand.
GGCGTAGTGGACTTTTTGCATGCTAAAATCACCAACTTAGAGGCTTCGCAGCATGTATGTTCCGTTACATGGATTTGTTCAGAATTCGGAGTAGAACATTTTATGTGAGTTTTGTGTGTCTGTGTGTCTGTTTGTGTGCGTTGTGTGTCCCCCCCCCCTTATAACATTTGATCGGCTCAATTTACAGAGCCCAAAATTTCAGGATATATAAATAGTTATAGGCCTACGAAACTTTTATACTCAGAATTGTGAATTTTTGTTTCAGTCAGGGGTTATCAACTTTGAATTTTTTGGTTTTTCCATGTATCTCAGAAACCATATTTCCAAAGTTTTAAAAATATCTAAAAAAACACCCCAACTAGATGATTTAATTTTCTATAAAAAATATTACTATTGTAGTAGTACATCTCAAATTTTTTTAACAATTTTTTTAAAAATTTAATTTAGTGACGACATCGCTTCATACAATTTGTATGGCAGTCGCCTATACACAATATGTAAGAAGAGTTAATAGTTAGATACTTCATCTCCAAACATACATACATACCATTATGCTGTTTTCATATTCCGGGTAGGAAAAGAGGGCTGACCTCCATACTGTCCTATCTTGATATACATACCAACATGTGTTAAAATTTTCAATAATTTGGTTTATAATTTGATTCCAATTCTTCAACTATACATACTATCGCTTTCGACAGTTGGATCTCATGTGTTACATGCAACTAGTTATATAACTTGAAATGCAGGTATTTCAATTTCACCTTACTTTTAATGAGCATCATTTCACTTTTATATTTTGTTTTGAATATAAAAGTGATCACTAAAATTCTTGATTTTCTAAATTTACATTCTCTGTGAAATGTTTGGATCTGCCCTGTAAAGATAAAACATTTTTTAAAAGGGCTTACGTAGAAGACGTACAATATACCTAACATTAAATATTTATGACTCAAAAATGTTATTTAATCGTTAAATAGACGGAACCATGAATATTATAAATCTCAAATACGCTAAAAATAACAAATTTAAAATATTCACGAAGGAATTCTATTTTGTACTTATTTTATTAAAAAAACACATTTTATGGTTAACAAAGACATGCTTGAAATTCCCACGGTGAATAAAAAGACGAAAGAACTCCCAACATTTTCAAATAATTTTCCTTTGAAAGAATGAAGGTAGTTGAATTTGTGAAATAATATAAGTCTTCGTGTTTTTCTTGCTATTTGAAATATGTTATCTCAAAATAAACAAAAAAAACTTTACAAAGCCCTCAATATACAATGGACTATACAATATATGAAGTAAAGGAAACAAGGGAATTCAACACATAATCTGAAATTTCTAATTATAATTTCATCCCTTCGGTCCCTTCAGTCAATTCGTCCCTTTAACTCACTTCCGTCCTTTCAGTCCCAGTTCCTTCCGAAAAAATATGTTCTTAAAACACCTGCATTTATGTAGTTTTGTCAAAAATAAATTTAGGAGGAAGCAGGTTCACGAGGCTGATAGGAGTATGAAGTAAAAAGGATTGATTCACGATATATTAGATTGATCTACATACATTATAAATTTGTATGTATGTATGTACATATGTATGCTATGCGCACCTAAACCGTTCATCCGATTGCAATGAAACTTTGGTGAATTGTCGATCGTATGTTCGGGATGGCTTCTGAATAAAAAAACCTTTTTTCTTCTTCTTCTTCTTCATCGGGAATTAGGTCATTTTACCTATGAAGGTGGAGTATCCTGTTTATAGAGAGAGAGGGAGAGAGGGTCGGCACGATAAGGAGGCTGATATAAGAGCGCTGGGCCTTACCAACTGGAAGAGAGCCGCAGAGTGTAGGGAAGAATGGCGGACATGTCGTAAGCCCTGTAGGTGCCTCGAGTTCTTGGTTCATATACAATATCCCAACTTCGTCTCTATTGAGACGTTAAAAAAATGTTTGTCAATACAAATATCATTTGACTCCCGAAAGGGAAAAAATCCCATGTTTGCGTATGTATATGCAATTAAATAAATATTCGATTTAAAACCGAATATGTTTAATTATATTTTTACTCCTCACTAATCCAAGGGGATATAGTTGGGAGTTATGATTTCGCAATTTTTAAGGCTATTTTTTTTATTGAACATTATCAACTAGTATCATACTGAGATTGTATTCCGAAAGTTTCATCACAATGTATCTGTGTGTGTGCTATGTGCTGTGTGCTGCGTGCTATGTACCTACGGCTTGTTCATTTTCCTTTTTTTTATCTATTATAAACGAAAGTACTCATTCGATTCTTTTCAAAATTTTGCTAATATGTATATCTAATACTCATTTAGACCCCATTATATTTTGAAGGATATCTGAATGATGCTTTTCATTTTTTTTAACTATTGAATATTTCAAAGTGACCCCAAGCACAGGCATTGAAGAATTATCAAGTGTTCATAATTAAATATTTAAATAAAAAAAATAATTGAACAAACTCATTTCATGAAAATTCTGAAAATATTCTATCTAAAATTCGAATACTTTATGGAGTGACTTGTTAGTGAGGAGTTAAGCGTTGGCCACAATCCACTCGTTTTATGATTAATTTAAAAATTTCGCTATTTACAAATCATCTGAGGCGTTTCTGAATTTACATCATTATATAACTGAGAGTGAGGTTATTTTTAGCTAAGAGAAAATGTCAAAATAATCATATTTAAGAGATGCTAGACGTACATACATAAGACAAATAATATGAAAAAGCGAAAATAGTTACAAAGTATGAAAGATGACAGAATGTCTCTGCAAGATACAGATACAATAATATAACCTCGACCCTTCTATGTATGACAAACGTGAACGTATTCTGACAACTAAAATGTTATCATGTTTATTATGATAAAATGGCACAATATTGTTTGAGACACAAACAACGCTGCGCTGTTCGAGAGGACAACATTAGCAGCGAACAATATTGAGAAAAAAGATAAACAGACATGAAAACATTTTCACCGACACAGCTGAAGTTTATTAAAGATTTCAAAATGTACTTGCGGTACATAATATCTTCACAGTTAATGACGGCTGTTTTATCTTTATCTTCTTTATATATATAATTCTTCCGTACGTGTGTATGTCACTGAACTCCTCCTAAACGGCTGAACAGATTTTGATGAAACTTTTTGTGTGTGTTTATGTGAGTCCCTGAATGGATTAGATTCACAAAAAGGAATTTAATAAAAGAATAATAAAAATGGGAATCGTTATAAATATTTTCGGAATACGCATTTTGAATACTGGGAACATTGGCTTCCAATATGTCATAATATTATGCAATGTTGGTTATGACATTAAAACTTGATCCTATTTGTTTTCATATTTTTAATATTTCATGAAATTATTAAGTTGTTTGTATATTTTCTTATTATTATTGTAGGTATAAAGCTATTTAGTTTTTTTACAAGTATATTCTGTTTTATTAAGTGGTATTATGACAATAGGTAGATATATCAAAGTTATCTCAATGTAATGTTTCGTAATATTTCCGTTTAAATATTTAAATTAATTTATGAATATTACATATATTAAATTACTTAGTTTTATGTATATTATAATCATTATATTATCCTGTGATATTATTATATTGTGATATAATTATTCTGTTCTTGATAGCCAAATTTTAAAAACATCCGTAATGTAAAGTGAGGTTATTAATATATAATTTTTGTGATTGATACGTCAAGTTCAAACAACAAACGTATATTAGAGAGAATTTTCTATAGTGAAAAAATGTACACCTTCGTACTATAAAATTAGGTTATAAATATATATTTTACTATAAAATAAGGTTATAAATATAGATTTTGTTTTAAAAACATATAGATACTCTTATGGCATTTTAAAATTTTTTAAATGATAACTGGACAAAATTCAAAATGGACCAAGATTATTCATTCTCCAAACTTCTAAATATCCACTGTATCTTCGAATATAATATGCATTTGCTTTAGAGGGAGAGGGAGAGAGAGAGAGAGAGAGAGAGAGAGAGAGAGAGAGAGAGACAGAGAGAGAGAGAGAGAGAGAGAGAGAGAGAGAGAGAGAGAGAGAGAGAGAGAGAGAGAGAGAGAGAGAGAGAGAGAGAGAGAGAGAGAGAGAGAGAGAGAGAGAGAGAGAGAGAGAGAGAGAGAGAGAGAGAGAGAGAGAGAGAGGAGAGAGAGAGAGAGAGAGGACAACGTCTGTCGAGTCCGCTAGTATTATATATAATTCTTCTGTACGTGTGTATGTCACTGAAATCCTCCTAAACGGCTCAACCGATTTTGATGAAATTTTTTGTTTGTGTTTGTGTGCGTCCCTAAATGGTTTAGGTTTACAAAATGGAATTTGAAATATTAATATAATAAAAGTAAAATAAAAAACATGATTTTTTATAACTATAAATTATATTAGGTGGCGCTTATGTCAAATTGGCAATTTAGTTTTTTCCATCTGATAACACTAAGAAATCTGTCATTTACGTTGTAGTTTGGCTTTTTTTGACATTTAATGTTCCTTTCGCTCTGTTTCGGTATTCTTAATATTTCAATTCTTTCATTTCCGTGTCCAGACCATATATGCTGTATTGCAATTAAATACGAAATGACAATCAATCTAATCTCAAAGTGTTTAGCACCTCATCGAACAAAAAAATGTTATTTTGCTCAGGGAATAATAACATCCGTATGATTCAAATATACTATGTTACATATATGTTTTTTGTTTCACAAATAGTTCGGGCAGGACAACGTCTGTCGGGTCCGCTAGTATTATATATATTAAAGACTCCATTGTCAACAATAGAGTCTATAATATAAAAGCAATAATTTTTAACTATTTAAAATATTATTTATCCGCCACCACAAATGAAGCTTATGGCGACAGAAACCGGTCTATTGCAGAACTTAAGTACCTATAAGAGAATCCAGGTAACTTTCAAACCTCGCAAATTCTAAAACACAGGAGAGTCCAAGAAACTCCTAAGACACGTACTGCGTCATAAAGTACTAATTCATACATAAATTATTAACTTAATAAGAAGGCATAAATTGTGAACGTTGCGCAAGCGCATAAAGTGATCACGCAAACCATATGATGACAGGTCATATGCCCTGTAGATGCTTTCAAACCCTGCTTCTTCTTTAATATTCCAAATTTGTCTAAAAATATCTTAATTTATTTCGGCGGAGAGGGGAACGGATGTTTTCATTTCAAAATGTTCAACTTTACCTTTCAAAAAAAATATGCCGTCTCCTAAGTCAATATATTATGTTATAATATGTTAAAATATTAATAAAACAACACATAAATTACTTGTATTTTACAGTTGTCAAAATACGATTTTATCGTCTTATTTTAACATCCTTTTCAAAAAGCCTACATGTCTGCGACAATGAATTAATGAAGAGATTGAAAAGAAAAATGGAGGGTTGATATAAGGAGAGGATATTTCTCTTACTTTCCATTTCCTTTCGCCTTAAATGTATGATGGTCGTATGTACATCGCTGTAATAAATTCAGACTAACAAAAAAACGGTCGTAATCCTTCTGTTAAAAAAGTCAGAAATAACGTTTGGTAAAAATACACAAATAGTCAAGAGACTTTAGCATTTATGTGTCAATGAGATTCTTCTTATGTATATTCATAACATTTTTATACTTTACTCTCTTCTTTTATGCATAAATGGGGATTTATATTATTTAACATAAAATTCTCAATGAATCTTGATGGATTTTTATGGTCAATTTTATGTTATCCGTCCAACCCTTACAACATATTATACATACATACATACCTACCTAAATCAACTTCTTTTTCATACCCATTGTGGAAAGGAGATAAACATAAATGAAGCATAGAACGCAGTCATCGATTTATCAGTAGACGCCGTTAGAGAATAAGTTTTGTCGTCATTCTCATAGATAGCGATAGAGTTTTCACCTTTTTTTTAAGACTTGTGAAAAAATCCAACAACATACAAGTTTTAAATTTGATTGATAAGGGAACTCAACTAAAAGGCATAGTTGGTGAACGTTGCGCAAGGGCTTAAAGTCATCAAGTAAATCCCAATGACGGATCGAAAGACGATAATATTTATTCCAACTTCGGCTTTGTTAAAAATATAGTACCTACTTTTTATTTCCATGATCCAATATTGAGAATTGGCCCACCACCACCCAGACTCGCTTTAGGAGATGAAGTCTCCTATTCGAGTCCACTGAATACGCCAGCAAAAGGCGCACTTAAAAAGTGTGCCGCGTATAGGTGCGTGAGGGTGACCCTTAGGTTGCTCAAGATCAGCCCGCAGGTCACACGACACATGCATCCTTTCGGTCACCAGAAGGGCGACCTCCAGGATGCACACACCCCAAGATCAGTTTACCCTCAAAGCCCCACAATTATTATTTTTTTTTTCGTTTATCACCCCAATTTATAAAAAAGAAATACAACATCGGAATACAATAAAATACATGAAATAGAGTTACAACGAATATCATACAAGGAACAATCCACAACAGCAAATAAACAAGAAGTTAGTTCGGCCTCTGTGCAGCAGAGTCGCATGCACGGAGGAATCAACAGTAAACAATTTATGTAAATAACTAGAGGTAAATCAACAATATTAAATAGACATGTAATACAATAAGAGCAACTACATGATCCAATAGGTACTATTTAAAATGTATTCGTGCATTATACTGAACTGTGTTCTTTTAAAACTTTATCGGAATTAGGTATATCTGGGTCAATGGCAGAGCGGTTAGCACGCTGGGCTAGTAATCCAGTGGTCGCGAGTTCGAATCCTGCCTCGACCGATTTCGTTCACCGATAGCACAAGCATTTATGCTTATTTAAGGGAACAAAGGAAAATGTATATGTACTTGTTTAACAAGAACATATTCATTTTTATAAAAAAAAGTTTAATTTATAATAGAAATATAATTCAAATATGTAAAGGCATTAAGAAAATATTGACTTATTGAAAAAAGTTGTCCTTACTTAACTATTAGTTCAAATTACTTTACCTTTATGTAATACAGAGGAATGTCAAGTATTTATCAAAACTAATTGAGTTTTACTGGCTATTTTAAGTAATCACCAAAACAATGTTGCCTCATAGTTTTTTTGGACTTCGAGAAGCTCGTCGTAATGGGAGGCATGGAGGGTAGGTGATCCAGAGGGCCATCACCGATGAAGCGACATTGTTAATTCCATCAGTCTGCCCAAGACCGTCCTAGGTACATGGAGGCGGACGGTTCGGCGGGTGGTTGAGTATAGGCGCCATCCCCAGTCACGAGGCCAAAGAGGAGGAAGAGAAAGAAGAAACAAAAAAAGCACACACCTAGTAAAAAATGTGTTCTCCCAAATTGGAGAGTTACAAAGGCCAACAATACACCACTACATATGATATTTTGTTACCAAGAAATATGTATACTAATTTTATATAAATCAATGGATATATGAATATTTTCGTATCTTTGCACAAAGCTGGTCTTTCCGTTAGTTAGGCATGCTGGTATAACCAAAACTTGTTAATACAAAAGTAATCAATGCTGGGAAAATTGGGATTTCGTTTTGGAAAGTAGGGTTTTACAATACCGCGTTGGGTAACAAATATTTTCTAATAGGCCATCTGATTCCATTATAGATAATTTCCTTTAAACCATTCACTGTACATACTTATTTATTGATACCTAATTACAACGAGAATATTATAAAGCTTAATAATTTTATTAACATAATAATATAAAACAATTTGTAGATTGAAATTTATGTTAATGATTGTAGACTCTAGTTTCTGTCTTCACAAGATATTAATTTTTAGAAGTTGTATGATTTATTTTATTGCACCTTTGTCTTTTTTAATAAGATGAACTGATGAGTTTGCTACTGTTTGGAAATATCATATGTATTTACGGCAATGAAACAGACTACAACTCCTATTCTTTACTTCGAAAACGCTTCAAGAAATTACTAAAAGATCATCACCGAACATACATAGCGAACATTGAGGGTAACTTAACTAATGATCTTAAAAGTTTCTGGGACTATACCAAATCCCTAAAAACCACATCAGGCTATCCTTCTACGATGAAATACAAAGATAAATCCTCCAGTCAGCCAGATGAAATAGCAAACATGTTCTCAGATTATTTTGAATCGGTATTTGAACCCAATTTACCATCCGATCAAAGAAACATCATTATAGATGATAATTATAATTCTGTCAATCTGTCATCTATCAGGCTGAATGTAGGAGAAATTAGGGACATTCTTATTTCCCTAGATATCAGTAAAGGTCCAGGCCCCGACAATATTTCCCCATTCTTCCTTCAATAAACTGCATACTCAATAAGTCACCCTCTAGCATTGATATTTAATCAGTGTCTAGCAGAAGGAGTGTTCCCTTATAAATGGAAAAAAGCATTCATCACCCCAATTCATAAAGGCGGCAACATAAATGACATCGAAAACTACAGGCCTATATCAATACTGTCAGAAATACCTAATGTTCTTGAAAAAATCGTTCATGGACAAATATTAGCAACCGTGAAAAGAAATATAGTAGAGGAGCAACATGGTTTTATGCCTAATAAATCGACGACAACTAACTTGCTAGTATATTCAGAACATCTCTTCCAATCACTCGATGACAAAATTCAAACTGACGCAATCTATACGGACTTCAAGAAGGCCTTCGACAAATTGGATCACAGTATATTACTGAATAAATTATCACAAGATGGAATTAAAGGCAGCCTACTCAGGTGGATAAAATCGTACATTACAAATAGGCATCAGGTAGTTGTTCTCAATGGCCATTCCTCCAATAAAGTAAAAATAACATCTGGAGTACCACAAGGTTCAATCCTTGGTCCACTACTCTTCACAATACTGATCAACGATATCAATTCATGTTTCCTAAACAGTAGTTTTTTAATATTTGCTGACGATTTAAAAGTTTTCTCAAAAATTAAACATCTTCAAGATTGTGCAGCTCTCCAGAATGATCTAAATAGATTAAATGATTACTGTAAGCGAAATAAACTATATCTGAATTTAACTAAATGCAAGACTATCACATTTACAAAAAACAAAAACATTATCGAACATAATTACTACATCGACACTCATCCACTTGACAAAGTGAACTATATTCGGGATCTAGGAATTGTATTTGATAGCAAACTGCATTTTGACATCCATGTTGAAAACATTATTAACAAAGCATACAAAATGATGGGATTTGTGCTTAGATTAACTAAACATTTCAAGAAAACCAGCTCATATTTGATGTTATATAATACGTTAGTCCGCTCACAACTCGAATATTGCTCTCAAGTATGGAATCCACATTACAACAAATACGCAGACAAAATTGAATCAATCCAGAAAAAAATACCTCAAGATTATGCAGTACAGAACACAGAATCCCCGACTACCATACACTGACCTACTTAATAATTACAATCTACATATGCACACTAAAAGAGAGACGTACCCTAATTGACATGACAACACTACACAAAATAATCAATAGCACTTTTGACTGTCCAGCACTCGTTAGCGCAATTAACATACATGCACCACTCAGATGCCTACGAAATAATTTACTCTTCCTCCCCTCAACTTCAAAAACAAATGCAGGATTTAGGAAACCATCAAACAGAATGTGCAATGAATACAACAAAACCTTCCCAGACACACACATCTTCTCCAAATCATACGAAGCATTCAACATGAAATACGACACATTCAAAAATCATAACCACAACACGCGATGACATAATACACATACTCATAACACCACTTGTACTTTTGAATTATGGCTTCTTAATTTTTTATTTCAATATTTTAACTATTTTTATGTTTTTGTATAATTATTGTTTGTTTTTTGCCCCTTAATGTTTTTGTATAATCAATTTCTTAACTACTTCATTTCATTAATGTTATTTCTTTATTAATTCTTTGGTTGTTTTTATTATTTATGGCCTTTTATTTGTTATTGTGTTACTCTGCAAACTAAATTGTGAATACTGTAAGGTTGCAGATAAACGTCGACTTAACATATTGCTATTAGTTAAAAAAATTAATATTCTGTAACTGTTTGTATTCCTTAACAAATAAAATAAAATAAAAATAAAATATTCGTCTTATCTCAGCCTTATTACTGAAACATTGAACTAGACTAATTTACTAGCGATCGATTTGTACAGACGGCGATGGGCAATCTTCGGATTCTTCGGAAATCTTCGGGAATTATACATACATACATACCATCACGCCATGTCCCTTGCGGGGTAGGCAGAGAGAACCGAACGCCATATCTTTCTATCCTGGCAAGCATCTCTCGCCTCGTCCACATTCATGCATCGTCTCATACATGTTCGTCTATTGCTCACACTTCTAACATTTCCGTCTTTCAAAATTTCGTTCACATGGTCGTGCCACCCCTTTCTTGGGCGTCCCCGACCTCTCATTCCATTCCTTTCCGCTCTGTATATTTTCTTCGTCAGGCGCTCCTCATTCATTCTCCCCATGTGACCAAACCATCTCAATGTGTTCACTTTCATTCTAGTAATGACATCTTTCTTCATCTTACATTCTTTCCTTATGTCCTCATTTCTTACCCGGTCATACATCGTTCTATTACAAATCCTTCTTAACGATCTCATTTCAACTGCATTTATTCTACTTTCATGCGTCTTCTGCCAAGTCCAGGTTTCACTTGCATACGTCAAGGTTGGCACTACGATGGCGTTATGAATGGCAACATTGGCATCCTTTGATATGTTGCGATCATTCATAATTGGTCTTAGTGCTCCATTCACTCTGTTTCCTGCCATAACTCTTCTTTCGATCTCTTTATCGAGTCGTCCGTTCCGTTGAAATATGCTTCCCAAGTATACATATTCATCGACTTGCTCGAGCCATTCGTTCTCTACTCTTATTTTACACGCTGTTCTGCTTTCACTCTTTTCAAAGACCATTGTCTTTGATTTGCTGGCATTCATCCTAAGTCCGTTCTCTATACATCCTTCATAAACCATACTTACAAGATACTGTAACTCTTCCATACTTTCTGCTAATAGAACTTTATCGTCTGCATACATCAAATCTCGCACCATTACGGTACTCAATTTCAGACCCTTGCTTTCATCCTTAAGGGCTCTTATGCAGAATTATTGAAGATGTATATATTGCAGTTTAATATTCAGAGCACAGCTACACATGCGTTTTAATATTGATTAGTTGAAATGGTCATTGCAAGGCGAAATATTAATATAAGGAATAAAATATTTCTTTCAGATTGAGATTTATTTTTTTGATGCAAGAGAAGTATTTTTTCCAAGTAGACTGATATTTTAATTTCCAAAATACGAAGTCCGCATAAAGGACAAGCGACTTTGAATAATTATACTCTTATTTATTTATTTTATTTTACAAAGAACAGCACACAGTACATGCCTAAAATTATTAAAAGTAAATAAATAAAAATACAAAAATAACATGTACCTCTTACGTACTACGTATACCTAATATCAAAATAATACAACAAAAAAGTGTGAATTAGTGTGGGTGCGCGCATGAGAGAAGAGTAATACATGTGTGTGTGTGTGTGAAAGAGATATCTAGAAAGAGTGTGAGTGTGAGGGTGTGTATGTGTGTGTGTGAGAGAGGGTGTGCATGTGTGTGTAGACGAACATATATTGACAGATTCATGAGTTGAGAAGAAAAAGAAAATATATTGCTGAGGGTGGTTGGGAAAAATAAAATTAATCAGTACCTAATTGTTATAATGTCACGATGTTAGATGTAAGTTTTTTTTTAATGTTATATGTGAATCAAAAAATATATCAAAGTCGGCATTTTTTCCATAAGAGTTAAATAAGTTTATCATTCTGTTAATCGGAGCGTTTTTGGAAGCATTTGTTTTACAGATATTGGAGAAGAAAAGTGACGTATGTCTTGTCCGACGAGTAGATGTATTAAATTTGATATTGGTAAGAATTTCATGGCATTCTATGTTTCCATTTAGTATACTATGAAGGAACATAAGGTCTGAAATTGTGCGTCGCGTGGTCAGCGTGGTCAAAGAAGTAGTATAGTTGGTTGGTAAGTATGTATTGTTGCAACGGTTGTTTGAATATTCTTGTGGTTGATAATATAGTATTTTTTTATGTTTTGAAAACATATAAGAATGAATTTTGTCTTCCAATTACGTAGTAGTTTTTAAAAAAATCTCAGCTAAATGCCGTTTTCACCTTTAGAATCCTAATTTGATTGTAAAGTTTTCTCTTGTTAAGTAATATATAATTATTTAAGAATGCTCAGAGCGTCCATGGCGCCAGAATAAACTTTTTGTTGTCTTACAAATTTAAGTATTTACCTCAACTTTTCAACTACGTTTCTTTGAACATACATAAAAAGTCAAATTAGTGGACAAAATTGGCTGATTTACTGTAGTTTTGTGTTGAATGTCAAGAATAACAAAGTGACAAAGAAATTTATTGATAAATGAAATTTTAATGAGTAAATATAAGTCCATAATTTTGTTAGTCATAGTAGGTATAACTTTTACATAAAACAAAGAGAATATTACGGTTTTTACTTACGAAAGATTTTTTCGTGTTTGTTTGTAGATATGTTTTAACTGCTATATTGTGGGCGACTGGTAAAAATGATCCAAGTGAAATTATTCCGCCATTTTAAACGATTTTCGTACAAGGAAATATTTTAATAATTAACTACCTCATGTGTTACATACTGTTGTATGTAACACATGAGATCCAAATGTCGATGGCAATAGTACGTTTAGTTGAAGAATGCGTACCAAAGTATATGTAAACCCACAAATCCAAATTATTGAATATTCTAAGATATTTTGGTACAAATACAAAATAAATACTCCCCTCTTTTAACACGAGATTTTATCTCAATTAAAGAGGATTATTATGAAACATAATATCATGGAACTTGTAAACCTTGTTAATTGTAATTTACATGTAAATTCGTACCTATTGATTTGATTAATTATAAATAAAAAAAAATATACTCAAAACATGTAGGTACTTCCTTGCGCAGGGTGCAAGGAAGTGTTTATTATTATTATTAGGTATATATGTAAAGATAGGATAGTATGGAGGTCAGTCCTTTTTTCCTCCCAAAAATATGAAAACAGCATGATGGTATGTATGTTTGGAGATTAAGTATCAAACTATTGAGAGTCCCCATAGACATTGTGTAGTGTATACATACTGCCATTCAAATTTTATGAAACGATGTCGTCACAAAATTCATTTTTTTATAAAAATTTTTAAAAAAAGTTTGAGAAGTACTACTATAATGTATGTATTTTAAAAGAAAATTAAATTATCTAGTTGGTGTGTTTCCCCATTTTTTGATATTAAAAAAAATGGGAATATAGGCACATAAACGAATATGTTATCAAAAATTTAGTAGGTATAGAAGTTTTGTAGGCTATCTATATATTTCTTTTAGGCTCTGGCAATCAAGCTGATCAAAAGTTTTAAGGGGGGGATGGATATACACAGACACATGTAACATACACATAAATATTACTCTCCGAATTCTGAGTAAATCAATATATATGGAACGTATGTACATATATGCTGCGAAGCCTCTAAGTTGATGTTTTTTAACTTAAAGTTGAAAAAACATGAAAAATATAGACCTAGTTATGCAAATCTCGCGTATCTAGGCTTGTAAGATAAATAAACTATAAGAGATTTATTTATTTCATACTCCCCACGATTAATGAATTCGCAATTTTTAAACATCAACTTTTTAAATGGGTATTGTGTAGTGACTGAGTTTGTCACGATATTTTACTAACGTACCTGCTATAAAAATTTGAGTCCTCTGAAGGTACAGTAAAAACTATTAAGTATTTCATTCGACTTTATATGTGTTGAATGTACATACATATTACAGCTAAGTGTTCTATATATCAGCAGTATTTTTTTTTATCCAGTGTCTTTCAATAAGGATTATGAAATGTGTAAATAAAACAATATATATTCAAAATTAACATATTATATAACCTGATCGAATTTTGTAAAGTAAGACTTTTTCATTGTTTCAAAATGTACAAGGTACCTTTATTAAATTATTCAGTAGAAATTCAAAACATCTAATTATGAGTGGGCAAGGTCCACTCATAATTAAATGTTTTGAGGTTAAAATAATTTAAATATCAGAGGGTAATTGTTGAATTTTAATTTATTGAAGCTCGATGGACTTTTACGACAAAATTTAATCTTCAAAAGAAGTCTCCCGTATTCAAATAATAATTTACTTTTTGATGAAAAGCATCATCTGGTATATTTTCAATTGAACGTGAATTATTCAATTACGTTGTTAATTACAGACAGACATTCATCCAATTCTCGAATATCATTAAATTTATTTAAAGAAAATATAAATGAGTAATCTTTATAGGTAAATGAGTTGACGGTGTCTCGCACAGATGTCACCCCCGAACTGCTCCAGAAATATTATTTCATTTTTGACTTGTTTACCTACTTGTACGAATGTGTATGTAAATCGAATTTTTTTTTAATTGGATATACGCAAACATTGGATTTTTTCCCTGTTGGGATTCAAATGATATTTTTCTTGACGAACTTATTAACATCTTAATAGAGACGAAGTTGGAATATTATAGAAGAACCAGGAACAACGAAAGCGACAGTCGTTATAAATGAGGTGACTGTGTTCTCGCATAGATGTCACCCATGAACTTAATAACTTTGAACTTGATAAACTCGATGATTTTTATTGATTGATAATTTTTAATTTTGTTAGAGTTGAGACATAATTTCTTATTATTTTTTCTTTATCTTGCAAGTATTTGTAATTCACAAGTTCATATAGTTATATATTATAATATAATGCACAGAATATTATGTAGGTACCTACCTACTAAATTTTGGTTAGTTCGGATATGTCATATATGACTCACTTCAAAACATGAGATACCTACCTATTTGCTTTTCGAAGTTGAGTCAGCATAATAAATGAATAAAATAAATGGCTTGAGGAAATGAGGAAACACATAAAATATTTAAATATTATATTTAACGTCAAAATAATATGCTTATCGGATATTATTTCCAGACCTTCGTTTTTTCATGTTTTTTTTTGAAAAGGTAAAATAAATATAGATACAAACCTACCAACGAATTATATGTTGCCTGTGACGAATTATATAAAATAAAAAAAACGGGTAAAGGGGAGAGAGGGGTAGTGGGATGAAGAAAAGGTAAAAAAGGGTAAAATAATACTAGTCATAAATCAACTTTGCCTCTGTTTTACCTTCTGCATGCCCTTTCGCCGAAATTGCTGCTGATAGTGAATAATAATATTTAATTTTAGATAATACATATATTCATGATCAAGGAACGCAAATAAAAACAAAGCATAAAAAAAACTTATTGATGGTAAACGTGTAACGAGAACAGAAATAAAAAAATTCATATATATTATTGTTCATCTTCTTTTTTTTGATATTTTTTTTTCCAATTAGTATAAGGTACTCCATAATCCAGAGATATACCTATAAAGGCACAATGACGATATGTTTAAAATCTAAAGAAAGATGTTGTATGCAACTGAAATTCAAATGTCCTTGTCGGTTAGCCTTTAGAACTTTCCTCCCAACCAGAAATATTGATTCAGAATTGTTCTGTCTTCAAACGTCTACGTCATACATATACCTACCTAAACATTTCATTATTACAACATTTTTCTAAATCTTTGAGTCTTCTGCCAAATCCAGGTTTAAATATTCACTTTTCATATATAACTTTCCATACATTTATTAAAGTTGTTATCACAACCGTGGCGTAGAATGCGAAATTTTCTTACAATTAGGTACACAACCCTTACGGATCCTAACGAATTACTTGTGTCTTTCAACGGAAACACCCTATGTAACAGCAAATCTATCGACCTGCTTGAAGTATCTACATATAGCAAACGAAGCTAAGAAACTCGCCTCCAAAAAGCGAAGCGATTTTTCAGCGAAGCGCGAAGGTATTTTTCAAAAATTCAAGTTTTATTCTCTACAAAGCGCAAATACGCCCAATTATTGAATACAGTAGTCACCTCTGAAGTGACGCCCCCCAATACCTACTGAATACAACCATCATTGACTGATGGACTGCAATCACTAGACCACAGACGCAAGGTCTGTATTCTAAGTTTATTCTATAAATATTACCACGGTAAATGCTCAGAAGAACTTGCATCTCTGGTTCCTCTTCCACCCATTCACAATAGAGTCACTAGTATTACTCAATCTCAACACCCGCTTACAGTAAACCTTATATTATTGTATTAACACAACAACCCGACTGAGGAACGATCTTCCGAATTCTGTATTTCCGTTTTCTTTTAACCCGGGTCTTCTTCTTCGGTAGAGTATAATGGACCCAAATCCTAATAGTTGGTGTCCCCTACGTAGACATGTTAGAAAAAAAAAACAAAAACACATGTTTTAAACACAAATAAATTACCAACGTTTATAATCTCTCCTAAAAAAGCGAAGAACTCGTTTTCGAGACCAATACAATAAAATTACATACCAAAAAAATACAACTTAATTAAATAATAATATTAATGTAACCTAATAAAGCTCTGTTAAATTTTTGATTATCTATCAAACTACAAATACCTAGTTGAAATAAGATTGCTTAGAAGAATATGATGTATGACAGGTTAAGAAATAAGGACATTAGGAAAGTATGTTAAATAAAGAAAGTTGTCATCAATGGAATGAACACATTGAGATGGTTTGACAAAATGGGGAAAACGAATGAAGAATGCCTGGCGAAGAAAATGAACAATGCGAACAGTAATGGAATGAGGTCGAGGCCGTCCAAGAAGGGAATATCCTTCACTCGACCATGTGAAGGATATTCTAAGAGAGGTAAAAGTAAGATGAAAAACAGACGCAAATGTAGGAAACGATGTATGAATCTTGATGAGGAGATGATGCATGCCAGGTAGGAAAAATATGTCCTTTGGTTCTATCTGCCTACCCCATTAGGGACATGGCTTGATGGTATGTATAATATTTAGGTATTTACCTTATTATATAGTTGATTAATAAGGTATTATTATAAGCGGCGCTTTCTATATTAATATAACAGTCACGGAGTTGGTAGGTAAAGCTTAAGCAGACGTGACTGTAATCTTATCACATAAGCAAGACAGATGAGCTCAAACCATTTCTGGAACGGGTTATTTTTTAAGACAAACGGCGAGTCGTATTTCTTTCAACAAAATAAAATCTACATTTTAAAAGTCATTCACTCATTCATACCATCACGGCACGGTAAGCAAAGACAGCTGAGCTGGTGAACATAAACTTACGAAAGGAAAGACGACATATTATGCGTGTATGCCCACACACCAGATTCGTTTCACCTAAGACGTCAACATTCAGAATGGAATGGTGATTTATTATGTCCTTGTTAAACAAGTATATATTTCCTACATTCCCTAAATTAAGCATACATGCTTATGCTATAGGTGAACGAAATCGGTCGTTGCTTATATTTGAATAAACTGTTATGGGACACCCGAAAACGACGTAAATAAAACAAATGTAAGCACTATTATAAGGAGTTGTCTCATTGCACAAGTCATATTTCTATATATTTATTCATAAATTTTTCTTCGACTTACTTACCTACTTAAGATGGCTGTACAACTCCGGTATAGTTTAAGCCTCCTGAACAAAGAATTTCCAAGCCTTCCTGTCAGCAGAGGCGGACTCTTAAGCAGGTTGCAGACCAAAAGCTAAACATAGTAAGTTTAGCTTAGCTCACATAGCTAAGGTCATTTTTGATACTAGCTGACATGGTTTGCGGTCTGCACACTAGTATGGAAAACGACCTCAGCTATGCGAGCTAAGCTAAACTGGATTAGCTTAGCTTTTGGTCTGCAACCGACTTTAATTTTTCTTCGCAGAATTAAAATTGTGGATGCTGACATTCTTGATTTTTTTTTCACCTGTCATGATAAGTAGGTACCTACTTTTGTTTTTGTCAAGTTTGTGGAAAATTAATACAATATGATGTAGCATTTGGTAAGTACCTTGAAAAAATACAAAAATTAAAAATAGTAAAAAATAAAAAGAGAAAATAAATAATACTGATCATAGCAATGAGGAGATGAAGGCAGAAATCGAAGGACGAAGAAGGAATATTCAGAAATTAATTGA
Organism: Molanna angustata; assembly: GCA_963576475.1. NCBI lineage: Eukaryota > Metazoa > Arthropoda > Insecta > Trichoptera > Molannidae > Molanna > Molanna angustata. The sequence continues at coordinate 35,504,268 of OY754972.1, forward strand.
TAAACACAAGTTGTAACCTATGGATTAACGTGAATTCATTACTTTGGGTATTCCATAGTCTAGCTGATTATAATTGAAATTAAAAAATATATTGATTGAATCCCAAGTACTTAATCAATTCGCTTGATGCGTTTTTTTTAACCCTTTCAAAAACAATCAAATGAAATCTTGTTTTAAATAACTTATATTTTTGATCGAAAAAATGATACTTGCACCTTTATCTAAAATCAGCTCGTGAATCCTCACTCAATTTGAAGTATTAAATATTTAAGTCCAATTGATTACATAATACAATTCGGATAGTTTGATACGCCTGTTCGTCCCTGAATTTAACCCTTAGTTAACCTACTTTGGACGCGCTGCAGAGAAACTAACCTCTATGGTTCGTTAACCCTGGATTACGTCCATATTTACACAATTCATCTCAGCTAAGAAGGGCAATGTGAATTGAAAGACACGACCCTTTTTCGACATATCACAAAAAATATGAATTAATTTGCAAAATCATATTTTTGTCATATCTATGTATCTTTGAATAAAATAATACTTATCACCACATTCATGCAATTCAATAAAATACTAAAATGTTATTTCTACGTGACAGCTACAGAATTATCACAGCAATGTATATATTTTTTTATCATTTACTTGAATCATTTTGAACACATTACATAATAAGCGAACAAGGGCGTGCTTATTTCCAAAAAAAAAGCGGACAAGGATCTGATAAGAGACAAAAAGACAATTGTAACTGTACATAAGGTGTAAGGAAATGATGCTAAGACTTTTTTTGAAAGCGAGAAGTGTTAATGAAAGTCGAAGATGCGATTGAATGTGATTCCAATGTCGGGCTGTTTGTACGGAGAAAGATGTAGTTTTTTCTACTTTTTTTTCTTTTTCTTCAGTTAATATCCATCCACTACCGACGGAAGAAAGTCTCCATACTGTCACCCTGTCACATTTTTTCTTATAAATGAATACTTTATTAAATTGCAATACAAATGAAACAAAAGCTGACACATTTCGCTTTAAATTACATACATGCAATCCATTGGAAATCGGCTGTACCTACCTACTCTACGCGACAGAATTAAAAAATACTATCATCAGAGAAATGTGTGGTCTCCAAAATTTTATCAAATGTGGACAAGGAATGGAGAGGCCATGTTGAAGAAGTAATGGACTACCAAACCTTGCACTACGCAAAAAACCTGAGGGAAATAGGATACCTGTAAGACCTCCAAAAGGTATAAACATCACAAGAGTCTACAACATCACAAGAGGCTGCAAATTCTGTACAGGTAGACCATTGTGGTCTTCAACCAATCTAAGAAGAAAAAGGTACATTTTATTTTTGTATAAAATATGAATGCAAGACTTTTTTCTCGTTGTAAATAAAGTAGGTATGCAGTAAAAGCACGACTACCGTAGCATTTTGGAAAGCTGTTAGGCTTTTGTGTCAGTGTCCTGGTTTCGATTTCCAGCAGAGAAGAAATTTTAATAACCCTTCCAGCAAATTACTTTTCTTGACTATAAATACGCTATTGCCATTTGGTAATAAAATTGCCGATTACACAGCGTGCAAGGAAGTTTTCGTCGATAAAATATCAATGTAATGAGATACGAAAACTCTCTCACCGAAAATGAATGAATGAATATATTATTACATCAATACTTGAAATGTTTTAAAACTAGGTGTTTGCTTACATAACTTGAAAACTTTACCTTATTTATATACATTCCTCACAACAACAGTCAATCATAATTTTCATTTTATTGATATACTCGAGTAGGTGAATCATACTTTAGATTAAACATAATTTGTTGGATAGGTACCTATAGGTATGAATTGCTGTTGAGATGAGGTTATCTAAAGTAATAAAGCAATCAATATGTTAGTGTGTGTGTGTATGTGTGTGTGTGTGTGTGTTTGTCTCACGCCTTTTGAAAAACCAAGAGCATCTAAAAATCTAATTTATGTGCGAACGTGTACCAGTATACCTGATGCAGTGTCACGCTAAAAATAATGCGATTAAAATGCTGAATTTTAAAGATATTTCAATAATTATTTTTTTCATACAAAATTTTCCAAGTCATATCTGTCAAAAAAGTGTACATTTTGCACGCAAATATCTGTTAGTTTAAAAGTTAGAAGTACGCATTTACACGAAAAAAATATATTTTCAAGTATAACTTAGCTTTTAAGTGAAAAAAATGGTGAATATTTTGTCTAATTATAATGTTTAACTTATTTTTAAAGTAAGCGTTTTGTACAAATATCTTTTCATACGATATTTGATTTTCGTACCGAATGAATATGTTCTTTAAAATAATATATCTTTGAAATAAATGTGATTATGAAATAATAAAATGAAACACAAGACATTACAGCAAGTTTTAAGACATATATTGTAAAAGTCTGTTAATTATTAGTAAAGATATAGGCGTAATAAAATTGCATAATTTGTTAAAAATATTTGATTTTTCTGACAATTTTCATTTTTATGGCATCGAACAAACCAATGTAGGTACCTACATATTCAAAAAATGTCTCCATAACATTTGATATTTTTCACATGTTGGAACATGGTTACTATGGTAACGGACACATTCTGATATTCAAATAAAATTTGTTATAAATCGAATTCGAATTAATTTAGAACATCATTGTAGGTAGGTACCTACATACCTAATACTTACTACTTAAAAACCAAGAATAGACTGATTTTGTATAGGAAAATTATTAAACTATTTTAGGTTAACTACAATACACATTCAATATACCTGCAAACTATTTCCTATAGTGAAATTCTTCTTTTTTCTATGTAGACCTTTGGGTGATTTTTTCTACAAACTATTTCTTGGGGTTTAAATCTTCTTCCTCTTCTTTTGTGAAGTCATTTGGGACAGTTCATAAATAAACTATTTCCTATAGTCTAATTTTTCTTTTTCTTAATTTATGTAGACCTTGGGTGAGTTTTTATACAAACTATTTCCTAAAGTCTAATTCGTCTTCTTCTTCCTTTATGTAGACCTTTTGGTTAGTTTTTAAACAAACTATTTTTAAACAAACTATCCTTTAGTCTAATTCTTCGTTTTCTTATTTTATGTAGATGTTGGGTGAATTTTATATAAAATATTTCCTATAGTTCAATTCATCTTCTTCTTCTTTTATGAAGACATTTTGGTCAGTTTTTTATATAATACATTTTCTAATGTGTAATTCTTCTATTTCATCTTCTATGTAGACCATTGGGTCAGTTTTTATTACAAACTATTTGTTATAGTTTTATACTTATTTTTTTTTTCATTTAGTCTTTTGGATTAGTTTTATGTCTAATAGTCTATTGTAACGAAATATTATAAACAACATGCATACTTGATGAAAATACATAAAAACGAATGGGATGTGACCAACACTAGAATCTTCTCATTACTTTTGTTCAATCAAATTTACACCATTCATTATATCATCATATATTGCTTAATTTTCAATAACTACACATTTCATTTTGATGACAATATATAAAAAATCGGGGTTGTGGCCATTGCTGGATCTTCACAACGTTTATATTCATATTAAAAACTATTTAACATAGCTTAAGTCTTCTTCTTCTGTAATGTAGACTTATGTGTCAGTTTTAAGTCTATCAGTTTTATTGTGCAAAACTATAATAAACTATATGCACACTTGACGAAAAATATAAAAAACGAATGGGATGGGACCAACACTAGAATATTTTCAGTACTTTTGTTTAATCAATTTTTAAACCATTTCCCATCCTCCAAAATTACTAAATATTTAAAACACATTATTTGCGTTCGATGACAATATATAAAAATAGGGGTTGTGGCTAAATCCAAACTCTTTACGACGTTGTCTTTTTATAATAAGTCATATTTAAAATCATTTCCCATAGTCCATGCGTGCAGAAATTGTATGTGCTTATATATAAAAGCAAATGGATTGTGGCCATCACTTTAAGATTTTACACCGCTTAAACTCAATTAAATTTCAAACTACTTTTCATACTACGGTTAAAAAAAATTATGTGTGACAATATTATGTAGGTATATAAACGATTGCTTATTCCTTCACTAATTTACATTCTTGGCCAACGGCGGGACATAAAAGCTAGTTTTTAATATAACAAAAACATGAGTGGGAATCTTCGACGAAATATCCTAGAAATGGTCAAGAAATAAAGGTCATGTTTTGAGATTATTGATATTGTTGCCAGAAAAAAAACTAGTGGGCAAATGGAATAAGCGTGAATTCCGTTCACCCGAGTAAAAAGTAATCGCGCGGTGGGTGCCTATTAATGAAATTAAAAAAAGTTCGACCGGGGTAAGGCTACATTTATATTAGGTATTCGTGTTAGTATTTTTCTTTGTTTGTCTTCTTCTTCTGCTTATTCTAGTACTGGGTACTGTTTATTCTCGGATTCACTCCTAGGACTCGGATGTCCAGCTGTCCCTCCATCTCTTTGGCGGTCGTCCAGGGGGTCTGCTGGTTGACGGTATCTCGTCTGCCGCTATTTTCACCACTCTCACTGAATCCGCTTTTTTGACGTTCCAGTAACGTCTTCTGTTTCTACCCCATCGCACGACATCCTCGGCATCGCAGATCCTCCGAATTTCGGAGTTTCGTACTCTGTCTCGGATGGTTAAACCCGCGATGGGGCGGAGAGTTTTCATCTCGGTGGTTCGCAAGAGACTCTTTGTTCTCGTGGTGTCGGCTCTGGTTTCGATGCCGTATGTCATTATTGGCCTTACGCAGGTCTTATATATCTTCATTTTGCTTTCTTTCAACATGTGTTGGTTTTTCCATACAATAATTCGCAAGCAATCCGCTACAAAGGCAGCCTTATTCGTTTGTTCCCTGACTTCTTTGTAAAGGTCTGCTGCTTGATACTTCAGCGCCCAGGTTGTTTGTGATTTACAAAATTACACTTATCAGTAACGCAACTCCAGCTTTCATTGCTAAATACCTAATCTGAATTCTTGTCTCTGTGTTCAATTATTGGGTTCAATTGTTATTGTAGAAAATTTTGTCATATTTTTTACCGAAACTTATTTCAACAATAAGTTACTTTTCGGGAGGGCACTTTTCCCATCGATATAACGTATGAGGTTGTTGCCATGGACGATGGATAATGTTCTAATATTCTTACCATTTCTAGTAAGAATCGTTAAATTTCACAAACAAATCCCAAATAACAGGCGAGAATTCACAAAAACAACAAACAACTTATCCTATATCACTTTCGTTCCAGAATCATTTAGAGTCAAGTAGGATCTACTTATGTATAAAGAAAAAAGAGGAAAAAATGGATAAAGAGATAGATTGTCGACGGATAGAATAGAAAGATATTCCCCCAACAAAATCTTTTACGGGACCAAACCGGAAACAACACAAAAGCATTGGTTCCGTCAGTAAATTCAGACTTATTCAGAAAATTACTTAAATAACATTATGTAGGTACTTATTCGACCTCGTTTTATAAACACATAAGAAATGAAAAGAGATAAGTGTCGGCATTGGTGGCTCAGTTAGATAGATATCAAACTGTTAAGCAAAAGGTCCCAGGTTCATTTCCCGGCGGAATTACAGTTTTCAATTGTGTTTCAGTCTGGATCTGGGAGACGATTATTCTTAAATCTCCAGAATATGGCTATTTTTAATTGGGTGCTTGTTAAATTATTATGAATTAGACGTTTCACCTGTTAGTTACCAGAGAAGCAATCCTTTTTACAAACATGTAAGATTTTTAATTATTGTAACTTTTCTTTCATTATATTATTTTTTATGTTTTTTCTATTTTTTGTCAGTGTATTTTGTCAGTGTATTTTGTCAGTGTATTTTGTCAGTGTATTTTGTCAGTGTATTTTGTCAGTGTATTTTGTCAGTGTATTTTGTCAGTGTATTTTGTCAGTGTATTTTGTCAGTGTATTTTCATTGTGTATTTATTTTAATACTATATTTTCAAATTGTTAAGTTTTGCTGTTTTGTCAGAGAATTTTTATTTATTATACCTATTTAAAAAAAAAGTTTTTTTTTTCATTTATGGTTTTTTAAATTTTGAATTTAGAATACTTTTTTCTCTTTATTATTAATTTTAACTTACCTATGTTTTTTATTTTTTGTTTTTATTATTTTATTTTGTTGTTTTTTTTGTTATTTTATTATTATGGCAATGCACATGTATATTTTTTAATGTTAAACAATTTTATGTACATGCTCTAACGAGCGTAGAATTTAATAAATAAATAAATAAATAAATAGTGGAACAAATAATTTATTTTTTAATATAAAACTTTCAAAAAAATATAAATTCTTATAAATATAAATTTTCCACACAGTAGGTACTTACCTACTGTACTAATTAATGGAATGAAATACTATATTATTAATAACTTGAAGGTTTATTCGGTGACACAGTGGAAGTTCATAATTAAAAATTGTAAAAAAACACTCATAAATAGAAACACTTTAAGATTCTACAATGAGGAATCTTACTGTGTTTCTATTTATAAGTGTTTTTTCTACAATTTATGCTAAATTATTAATTACCGAATTACATATGGCATTTAACAGTTTATTTTTAAACATGTTATATTATGTGTCACGAAACACAAAATTCAGACATTATTGAATTATTTAGCTTATTGTTTACTGAAATTTGTAGGTTTGCATCTATAAGGCTAGCGCGCTGGGTTAGTATCTAGTAGTCGCGAGTTCGAATCCCGCTACGACCAACTTCGTTCACCTATAGCACAAGTATTGATGCTTATTTTAGGGAATGTATGAGTATGCCAGGATGTCAGACTTTGTCTCAGGCGTGTATACACATACACTAGTCTTGTCCTACCTAAAAAGAGACTGTCAAAATATTTTGGTGGTGATAAACCCACCATTTTTAGTAAACGACCAATAAAACGATTCAATGATTTAAGTATTGTATATTTACATGTAAATACTTGCAAATAAATACCTGGTGCTAGTGAACTTTACACTAAGGGAACGTATATTTTCCGGCAAATAACTCGAGAATATTCGTCGTGGAGTGGAGCGGTTTGCTCATATACCAGCCAAGCAAAACTTCTAAATTGAACTCCGCGCAGCCCATGTTACATTCACAAGATTTTTTCCGCTTACCTTATCAATTATATTATGTCAAAGCTGTAACCAATCATAATGACATTACATGATTTATTCAATTTGAATTGAATAAATCGCCACTTGCGCAGGGTGCAAGGAAGCGACGAGCGTCACATCCAACTACCTATATCAGTCATTTTGTAAGTATAGGTATACAGGGGCTTGGGTCACTTTTCCCCTTTTAAGGGGTTTGATCAGATTAAAATGATATGTGATTTGTTTGTGAATATGAACTTTTTTAATGTAATTTAATATTTTAAATAATATTATGTTTAACTCGGCTGCAGGATGAAACTTTATTTATTACAGAAACACAATATATTGTATTTTTCATCCTGCAACTGATGGTATGGCCTATCAGTGGAGACTTATAATTGGCTGTTTATGTAATTATTATCTTAAATGTAAAACTGTAATGTATAGCTGTAAGTCTCCCAAAAAATTGTAAAAAAAAAAAATAATTGTATGAATATTGTTATAAAGGTGTTTTTCAAGAATTGTAATAAACTAAGTTGCAGAGTGGTTGACTCAATAATAAATTATAATTTAGGTTATTTAATACGATCTGGATGCGAATTGATGAATTTATTTTTATTTAATATACGTTTGACAATATTGAACATTTTTCAAAATATGTTATGTAAATTGAATATTTTATAAGTTGCATATACGCAAACATTGGATTTTTCCCTGTCGGTAGTCAATGATACACATTGATAATTTTACAACATCTCAATAGAGACGAAGTTGGAATATTATAGAGGAACCACGAACTCAAGGCAGTTACAGGTCTTACGACCGGTTGGTTTACGTGATCAGTTTATGCGCTTGCGCAACGTCCACCAATTATGCCTTCTTATTGAGTTCCCTTATCAATGCAAATTTTGAAAATTCTATATATGTATTTCAATAATAATTCAAAATAAATTATGAACATCAAGTTTAATTCTAAAACACTGTTGTAAGTCTAACACAATGGGATGTGTTTTCAGAGTATTCATAAAAAAAACATAAAATTTACTTAGGCTGGTAAACATACTTTAAAAAGTATGTATGTAAAACCAAAAGCATGTACCTGGACATTAAACTTACTTCTTTATTGTGTTCATAATGAATAATGCGAGATGCTTCACCCAAAATAATATTATTTCAAAAATATTTAAATTATGAAAAGGATTGTTTGGGCGGTAAAATAACGGCTTTGTGCTGTGGTCAAAGCTCATGTACGGAGAATTTTTCAAGGCGGAAGGACCTTATTTTATTTCCGGAAAGTACAGAAAAAACAACACAGAAATTTTAATATTTTTCAAAGGAATTTACATCTTCGTTCTGGTATGAACCTACATGATGTAGCAAAATTAGTTGATAAATAAGAATATGTAAATACATAATATTATAAAATAAAATACATAGAAAGCACGAGACTTAAAGCTCCCATTCACGATCGTGCCATCCTTCCAAATGGCTTGCCATCACTCCAAAATGCGCTCGTGAATGTCAAATCCCGCGCAGCCCAATTAGCCTGACACACCAAAACGGAATTCCAAATGATCGAAACTCTGTATTACGGCGAAAACTGCGCGGCATATCCTGTCGGTACGGCATGGCATGCTCGTGCGTGTGAAAACCAGCGGTACATTGCGCCATCTCATTGAGCTGTTTGACACTCTCGTGAATGCAAAAATACAACATTTTCTCTTTGTTTTTTTATTTTTATATAAACAAACCGCTAAATAACAGTTGCTCAAAACTCATCATCAGAATTGTAACTCATTTTTACTTGAAAATTAAAAAATAAAATAGAACTTATTAATGCGAAAGCTACTAATTTTGATGGGTCGATGGCGCGATGGCGCGCCCGTGAGTGTGATGAAAATTTTACAATGCTCCAAATGGAGCCGATCCATATGGAACGACGCCGAATGGCACGATCGTTAATGGGCTGCTTGAAACCGACAATTCAAACTCATTTCTGAACTAAGTGAGATGTTATTTTTTTTCATTCTCTAGATAAATGAAAATAAAGAATATTTCAATAGTGACAGATTAATATCTCGATAGTGACGAAATTGGAATATTATAAGTGAACCGGGTAACCAAGGCAGCTACAGGGCTTACGACCTGTCATCAGCTGGTTTGTCTCTATTGAGATATTAATTTGTCATAAAATATCATTGACTCCCAACATGAAAAAATCTGATACAATCGTAAAATATTCAAAAATAAAGAAAACTATATGATAAAAAAATACACTACACAACATCAATAATAAATAATAATTTAAATATGTGAAACTTTATAATTGGCTATTTCTTTTGTATTCTCATTTGAAATTAAGTATTATAAATGTATACCTAGCTGTTAAGTTTCTGAACTAATAAAAAATAAAATAAAGTAGCTTTAGAGCAAATAATCTAAGAATGATAGGTAATATTTCTTTGAATGAATTATTATTTGAAATTCAATTTGAAAATTTTCGATCAAAAACGTTGAGCATAATATTAGTTTCATGTAACACATGAAATCCAACTGTCGATGGCGATAGTTGGTATGATGTAGGTATAGTTGTAGAATACGTACGAAAATTAATCCAAATTATTTAATATTCAATGATATTTTGTTTTACCTACATACTATACAAAACATTTATGCCAGGGAAGGATATCGTCGAGTTCAGTCCTTTTTTCCTTCCTCGAATAGATAACTTGTGTATAATAAATGTAATGTATGATTGTATGAAGCCTAAGTAACAAGCTATAAGAGTCCCCGTGGATATTATGTTGTCTTACAAATTGGATGAAATAATTTATTTATTATTTATTTATTTAAATAATTTATGTACATGTGTACAAAGGCAGGTTTATTGCCATAAGGCAATTTCTTCCAACCAACCCGAGCAACGTGAAGTCTCTTAGTTAAATTGGTACAGTACTAATGATGTCATCATTAAAATTATTATTTTTACAAAAACTTAGAGATGTACCTACTACTATATTCAATATTTTTTATAGAAAACAAAAGTATCTAGCTGGGGTGTTTCGCCGTTTTTCAAAATATTTCATAAAATCAACTTTTTGAGATATGTAGAAATATGAAATAATAAGTTGAAAACCCCCAACTGCAACAAAAATTCAAAATTAAGGATTTAAAAGTTTTATAGGCCTAAAATTTTCTGTATTTTCTCAAATTTTGGGCTCTTTGAATCAAGTGGACCTTAAGTTATAAGGGGGGGGGGGGGGAGGAACACACACACACAGACATATACATACACAACATATATGTATATACTTCAAAGTAGTTTTTTTTTATTCAAAGTTGAATGTAGGCCTGGCTATAAAAAATCTCGTGGATCATAGCTTGAAACTATCTCGATTTGTTGATAGAAATAAATTCTCTTGATCAAACATTTATTTAGACATACACATTTATTCCACCTTCCAATTCATCGCACCAATTACGCACAAAACATGGCAATTCATAGAATGTGCGATACATACAATAACAGATTTCAAGAGTTTGACATCTTCCACCTCAGCTCCACAACATTCAAATACTCAATACAAAAGAAAATCAATAACCGCTTATTATAGGAAACCTTGACGGTATTAAATTATCTTTTTTCTTTTTTTTCCTTTTAGTTGAATATTATGTTTTGAATAAGTGTAAACTTGAAATGTTGCTGTTACCTACATACCAACCTATGTATGATCATATTTTATGACTTTTTTGCAAACTTATTGTATTATTTTATATTAATCACAACGACAAAATGTAATAGGCCTTAATACTTTATGTTACTATTCAGGGCCGGATAAACGTGTTTTTGCGCCCGTAGCAATATATTTGAATCCGCCCCCCCCCCCCATTTTTTTGGAATTTTAAATGTAGAACAATTTAAAATTGTGTAAAATTACATCGGGTCTAGAATGACGAATCGGTTTGTTATTATTACCTAAACCTAAATATATAGTTGTTTATTATTATTTATAAAAAATAGCTACAATTGGAGATTCACAATAATATTACATATTTCCAACGTGGTATTACATTATTTGAGTCAATTTTGTTTTGTTTGACAACACCAGATATAATGCCCAAATAATATGTTAAAAGTAGGCGAGCAAGATATTAGCACTAAGTGGGATTTTTTACATACACACCATCACGCCGAGCCTCTATCCGCAAAGAGAACCGAGTGCCATACATGCGGTTTTTTTTATTTATATTTATTTATTTATTTCTCATACGGCATGTATTGCCTTTTACAAACATACATTAAAATATACATAGGTACTGAGAAAATACAAAGAGACTAAAAACAATAATACATTAAAGTAAAAGGAAACAAAAAAAAGAAAACATAATAAAAAAGTAAATAAAACAATATGTGAAGCTAAGTGAACTAAATATAAAAAAGATAGGTATATACAAATAAAATTTGAACACAAATCAGCAGAAGAAACAGTGCAACTTAAAAATACATTTGTTTACAGTAATATTTACAAAAGAAAAAAAAAAGAAAAATAACATTACATAGATAGTCAAGATTCATTCATTACATAATATAATCATTTCATTATATGAAACAACAAACTCTTGAATGCACCATAACCCAATGCAATATGATTAACATTTTAGAATTTTAAGCGCCCTTTTAAGACAACCGCCCTGAATTCTTGTTCCTGATTGTTCTATGATTTATCCGGCCCTGTTACTATTGTATTGTACTATGTCTTAACGCTGTCTAAATTTAACCTAAATAAATAAATAAATTGACAGCAGATATAAGCGGGTTGGATTTAACATCAATTTTGTAGTAAATTTATATAATAATTTTTGTAGTGAAAATTAAAAAATTTGTTATGCGCGAAATACGGTGGTTTGTCATTTATGTGTCAGCATTCGGTAATTTCTATGGCGTTTGGCTATACCCCACGTCATTGCGACGTATTTGAGCCGTTGGTGGAAATCGAACCGTTTTCCAACTGTCGATTTGTTCAGGAGAACTTTGTTCTCTTAACATATCGACAATGTTTCAAGCCAGGATACGCGAGATTGTATGCAGGGTCTATATTTTTCACGGTCTTTCCAACTTTGAAGTCAAAAAACACCAACTTAGAGGCTTCGCAGCATATATGTTCCATATACGGATTTACTCAGAATTTGGAGTAGAACATTTCGTGTGTCTGTGTGTGTGTCTGTGTGTGTGTGTGTGGGTCCGTCCCCCCCTTATAAGTTTTGATCCGCTCAATTTACAAAGCCCAAAATTTCAGAATATATAAACAGTTATAGGCCTACAAAACTTTTATACTCAGAATTTTTGATTCAGTTAGGTGTTATCTACTTTTGAATTTTTAATTTATTTTTCCATATATCTCAGAAACCATAAAAGCTAAAACGCTGAAAATTTGTATAAACATAGAAAAATACTAAATCTCAAATTATTTTATTCAAAAAAATTCCAGGGTTTCTCAAACATTTTTTATTAAGAAAAATATTTTTTTTATTATAAATTTATGAGTTTAACTGCCTATATTTCCAAATATTTTAAAAATATCAAAAAAATCCGAAACACCCCAACTAGATAATTTAATTTTCTATAAAAAAAAAACATCATTGTATTAGCACATCTCAAACTTTTTTTAACAATTTTTATAAAAATTGAATGTAGTGACGACATTGCTTCATACAATTTGTAGGGCAGTCGCCTATACACAATATGTAAGAAGACTTAATAGTTTGATACTTAAATCTCCAAACATACATACATACCATCATGCTGTTTTCATATTGTGATATATGGAAAAATATACCAAAAATTCTAAAGATGATAACCACTGACTAAAACAAAATATCAAAATTCTGAGTATAAAATTTTTTAGGTCTATAACTGTTTATATATTTTGAAATTTTGGGCTCTGTCAATTGAGCGGATCAAAAGTTATAAGGGACACACACTCCGAATTTTCTACTCCGAATTCTGAGTAAATCCGTAAATTGGTGTTTTTCGACTTCAAAGTTGGAAAAGCCGTGAAAAAAGTAGACCCCTGCATACAATTCTCGCGTATTTAGGATTTAAACTGCCTCTTCCTTCAAGAGAATTTCATTCTCTTGAAAGAATCGACAGTTGGACAACTCTTTTCAAATACTTTTAGGGATAAATATTTTTATTTTTGCTACGCATCTTTACTATACAAATATTTGTTGTTTCAGTAAACATCTGTTTAAATTGACTAAGAATAAATGTTAAAGGTACCTACCTACTTCCTAAAATACCGTTCAAAATTGTGATGAAAGTATCATTCAATATGAAAAGTTGTATTGGTTGTAAAGAACACTTCACCCGTTATGTTGTCTCGTGCATGACTGCTAAGTGACAGAAAATTTCATCCCTGTGAAAGTTCTCCTTGTCATTCTGAAAGATGAATTGCCAAGAAAAAATGTTTATCTCAATGTATCCTTACTCACTCACTCCCAAGAAAACTGACATTTTGTTTTCTAACGAAATAATCATGTGTCTGTAAAATTTTATTAAAATAATATTCCATACCATCACACTGTGTCTCTCACGGAGTAAGTACCTAAAGATGATCGTACCCCACATTTTCTATTTACCACTCTTATTTAAATTTCGTTATTAAACTTAGTTTATACCTAAAAGATGTCTTTGTAAACCAATCATTGAAGTTACGCCTCAGCTAAGACGGATTAAGGTATCTGTATTATTTCAATCTATCGATTATTCATAAATTTTATAGAAGAATATATCAAAATAATGTAGAAGGAGACATCGTACGTTGGACTAAAAGTATACTTACAAATGAGGTTTCTACAGTAAACGAGAAGCCTCGAGATATAAAGGATATTTAAAAAATTGTGTAGATTAACATTTAATTAATCCTTCGAATTTTTCGTGAGAAACTTTGTAGAAGTTCATTTTAAATAAAAATAAAATAAAACAAATAACTTTGTTTACTTCTACTACTGTAAACACCTTTAATTTAAGAAAGGGGTTATAACGTTTTCGAGCGTGTGCTCATCCTCAGTAACCACTTATAAGTGTAATAAGTGGTTACTGAGGATGAGCACACGCTCGAAAACGTTATAACCCCTTTCTTAAATTAAAGGTGTTTACAGTAGTAGAAGTAAACAACATTTAATTTATATTGAAAAAAGACATGTAACTGCTGCATAACCACCCAAATGATGGAAGAATAGTTTGTCCTCCGCGTCCCAGGAATGAGACGATTAGATTAGATTAGACGATTTCTCCCGCTTCGATCTAGAGAAGAGAGAACCCCCGCCATCCCATCACATGCCACGGCTTTCTATTCATCATCCTTTACTGTCCATGCTGCCCGGTTATGGAACAACTTGGCCCTTGACATTAGAACTGCACCAACGTTAGCAACCTACTTTCTATTTCTTAACCTGCATACTTCCCATTGATTTCCCTATTCCTTTAGTTAGTCATGTATCCTCTCCTTTTTTTCCCTTCCTTCCCATAGTGTAGTAACAGGTTATATCTATGATTTGTTTAATTATCATTGATGTACATATTTTTAATCTTATTAATTTCTTGTGTTTAAATGATATATGTTACAGATGGTTGTATGGAAGAAATTTCCACTAGGCAATAAGTCCGCCATTTGTACTAGCTAATAAGTATTGTACAATAAAGTGTTTAAAATAAAATAAAATAAATAAATTAAAACATATCATGATTCTACCACAAGAGAGAGAAGATGGAGACGAAATTAAAAGGCTGAGATAGTGTTACCTGTCGCAACAACGTGTTAAATTCCTACAAAATGTACGTAATTTACAAAAGGAAATAGGTCTCGACGAAACTGGCTCACAGACACAATGCTCTCATTAATATAATCACATCCTTCCGTCTAAATATGTATCCAACTTGTAATTAATTTCATGGGATATTAAATTTAACAGTTTCTGTATCGTGGAATTCCTTCGAGAGAGGGGTGATGATATTAATATGTAGGATCGCAGCCTTAGGGATGATACATCCCTTTTTATTTCCGCTAAACACAAATGTGTGTGTTGAAACTACTCTGCAATATTCTCTGTATTCATTCATGATATCTACTAATATTAGTTTCATGTACATAATATTAATATTGAACAGACACATAACAAATAGGTATTGCGAAATGTTCAAATGAATACCAACTAAAAATATTAATGAACACTAAAACAATGATCAATAATGAGGAAAAAAGCGGAGTTTATCAAATTTCATGCGGTGATTGCGATGCGGTATAATAGGACAAACATCAAGAAACTTAAAAATACGCATAAACGAACACAAAAGATGTCTCTCGAACAATAACTTTTCGCGAATTCGCGAACCACATTACATCAACAAATCACTCATTCCACAGCCATAGTTTAAAATTATTACACCACGTCCCAAATCAAAGAATTAAATTAAACAATCTAGAAACAATAGAAATTTATAAAAATATAAATACAGGCAAATCATTAATTAATACAATAATATTTCCAAATTCTTCCCCTTTACTAACAATGTTCCCTATAACTCCACCCCCAACGAAAATAACCAATAATAACTCACACACCCCCGCTCCACACTCTAATTTAGGTACCTAATACAAACGTCCAACATTAATTCGCCTGTCGATGGGAGGTCAGTTTCTCCCGAAACTAGTTGCGTTAAACTCAATTCAAGTGGTTATAGCAATTTAATATTATAATAAAATTGAATACCAACTGATTCATAACCTGAAACATTTGAATCTTCAAAAAGATCAATTGTGTCTTTTCACTTCGTTCTATTTTTGGTTAGGTAATTTTATAATCAATGTGAATTTTATTTAAAGTTGAATTATATTATTTCACTGTTGATTATGTATTTTTCTTTGACATGTTCTGTATTTGAATTGAAAACAATTACCTACTTATTATCAAATATCGTATTTTTAACTTTGTGGTACATTTTAACAAAAATTAACTAAATTTTTGAAAACAATTGCGTTTGTGGTTACGTGTTTGACTTTGGCATTATGAAAATACCTAAACGAACAATGGTTTTAAGTGATTTTAGTATTCAATTAAATATAATTAAACGTGTCAACCTTCGTGGCTCAGTTGGTCTGACTGCTGATCTAAAGGTCCCGGGCTCAATTCCCGGTAGAGACACAGTTTTTTATTGTGTTTTCAGTCTGGATCTGTGAGACGATAAATATCAACTTGTTATTGGTGCGTGTTATTTTTATATTTGACATAGTACCTGTTAGTATATTATGTAAATGTTTGTTCTCTGCAATTCTTCTCCATATAAAATTTATCTTTGGCATACCTCAAACTCATACGTGCGCGCACTCTGCTTAATAAGATGTCTGAATTTTTCTCTTCTCGTATCAATATAAAAAAAAAGTTAACATTTTTCACGGTTTGGTTAGAAAGCCTCTCAGGTACATATAAGGTAGGTACAATTTTCACAATAATATGCAATAGCGATATTTTTTTGTTTTTATGTAGACTTACCTTTTTAACGTAGGTACCATTTCAATTTCATAAATGAAATTATTTAGGTATCTAAAGCCCCCTATTCACGACCGTGCCATCCTTCCAAATGGCTTGCTATCACTCCAAAATGCGCTCGTGAATGTCAAAACCCGCGCAGTCCAATTGGACTGACACACCAAAATGGAATTCCAAACGATCGAAACTCCATAGTGCCGCGACAAACGGCGCGGCGCATCCTATCGGTAGGTACGGCATGCTCTTGGGTGTGAAAACCAGCGGTATTTTCTTTTGATATATAAACAAACCGCTTTAGCAGTTGTATAAAACTCTTCATCAGAATTATAATTCATTTTAACTTGAAAATTAAAAAAAAAATAGAAATTATCAATGCAAAAGCGTCGACGTTTGTATACTAATTTTGATGGCTCGATGGCGCGCCCGTGAGTGTGGTGAACATTTTACAATGCTCCAAATGGAGCGACGCCGAATGACACGATCGTGAATGGGCTGTTTAAGAATATGTGGCTTTCGATTCTGTTTTCTATCTGATAGGGTAACCCGTTAAGGACGTGGCGAAAAGATAAGATTTTCAAGAATGAAATACACATCTAACATTGCTTATTAAATCCTTCACGAATTTATGTAATAAAAATATAAAATATATAATTTAACGGAAACAAACCCTGATTAAACATGTTTTTTAATGCTTCATTTTTAAAGAGAAAATAATGAAACTTCGCAAAATACTCGAATCTCAAATAAAACACTCAAAGCTTAATATCTCACGGGATAAATTAATATGAAATGAATATTATGTTCCCTCGAGATTTGAGTTTCTAGTTGTTTTTCATTTCGAAAATCCCCGAGGTAATTAAAATATATTAATTTTAATATTATTTATGTTTCCGTGGAAAATATATCAATATAACATCATTTGGCTCGAGAATATTATAGAAATAAAGCACTTATCTGTTTACATTAAAGTACTAACTAATACAATTCCCTTTGGGAATATTATGAATGAATATTAAATTTTACAATAAAGATAAGTTTATTGTACTCATTATTATGAATGTATTAAAGAGCTAAAAAAATTAAAAAAATAATATCGGCGAAAGGAGATGTTTCAGGCGATATCCTAACGGTGACATATACAATATACAAATTATGTAGTTTCAATATCTTCACTGAAACTGAGCGCCATACGTACCTACATAAACAATATTTTCAACTCATTTATAAAATACTTCATACACAGGTCAAAATTCAATCTTAATTATTATAAAAACATCATTTATTCATAAAGAGGTACAAAGATTTCTTTTCACATAATATTGCAAAGTGTAATATTCTTTAAATTGGTACTATGATGGAAAAGCGGTGGGTTCGAGAGGCTCGAGATCGAAAAGCGTGGAAGAGGCCTATTTCCAGCAGCAGAGAGAAGACGGCTAGAACTCAAGTAAGTTCGTTATGTACCATTTATATTATTTAACCATTTATTAAGTAAGTACACTAACTATATACCATTGAACACTCTCAGTACCAATACAATAACTGTTTGAATGCTGCTGACACGAAGAAGAAGAAGAAGAAGTACCAATACACCACTCATCCTCTGACACTGTCTGTGGAACCAATTACCCAATGGTATAGGTAAGAGAAGATCCTAGTTTAATGGTTTTCAAGAAGCTTCTAAAGTCACATCTTCTTATCCACACACCTATAATTCCTTTATCCTTTTTCCCTTCGCATCCGATTTTTTTGGACATAATTATTATTATTTTAAATTTTATTTTATTTTGTATATATCTGGTGATTTTTATTTTTCTATTTGTAAATGTTCAATAACTGGGTATGAATGTTTTGTAGGCTTATAACTATCTATATATTCTGAAATTTTGGGCTCTGTAAATTGAGCGGATCAAAAGTTATAAGAGGGCTGGAAAGGCACACAGACACACTAAATGTTCTACCCCAAATTCTGAGTAAATCCGTATAATATGGAACATTATATCCTGCGAAGCCTCTAAGTTGATGTTTTTTGACTTCAAATTTGGAAAACTGTGAAAAATATAGACCCTGCAGACAAATCTCGCGTATCTTGACTTGATACTTTGTCTATATGTGAAGATAATAAAATTCTCTTGAACAAATCAACAGTTGGATTATATTCAATTATCATTGATAAGGCTTGAGGGAAAAATGTTTTCATTCGTCGTCCTTTTTGGGAGGAAATACAACAAGCAAAATAACATCTCACATACCTAGTTGTTGCAATTTTTTTTTTTATAAAAAAATGAATATGTCCTTGTTCAACAAGTACATATACATCTTCCTACGTTCCCTAAAATAAGCAAATAAATGCTTGTGCTTAGGTGAACGAAATCGGTCGAGGCAGGATTCGAACTCGCGACCACTGGATTACTAGCCCAGCGCGCTAACCGCTCTGCCACCGACCCATTTAAGGTGTAACGAGACTGATATATTGGGATAAATGCGTGTGTCGTATTTTCTTTTATAATGTATCACCCGTAGGTACTCCTGTCGCTGGTTTACCGGTAAGATAAACCGTGATGGTATGAATGAATTTAAAATATATTTTTACTGAATTTTTATTTCATCTTATATATCTGGGAGGCATCTCACACTCAAGTCTTCTGGATCATAGAGTAACAACTCCCTGAAGGAGTTAGAAAGAGCAAACAAAGCGCCTTATTATGATCGATATCCGTAGTTCACAAAGCAAGAGAACTTTCTCTAAGGGACTGAAAACAGCTTTGTTTCGTAGAGTTACATAAGATGGAATGATCCTGGATCAGTAAACGAAGCAATATCAATTATTTATTATTAGTATTAGTACCACTGGTATGCAATCTACTCGTAGTCAGCGAACCAATCGAACAGGTCACAAAATTCAAATACTTGGGAGTCGACATTTCCAGCAGCAGTGACTTATATGAGGAAGTCAAATCGCAAACAGAAAAGGCAGCGGTCGTTGCTGGCTGTTTGAGAAATACTGTCTGGAAAAATAAACACATGCTAACAGAGAGTAAAACTCGAATTTATAAAACATGTGTGCGACCCATCATGACTTATACGATTGAGGCCAGAGCGGACACCATTAGAACAGAGAGCCTGCTCCGGACGACAGAGATGAGAACCCTACGCTCCATCGCGGGTTTCACCCTTTTGGATCGGATGCGGAACACCGATATAAGACAGATCTGTGACGTTAGGGATATTATCAGATGGTGCAGGAGCCGAAGACGATTCTGGCGGGACCACGTGGCGAGAATGGGAGACAACAGATTGCCCAAAATTATCTCCCAACAAATAAACTTTGGCAATCGACCACGAGGTAGACCATCCAAGAGATGGAAAGATAGCTGGAGCTCGGCGTCACAAGAGGCCTTGAGGGACGGGCAAAGTTCCTGAAAAGAACAGGTGTCAACCTATAAAAAGAAGAAGAAGTATTAGATCGTAAATTCATAAATAATAGGTACACGTTCAAAAACGTAGAATTTTATTTATTGTTAACAAAAAAGGTCTTTATAATAAGATGGAATGACAACTGAGGCTCCACATCACCAGAGGCAGGTAACTACCCAGGCCTTCAACCAGTATAACAAGAAAAAGAAGATATTATTATCCAATTATTTTCTGAACTTAAGCTCTTTGGATCGTTATTACATATTATTATTATGTAATACCAATACCGCACAAACAGCACAGTCATCAAAATTGATTGACATATTATAAAACGAGTGGGTTGTGGCCAACGCTATACTCCTCACTACCAAGTCACTTAAGTAGGTATTCAAATTTTGTATGGAAAAAATTCAACAATATATATAGAATGATTTTTTTCAATATTTTTTTATTTAAATATTTTATTAAGAAAACTTGAAATTTCTTCACGCACGCTCGCACACACACACACACACACACACACATACACACACACACACACACACACATATACATTGTGATGAAACTTTCAGAATACAATCTCAGCATGTTACGAGATATTCTGCAATAAAAAAATAGCCTTAAAATTTTGTTACCAAATCGTAACTCCTCACTATATCCCCTTGGCTTAGTGAGTAGTAAAAACCCTTCATTTGAAAAATCTGATAGATTGGTGAACTTTTCATGTTCTTAAAAATTACTCTCAATAAATTGTTATAGATTTGAACGATATAATACATATATTATATCGTTTTATAAAAATTGATCCATTAAGTACGGCAATATTTTATGAATAACACAATCAATCACGATTTTATCGGTTTTTATCTTTCATCACGCTGCAATTTTTAACGCCATGATTGATTTAAACATTATTTTTTTAGGTTCTATAAAATTCTTAACTTTCGGTAATAACCCACATGTACCTATAGCAGTGTTCAGTGTACATTTGACTCTCGATTATCCGTGGTAACGGAAAACCATGAAAACACGGAAAAATCAAAGCGATTTATTCTAAAGCATTCAATTGTGGTAAAAAACATCAAATCAAACGCATCGTTGGTTGTGGCCAACGCTAAACTCTACACTAACAAGTCATTCTATAATGTACCTATTCAATTTTTTATGGAAAATATTCAGCATTTTCATGAAATGTGTTTGTTAAATAATTTTTTTATTTGAATATTTTATTTTTTAAACTACATAATTATTCAATGCCATTTTATGAAAGTGATTTGCCTTTTTACCAATAAAAATTTAAAATTTTAAGTTTCCTGATTTTGGGGTCTCTTAGAAATATATGAGTTAAAAAAATTGAGAAGCACTATTTAGAAAGCCTTCAAAATCTTAAAGGATCTAAGTGATTATTAGATATACAAATTTGCATAATTTGAAAATAATCGAATGAGTACGTTAATCTATAATCGACAAAATAGAATAAAAACGCCGTACATAGTATGTATATATCACATAGTGAACCGCGTACACAAACAGATACATTATGATGGAACTTTCAGAATTCAATCTCAGTATGATACTGGGTGATAATCTGCATAAAAAAAAAAACATTTAAATATTGCGAATTCACAACTCCCCACTATATCATCTTGGGTTATTGAGGAGTAAAAATGCGGATATATGGAGAGGATGTAAGATAATGAAGGACAATGTATGAATAAATAGCAGGGGTCACCTTCGAAATGTGTGGTACCATCATCATCATCATCATCCTCAGCGTTACAACCCTTGATGGGTCCTAGCTGCCTCCAAGAATTTTCTCCAAACTGCTCTATTGTTGGCTGCCACTTTCCAGTTCTGCTGCCCCATAGCCCGACAATCTGCGACAACGCCGTCCAACCATCGTAGCTTAGGTCTCCCTACGCTTCTTCTACCCTACGAGAAGCATTTTCAGTTCAAGAGTCATCAGCTAGAAGGAATGAGGCAAAAACTAAGTACATGCTAGTCACAATGATACCCGGCACCAGCCAATCCTCAATAACTATCAGTAATTACACATTTGAAACAGTGGAGCAATTAACATACCTCGGTTCCATCGTTAATAACGAGAATGATATACATAAGTACTGAGATTGGGAAGAGGATTCTTGCAGCTAAACGGAGTTACTTTGGTCTCATTGGATAATTGAAAACACGCCTATTGTCCAGAAAAACTAAAGCCACACTATACAAGACACTAATTAGACCAGTCTTAACATATGCCTCGGAGACTTGGACACTAACCAAGCACAATGAAAACAGACTAGACGCCTTTGAAAGAAAAATTTTACGCAGAATATATGGACCAATTAATGATGGTCAAACATGGCGTAAGAGATACAACACTGAGCTCTATGATCTTTACCAGGACATCAGCGTGGTCAAGTTTATTAAGATTAGCAGACTACGCTGGCTGGGTCATGTACACCGTATGGATGATCTGGAGCTCCCAAAAAGGGTGTTGACTAACAACCCAACCGGTAGTGTGGTACCATCACAATGAGGAAAATGTTACATAGAATCTTGAACCAATAGGCGAATACGTATGATATGCAGAGTTCATTTCTCTTTTCTTTCCCCATTAGGAACATGGCGAAAGAAAATGGTTTGTATGTATTTCTCTTTTAACTATATCTTTTAACTACATACATTTCTGGAGGGAGAAGATACATGCTGTGACTGCGGAGAGGAACATGATGACGCCCATCTACTAATATGCCTACAAATGAAGACGACATGCAGCACAGACGACTTAAAAACAGCGAACGATAAAGCGATATCCATCGCCGCCTTATTGGAGTGGCAAGGTCTAAGGTCCGGACCCGTAATGTAAGTACTACATAAAATCTTTAGAAATCTGCGGTAATTCTAAACGACCCGACGGATGATGGCGCCCGAACAATCGAGATTCTTCCACAACTAAATATGTATGTACATTGTACCTACATACTTACGTATATATATGTTTTATCTACGATTCAGCAAATACTAAACCCTCGTTTGGTCGGCAGCGTCTATGTGTGTGGATATTTCATCATCCATGGCTACCAGCACCTACATCCGAACTGGTCATAAAACTACTTCCTACATCCCGCTCAGAGCAAACTCTCCACATCAATAACCTTGTCCGTTTGAAATTGTTTCCTGGGGAGTGAGATTTATAAACCGTGCCACTCAATTTTAAATTAATGGCAACCCCGATAGTTATTGGGGCTCGGATAGCGCTCATTCGTTATTTCTACGTATATTTAAAGAGATTTGGATGTTTTAAAAATCGGGAGGACAAGAAAATATGAACGTAGTTTGGCCAACATCGCACCCAATAGTTTTTGATCGATGAATATAATATTTACTCAATCTATAGAATATCAAACGAGGAATCATACCTTTTTTCGACATGCGGATTAAGATACATGAAACTATTTCAAACTAGTGGGTTGTGGCCAACGCTTAACTCCTCATTAAAAAATCATTCTATAAAGTATTCAAATGTTAGAGAAACTCTGGAAATTTATGAAAAAAATCATTTGAGATTTTATATTTATCTATATTTATAAAAATATTCAGCGCTCTATATTTTATGGTTTCTGAGATATATGAAAAAATAAAGTTAAAATTCAAAAGTTGATAACCCCTGACTGAAACAAAAATTCAAAATTCTGAGTTTAAAAGTTTTGTAGGCCTATAATTGTAATAATAATAATTAAAAATTAAAAACTTTTATTGAATTATACAACGTGGCGGACTTACTGCCCGCAGGCATTTCTACCAGTCAACCACCATAGTCTATATATTCTGAAATTTTTGGCTCTGTTAATTGAGCGGATCAAAAGTTATAAGGGACACACACACGCACACACACAGACACACGAAATGTTCTACTCCGAATTCTGAGTAAATTCGTATATAGAACATATATGCTGCGAAGCCTCTAAGTTGGTGTTTTTTGTTGTTCTTAAATATACATTTGAAATATGTGTTATCCAGTATTGATTCGGGTAAGATATGTTATAACTTATCTCTAAACAGGGAAACCGTGTGATGGTATATTTTTGAATGTTTTTATGTAATTAACGTACAATTAAAATAAAATGAATCCAACCATTTTTTTTAAATACGATTTTATATTTCCTTATTTCTTACTACAAACCAGTATTGAAGATAAAAGTTTCCTATGGAGAATTGTTAATAAGGATAGTAGAACTCTATATAATTTGGTCCTATTTCTTTTCCTTATTTTTTGCTAAATTCCTTCACGCCTAATCTCTCAACAAGATCGTAAGGTTCCCAAAAAAACTCGTTACTAGAAACAACAGAAAACTCTCTTGATAATTATTATTTCGTAAGCTTCCGATTTTCACAGAGAAATGTTGATCTGACGATACAAAAGTTATCTTCAAACTACTACAAATTTAGTATTTAAGACCACTCATAGCATTCATTAGTATACGTGTTCATAGTGTTACATTTGATTACATTATTAATTAACACTAGTTGCATGTAACACATGAGATCCAACTGTCGATAGCGATAGTATGTATAGTTGAAGAATAAGAATCAAACTAGGTATAAACCCATAAATACAAATTATTGAAAATTTTAACACATGTTGGTATGTATGTCAAGATAGGACAGTATGGAGGTCAGTCCTTTTTTCCTACCCGGAATATGAAAACAGCATGATGGTTCTGTATGTATGTTTGGATATTAAGTACCTATCAAACTATTAAGTCTTCTTACATATTGTGTATAAGCGACTGCCATACAAATTGTATGAAGCAATGTCGTCACTAAATACAATTTTTATGAAAATTGTTAAAAAAATTGGGATGTGCTAATACACTGATAATATTTTTTATAGAAAATTAAATTATCTAGTTGGGGTGTTTCGGTTTTTTTCGATATTTTTTAAAAAAAATTGGAAATATAGGCAGATAAACTCATAAATTAATCATAAAAAAATATTTTTCTCAATAAAAAATGTTCAAGAAACCCTGGATTTGTTTTTGAAAAAACTAATTTGAGATTTAGTTTTTGTCTATGTTTATGCCAATTTTCAGCGTTCTAGCTTTTATGGTTTCTGAGATGTATGGAAAAATTCACCAAAATTTCAAAAGTTGATAACCCCTGACTGAAACAATAATTCACAATTTTGAGTATAAAAGTTTTGTAGGCCTATAACTGTTTATATATTTTGAAAATTTGGGCTCTATTAATTGAGCGGATCAAAAGTTATAAGGGGGGGACAGACAGACACACACACACAGACACCCTCACACACAGACACACCCTCACACACAGACACATATACACACACACACAGACACACAAAACTCACATAAAATGTTCTACTCCGAATTCTGAGTAAATCCATGTACAGGAACATATATGCTGCGAGGCCTCTAGTTGGTGTTATTAGCATAATAATGTCGATTCATTCAGAGAATTGAATTCTCATGAACGAATCGACAGTTGGATTATTTATTTTCTTTATTCCTGCGGTGCTGTCATCAAAAAACAGATAGGTAAGTAGGTACATATTTTTTTACTGACTCAAAATATTAATACCTATTAATTTTTATTTTGATGATTCGTAATCATTAAATGTAGGTTACCTCATTTGTGGTTACGGATGAATTGACCACTCACCTGAAAATAAAAGAAATAAAAAATGTTAAAAAGATATCACATAATGATACCGACGTTAAATATATATCACAAAATTATGTCGAGGTTTAAAATATATCACATAATGATACTGACATTAAAAAGATATGTCACAAAATATTACTGAAGATAAAAATATATCACACATAATATTATGTAATGATACAGACGTTAAAGATACATCACATAATGATATCAATGTTATAAATAAACATAATCATATAATGAAACCGACGATAGAAATATATCACAAAATAATACCGACGTTAAAAATATATCACATAATGATACTGACATTAAAAAGATATGTCACAAAATATTACTGAAGATAAAAATATATCACACATAATATTATGTAATGATACAGACGTTAAAGATACATCACATAATGATATCAATGTTATAAATAAACATAATCATATAATGAAACCGACGATAGAAATATATCACAAAATAATACCGACGTTAAAAATATATCACATAATGATACTGACATTAAAAAGATATGTCACAAAATATTACTGAAGATAAAAATATATCACACATAATATTATGTAATGATACAGACGTTAAAGATACATCACATAATGATATCAATGTTATAAATAAACATAATCATATAATGAAACCGACGATAGAAATATATCACAAAATAATACCGACGTTAAAAATATATCACATAATGATACTGACATTAAAAAGATATGTCACAAAATATTACTGAAGATAAAAATATATCACACATAATATTATGTAATGATACAGACGTTAAAGATACATCACATAATGATATCAATGTTATAAATAAACATAATCATATAATGAAACCGACGATAGAAATATATCACAAAATAATACCGACGTTAAAAATATATCACATAATGATAAATTTTATGTCAAACTTTTTGGGCCATTTTGCCGTGGAGGGGGGATTTGCATATACATAATAATATACTTACAAAGCATAGACAAATTTGCGCTCTGCTCACTCATACGAATGGCTCAAGTGCCTATTTACTTAAAAAAAAATTTTGCCATCTTACCACAGAAAATTAAATTAGGTATTTTTCTTTTACATCTATACAAAAAATTTATTTGTGTAAATAAGACTTATTATGCTGTATTACAACACATTTTTAAACACCTTTTATCTTCAGTATTTTTACCCCTATTAACACATTAAATTTGAATGTTTTTTTTTTATATAATTTCACATCATTTCGTGTTTTGTGTGTGAGCGTTCTCTTAAAAGAGAAGACATTAGACTCTAAATGACTTCATTAGGGACTCCAAAATATTATTCCGAAAAGCTTTTTTAGACCGTCACAAAAGCTCCTTGATAAAAACCCGTGATCCAATTATGAAGGTTTTTTTTAAATTTGGTCTACCGTTGTGAGAATCTATATGTAAATTTCGTTAATACGTGTGAATGCGATATTTTTTGATAGCAGTTTAAAAGGAATATAACAAAACGGATATAAAAAATAAAAAGAGTTTATACCAGGTGCTGTTGTGTTTCTATATTAACTTGTCCTGCGTATATGGTTCTTTGTTGGCAAATCGCAAATTTACACAAGATAAAAATAAAATACATGTGCTCAATCTGCATAAATTATACTAAAGTTAAAATTCAAATCGTTTTAATCAACGATCGTTTGTGCCTATAACAAATGTAAAACTGAGATATGTTTTTGAGATGTAGGTATAAGAAAAATAAAGCAAAAATTCAAAAGTTGATAACCCCCGACTGAAACAAAAAAATGAAATTCTGTGAAAAAAGTTTTGAATGTTGCAATTTTCTATACTTTATGAAATTTAAGGCTCTGTGAATCAAGCGGTTCAAAATTTATAAGGGACACACACATACACACTAAATTTTCTTCTCCAAATTCTGAGTAAATCCATATATGGAACATAATATATTGTCGGCCTTCTTAGCTCAGTTGGTTAGGTATCTGACTGCTGATCCGAGGGTGCCGGGTTCAATTCCCGGTGGAGACACAGTTTTTAATTGTGTTTTCAGTCTGGATCTGTGAGATGACAAATTAATATCGCAAGTCTCCAGAATGGGGCAACTTGTTATTGGGTGCGTGTTAATTAATATTTGACCTAGTACTTGTTAGATGCCTGAGAAACTAACTAAATATTGTGCGAAGCCTCTAGGTTGGTGTTTTTGACTTCAAAGTTGAAAAATATAGACCTGGCAAACAAATCTCGCGTATCTTGTCTTGATACTTTCGATACGTTAAGAGAAATAAAGTCTCTTAAACAAATCGACAGTTGGATTACCTTGTAATATAATTATTTTTGTTGACAATAATCTGGTCGAAGATATTGATTCTTTGCCACAAGATTGATAATATCAACTCCGTCAAGTAGGTATTGTTTATAAATTGAGCAAAGTTTGGAGGTCTGGTGTGAATCGAATCAAATTTGCCACAGTAGTAATGTTGGTGCGATTGAAGTGGGTACCGGGTGACTCAACTCTCTGTGAAGTGGAATTAATGAAATTGTCGAGAGTGACCTCTTTAAATTTCCCCAGGGGACGTCTGTGTCGGCGGCGGCTCCGTATTACACCAAACATAACATTAAATAATTTGAATCACATTTATTATTAAACTTCATTGGTAACAAGCAGTTATTGGTTTGTAAATAAAGTAGATTCTTCTTCTTCTGCTTGTTCTAGTACTGGGTAGGTACTGTTTATTCTCTGATTCACCCCTGGGACGCAGATGTCCAGCTGTCCTTCCATCTCTTTGGCGGTCGTCCAGGGGGTCTGTTGGTTGATGGTATCTCGTCTGCCGCTATTTTCACCACTCTCACTGAATCCGCTCTTTCGACGTGATCTCTCCAGTAACGTCTTCTGTGTTTCTACCCCATCGCACGACATCTTCGGCATCGCAGATCCTCCGAATTTCGGAGTTTCGTACTCTGTCTCGGATGGTTAAAACTGCGATGGGGCGGAGAGTTTTCATCTCGGTGGTTTGCAAGAGACTCTTTGTTCTCGTGGCATCGGCTCTGGTTTCGATGCCGTGTGTCATTATTGGCCTTACACAGGTCTTATATATCTTCATTTTGCTTTCTTTCAACAAGTGTTGGTTTCTCCATATAATAGTTCGCAAGCACCCCGCTACAACGGCAGCCTTATTTGTTTGTTCCTTGACTTCATCGTAAAGGTCACTGCTGCTTGATACTTCAGCGTCCAGGTACTTGAATCGCATAACTTGATCTATTGCCTTATTGAGTTTGCAGCGTACAGGCTGTAGAAGCATATTTCCTTTAAATCCTTTCCATGCCATTGTCCCCTCACCGATGTATGAGAATTGTCACTTGTCAAAATAATTTTGGGTGACAATAAGCGTCAAGAAAGAAATTAACCAGTA
Source organism: Molanna angustata (assembly GCA_963576475.1). Lineage (NCBI taxonomy): Eukaryota > Metazoa > Arthropoda > Insecta > Trichoptera > Molannidae > Molanna > Molanna angustata. The sequence goes on from OY754972.1 coordinate 35,533,455, forward strand.
CAAGTTTGAACAGTAAATTAGAAAACCTTAAACTTGAAATGCACAAAATGAACTTAAATGCCTTAGGTATAGCAGAAATGAGATGGCCAGACTGTGGTGATTTCTGGAGTGGCGAATATAGAGTAATCCATACAGGGTGTATTGAAAATAAACCAGGACAAGGAGGTGTGGGCGTTGTTCTGAACAAGGAATGGGGAAGGCGTGTCAAGGGATATGTGCAATATAGTGGTAGAATTATTCTAGTCAAGATTGAAACAAAATCTGTAGATACTGTGCTAATCCAAGTATACATGCCTACCTCACGCTATGATGATGAAATTGTCGAAGAAGTATATAGTGAATTGGACAAATTGATCCTCAATGTGAAAGCTGAAGAAAATCTGATAGTTATGGGAGACTGGAATGCGGTAGTCGGAGAAGGACAAGAGACAACATGTGTTGGACCTTACGGGCTGGGAACGAGAAATGCTAGAGGAGATAGACTGACAGAATTCTGTGTGAAGCACAAATTAGTAATTGCAAATACTTGTTTTGAGCACCATCAAAGACAACGCTATACATGGAGGTCCCCAGGTGATCGACAAAGACTGCAAATAGACTATATTATGGTTAAAAACAGATTTAAAAACCAAATAAAAGACTGCAGAAGCTACTCAAGTCCAGATATAGACAGCGACCATAATATGGTAATTGCCAAAAGTCTACTGAAATTGAAAAAACTGAAAAAGAGAAACAATCAGAGATGGAATGTCAAAACATTAAAAAGGAGAGAGATAAAAGACAAATTTGTTAAAAAGACACAAGAATGCATAACAAGTAGTGAAGAAGCGAATGAAAACCAGATATGGGAAAATATTAAAAATACAATCAAAACTGCAGCAGCGGAGGCTATTGGAAAAGATAGACCTCAACCAAAGAAGGAATGGATAACAAATGAACTCCTTGAAATGATACAAGAGAGGAGACAGCTAAAGAACGACCCCGATGAAGAAGCCCAAAAAAGTACAAAGCATTGAGAAACAAGATAAACAGAGAATCCCGAACAGCTAAAGAGGCATACTATCAGAAACGATGCTATGAAATAAACGAATGTATGAAAAGGGGAAACGTAGAATCAGCTTATGCTTCTGTAAAAGAGTTTTTTGGGACAAAAACCGGGAAAGGTAATGCTATCGAAGGAGAAGACGGTAAAATAATCTTCGAAGAATCTTTAATCGTCGAAAGATGGAAAAGATATTTGGAAGAGCTATACAATGGAAACAATTATGTCAACATGGAGAATCTGATAGAATGCGAATCTGATGTAGATGCGGATACTTTGGGCGACCCAATCACCAGAGAAGAATTTGACGACGCAATAAAAAGGCTTAAAGATAGGAAATCACCAGGAGTTGATGAAATACCAGCTGAATTAATTAAATCTGCAGGCGAAGGTACTATGGAAGCTATCTATAAGTTGGTCCACATGATATATAAGACAGGAAAAATCCCGGAGGACTTTAAAAAATGTGTTATTGTAACTCTACCCAAAAAACCCGGTACAACCAAATGTGAACAACATAGAACGCTTAGTCTCATATGTCATGCATCTAAAATTCTAACCAATATTATTCTAAAAAGAATCAATCCTAATATAGAGACAATCCTTAGTAAAGATCAATTTGGATTTAGAAGGAGAATGGGAACCAGAGAAGCTATATTATCTTTACGCGTAATTCTCGAAAAAAGAATAAAAAGAAATCAATACACGTATGTTGGCTTTGTGGATCTAGAGAAGGCTTTCGACAAAGTAGAATGGAAGAAACTTTTTGAAATACTAGGTGGGATTGGTGTAAAGTATAGAGACAGACGTATCATCCAAGCTCTTTACAAAAACGAAGCCGCCATAATCAGATGTGGAAAAGAAGAAAAAGAGGCAAATATAAGACAAGGTGTGAGACAAGGCTGCTCTCTCTCTCCAATGCTTTTTAACGGCTATATTCAATGTGCGATAGATGAAATAAGAGAAGTAATGGAACATAGAAGAGGCATCAGAATCCATGGAAAAAAGGTAGATATGATCAGATTTGCAGACGACATCGCTCTGATAACGGATAGTGAAGAAGAACTAAAAGAAACCTTAGAAACTATGGAGTTAGTCCTAAACGAAAAGTACAACATGAAAATAAATAAGGATAAAACTAAGGTACTAACTGTAGGCAGGGATGAACGCCAAATGAATCTACTGATGTCTGGAGCTGCTCTCAAGAATGTGAAAGAATTTGTGTATCTAGGGAGTAGAATCACATGGGATGGCCGTTCAAGTAGAGAGGTGGACAGTCGCATTCACCAGGCAAAACTCGCCTTCAACAAAAAATCCAAGATGTTCGAGTCCAACAACATGGACCTTAAACTCCGAAAGGAACTAGTGAAGACATTTGTATGGAGTATTTTGTTATATGGTTGTGAGACATGGTGCATAGGTGAAAGAGAACGCAAAAGATTGGATGCCTTCGAGATGTGGACCTATCGCCGAATGCTTGGCATATCTTGGAGGGACCATATAACAAATGATGAGGTTCTCAGCAGAATTAAGGAAACCAGGCACCTGTCAAACACCATATCGAAAAGGCGTGCAAATTGGATAGGCCATGTGTTGCGACACGAGGATCTCCTACATATCATCTTAGAGGGAATGGTTGAGGGTACAACTGGCAGAGGGCGTCCCCGCCGGGAGTATTTAGAACAGGTGTGCCGCGACATGCATTGTACCTCTTACACGGAGATGAAAAGAGTCGCTGAAGACCGAGCGGAGTGGAGGAGGAGATGCATCAATTTAATGCTGCCAACCAATCTTCAAGATTGAAACAAAAGAAGAAGAAGAAGTTTGAAGACCACTGCGTGTGGATGTGTGCACAGAAAAAATAATCAGTGAACCAAAGAAGCATCGGTGAGATCGTTTATAATACAGTCCACTACCTTCCATCTTTAAGACCCATCACCTGATGTTTTCTACATAATATTTTGGCCCTTCTAACCGAATTTGAAGTGTTTTTTTGTGTTATTTGTTGCGAATTCTGCATGTTGCGGTGGTTTCAAATAGTAATTTGTAGGTACTCAATTTTGTTACAATATTATGGTGATTAATTATCACATAATATTATTTTGTGATTATTGTGAGGTATAATAAGGTACCATATTAATGTTAATAACATTATTGTGAATGCAGTCGGGTAGAATAAAATACCACATTATTATTGATACAGTGAATTTGTGTTTGCATGCAATTATAGTGGAAAGAAATTCCTTCAATAAATAGAATATTTGAAATAATTCGAAGTCAATTGCAAGTATTAAAATTTTCACGTCAGAGTAATTCACAAGTAAAGCGTAATAATTATAATCATAAATCAGACAAAGGGTTTGTAGGTAATATTCGCCAACTTGAATGCTATATGTGTAAGGGTAGTCATACGATACACAATTGTGACACATTTATTAATAAAACTGTATCAGAGAGAAAGGATATTGTCTCTAAATTGAAATTATGTTTTTGTTGTTTTGGAAAACATCTTATAAAGGATTGTAAGTCTAACAAAAAGTGTCAAACTTGTGATAGGAAACATAATGTGTTATTGCATACTGATAATTCATCAGTAGTAGGTATTTGCCATAAAGGGATTCGGGGTAATGAATCTATTGGTCAAGTGATATTAGGAACAATTATAGAATATGTCCAGGGAAAAGATGGGCAATTTTATAAGGCCAAGTGTTTAGTTGATTCTGGAAGTCAGGTTACTTTGATGTCTGGGAAGTTTTGTAAAAATATAGGATTCTATACAAAAGGGCATTCTGTATCATTGACAACGCTGTCTTCTACTAATATTGATGTAAAGGGTTCTATGCAATTTTGTTTATTTAATAATAAATATAACAAGTCGCTATTTGTAAAGAGTGTAGTGGTGGATGCGCTTCCACCAAACTTGCCTAGGAGAGATTTATCTCATCAGTGTAGAGTTTCGACTCAAGATTTAGAATTGGCAGATAATGAATTTTGGAAAAGCAGTAATATTGATATATTATTAGGTGCTGACATGTATGGAAAATTGTTTACAGGAAATTGTAAAAAATTATCAGAAGTTAAATTTAAAGATATAACTTTGTATTAACCACGTTTTTTGGTTGAAACGATGCGACCGGTTTCGGAACTAACCGTTCCCTCATCAGGCTAACTTTCAACTGAAACAGAATGTGACGACGTGCTTACAAGAAATCTATGGGGGCGGAGGTAGAGGTAGGGTGGGGGTACTTAGGGTTGGGTCTTGTGCAGGGTGGGTCCGATTGGCTGAAGGATTAGAAGTAAAAGGAAACATATTTAATAATGGACTGAAAGATAAATTTAACTGATTGTTTATTATGTTCTGTTTTGAATTAATACACTTTTTAATTTCTAGCGACTCTAAATTATCAAGACGGAGACCTACTTTGTTGACGTGTAAAATTTTTGTTCCCGATTGCATATTAAATTGATGATCATTAAGTACTAAGTGTTCTGCGAATTCCGAAAAATTATCATTGTTTATACATCTAATATGTTCTTTTACTCTAGTCTCAAAGTTCCGTCCTGTTTTTCCTATGTAGACTGCAGAGCAGTCTCCACATGTCAGTTGGTATACGCCGGAGTTTTCCATTTTATTATCTTTATCTTTGGAATTCATTAAACTTTTTCCAATATTATTGTCAGTGTAAAATGCCGGTCTTATGTCTTTTGGTAAGAAATTTGAGACTAATTGGGATAAATTATTAACAAACAATATGCGTCTCCATCTATATTCATCTTTTTTGATATTTGTATTATAACTATGTAGGTATCTATTGACGTTAATATTTTTTATTTTTTTATTTAAAATAGAGTCTATCAATTTACTGTTATAACCATTATTGTATGCAATCTGTTTTATTGTATTTAGTTTTTTATTAAAATTATTTGATGATAGTGGTATATTTAGTAATCTATGGACCATGGAATGATAAGCGGAATGTTTATGGGATGCTGGATGGTTGGATGTATTGTGGATAGTTGTATCTGTATAGGTCGGTTTACGATATATATCAAATTCAATTTTATTATTTACTATTGTCAATTTTAAATCTAAAAAATTAAGTGTTTTTTCCTTTTCTATTTCCAATGTGAACTGAATCTTAGGGTGAAACGAGTTTATAAAATTTAAGAGCAACTTTAATTGTCGATCAGTACCGGTAAAAATGCAAAATATATCGTCCACGTATCTCTTCCATAAAAGTATATATGTATTTCAATAAAACCGAATTTGATCCAAATATTTTATTTTCTAAGAAATCTACAAAAATGTCGGCTATAAGTGGACTTGTACGGGCTCCCATTGGTAATCCTTCTTTTTGTTGGTAAACAACATTATCATACTGGAAATAGTTTTGACTCAAGCAAACCTCTAATAATCGTTTCAAATCATTTGTTATATCTAAGGGGAGATCCGAGTTGTTAAGTAAACTGTCTATTATGTTTTTGCTTTCTTTTATTGGTATATTAGTAAAGAGACTTATTATATCAAAAGATATTAGTTTGGCATTACTTGGAATCACTAAGTCTTTAATTATATTTACTAGTTCAATGGAATTTTTAACTGTAAATTTTGGTTTGAATATGTTTGCTTGATTTATTATGTTAACAATATGGGCTGATAGTTTAAATGATGGGGAATTACAACACGATACTACCGGGCGAATGGGTTTTTCCTGTTTGTGTATTTTTAAAAGGCCGTATAACTTGGGTGTTTTTGGATTCATATCTACTAACTGATTTGGGCGTATTTTTTTTATTATATCACTCTTGCAAAGTTTTAAAGCGCTCTTTACGGCATCTTGATACTTATTCGTCGGATCTTTTTCTAGCTTTATGAAGTCGTCGTTGTTTAAATTTATGAAGTCGTCGTTGTTTAAATTTATGAAGTCGTCGTTGTTTAACAACTCGGATCTCCCCTTAGATATAACAAATGATTTGAAACGATTATTAGAGGTTTGCTTGAGTCAAAACTATTTCCAGTATGATAATGTTGTTTACCAACAAAAAGAAGGATTACCAATGGGAGCCCGTACAAGTCCACTTATAGCCGACATTTTTGTAGATTTCTTAGAAAATAAAATATTTGGATCAAATTCGGTTTTATTGAAATACATATATATTTTTATGGAAGAGATACGTGGACGATATATTTTGCATTTTTACCGGTACTGATCGACAATTAAAGTTGCTCTTAAATTTTATAAACTCGTTTCACCCTAAGATTCAGTTCACATTGGAAATAGAAAAGGAAAAAACACTTAATTTTTTAGATTTAAAATTGACAATAGTAAATAATAAAATTGAATTTGATATATATCGTAAACCGACCTATACAGATACAACTATCCACAATACATCCAACCATCCAGCATCCCATAAACATTCCGCTTATCATTCCATGGTCCATAGATTACTAAATATACCACTATCATCAAATAATTTTAATAAAAAACTAAATACAATAAAACAGATTGCATACAATAATGGTTATAACAGTAAATTGATAGACTCTATTTTAAATAAAAAAATAAAAAATATTAACGTCAATAGATACCTACATAGTTATAATACAAATATCAAAAAAGATGAATATAGATGGAGACGCATATTGTTTGTTAATAATTTATCCCAATTAGTCTCAAATTTCTTACCAAAAGACATAAGACCGGCATTTTACACTGACAATAATATTGGAAAAAGTTTAATGAATTCCAAAGATAAAGATAATAAAATGGAAAACTCCGGCGTATACCAACTGACATGTGGAGACTGCTCTGCAGTCTACATAGGAAAAACAGGACGGAAATTTGAGACTAGAGTAAAAGAACATATTAGATGTATAAACAATGATAATTTTTCGGAATTCGCAGAACACTTAGTACTTAATGATCATCAATTTAATATGCAATCGGGAACAAAAATTTTACACGTCAACAAAGTAGGTCTCCGTCTTGATAATTTAGAGTCGCTAGAAATTAAAAAGTGTATTAATTCAAAACAGAACATAATAAACAATCAGTTAAATTTATCTTTCAGTCCATTATTAAATATGTTTCCTTTTACTTCTAATCCTTCAGCCAATCGGACCCACCCTGCACAAGACCCAACCCTAAGTACCCCCACCCTACCTCTACCTCCGCCCCCATAGATTTCTTGTAAGCACGTCGTCACATTCTGTTTCAGTTGAAAGTTAGCCTGATGAGGGAACGGTTAGTTCCGAAACCGGTCGCATCGTTTCAACCAAAAAACGTGGTTAATACAAAGTTATATCTTTAAATTTAATTTGTTAAATATGAACCACAAAGTTAACATTCAAACATTTGAAAAAATTATCAGAAGATTTATATGCATTTGAGACCATATTTGGGTTTGTAATTTTAGGTCAAGATTTTGTACATGATAACAATGAGTTGTTAGCATGTTTTGTATCATCTGATGTGTTAGATGAAAAATTAAAAGGGTTTTGGGAAATAGAAGAGGTAAACACAGTATCAAGTAGTAGGAAAATGTCACATTCGGATGAGGAATGTGTTCAGTTATACAATGATTTACATTATCGTAATGACGACGGTAGATTTGTAGTACCGCTCTTATTAAAAAAAGATATTCACGTACCATGTGTTGGTACTTTTGGTTTTGCTCTTAAAAGATTAACTAATATGGAACAAAAATTTTGTAATAATGTGGAAATTAAACTTGAATATACAAAGTTCATGAAGGAATATGAGATGTTAGGACACATGAAAGAAGTTCCTTTACAAGGCGATCCAAATGTATATTATATTCCTCATCACTGTGTTCTGAAACCTGATAGTTTATCTACTAAATTGAGAGTTTTTTTTGACGGCAGTTCTAATATGAACGCAACTGGTGCATTAAACAAATATTTACATGTAGGTCCAAAGTTGCAAAAGGATATAATAGAATTATTGTTAAGGTTTAGAATCTATAAAATCGGGTTTTCTGCTGACATAACTAAAATGTATAGACAAATATCTATCAGGCATGAAGATAGAAGATATCAGCATGTATTGTGGCGAGAAGATCCCTCACAAACTGTCAAAGAATATGAGTTATGCACTGTGACATATGTTTTAGGAAGCTCACCCTATAATGCAATTCAAACAATAAATCAGTTAGCTTTGGATGAAAGTGATAAATACCCATTAGGTGCTAAAGCTCTTCGTGATAGTACATATGTAGATGATATTATATGCGGTGATCATAATATTGAAGATGCTATTATTTTACGAGATCAGTTGATTACTATTTTACGAAGTGGTTGTTTTGAATTGTCAAAATGGGCAACTAACTGTCCTGAATTTATTCAAGATTTTAATAAATCTGATAGCAGTGTGATATGTTTTGCTGAAGACAGTAATCATATTAAATTATTAGGAATTAAATGGGATTTTGTGAATGATGTTTTTAGTTATCAGATTAAAAAAATTGATATTAAATATACAAAGCGTATGATTCTATCGGTCGTTTCATCTATATATGACCCTGTAGGATGGATCACTCCGTTTACATTTTTATTGAAAAGTTTCATTCAAAATTTGTGGAAAATGAAATTGGGATGGGATGATATTATTCCAGAATCCACGAAAGTGCAGTGGAATAAAATAGTTGATCAAATGTCTTTTTTAGAGGAATTTAAATTGAGTAGGTTTTTTGGAACAAGCGTTGATAGTCAGTGTTATTTAGTTGGCTTTTCTGACGCCTCTAATGACGGATATAGCGCTGTTTGTTATTTGGTTACTGAGGATAGTAAACAAATATCTCTGGTGACCGCCAAGTCTAAGGTTGCTCCAATTTAGATGCAAACGATACCACGCTTGGAGCTCTGTGGTGCATTATTATTATCAAAATTAATTAAATATACTTTATCTGTATTTCAAGATGCAATTATTATAAAGGATGTATATATGTACACAGATTCTAGTATTGTTTTGTCGTGGCTTAAAACACCATCATATCTATTAAAATTATTTGTTGCAAATCGAATAGAACGTATTTGGGAAAACGTGCCTCATGGAAAATGGTTTCATGTTAGATCTCAATGTAATCCAGCAGATTGTGCATCTAGAGGATTATATCCAAAAGAATTAGTTGGTCATACGTTGTGGATAAACGGTCCAGAGTGGCTGTTAGAACCTGTTGACAGATGGCCACGGTGCGATGATTATATTGTACCTGCACAATTGCCAGACTATAAAGGGTTAGTTAATCAATCTAATGCTTTAATTTTAGAAGATAAAGATAGATTAGGATTGTATAACATAACTAATAAATATACAAAGTTAACACGTGTAGTAGCTTGGATTTTAAGGTTTAAAAATAATTGTCTGTTGAATGTTAATAATCGCACTAAAGGAGATTTGTGTAATAGGGAAATGGAAATTAGTTTACAAGCAATTATAAAATATGATCAGAGTTTATATTTTATGAAGGATATTAATATGTTAAAATACAAAAATCAATGCGATAATCCTCAATGCAGAAGTTGAATTGTTTTATAGATAAACAGGGACTTGTCAGAGTGGGCGGAAGAATTAGATATTCTGCACTACCTGATAAAATGAAATTTCCAATATTATTGCATAAGCATAGTGAGTTTGGAAAATTATTGATAAATTATTTTCATATATCATATTTGCATGTGGGTCCCAGATCACTGCAACATTTAATACAACGGAAATATTGGATTGTTTCAGCGAGAAACAGAATTAAGTCTGTTTTGTCAAAGTGTCTTGTGTGTAAGCGATTTAGTGCTTCACCAGTGCAGCCAATAATGGCTGACTTGCCTGCTATTCGGGTTACTCGTCATCGACCATTCATAAACATATCAATTGACTTAGGCGGGCTGTTTATTTTTAAGGAAAATAAACGTCGCAATTCGAAAACGTATAAGGCATACTTTTGTGTTTTCGTATGTATGACTACAAAGGCCATACATATTGAAATTGTCAATGAATTATCTACTAGTACATTTATTGCTTGCTTAGAGAGATTTGTATCTCGACTTGGTTTATGTACTACAGTATATAGCGATTGCGGAACAAATTTGGTTGGCACACGTAAATATTTGACTGGAGTTTTTAAATTTTATAGTGACTGTATCCAGGATACAGATTTTCGAAATTTCTGTCTCGAAAAATGCATCGATTGGCATTTGAATCCTCCTAAAGGTCCACATTTTGGTGGCCTACATGAGATCAACGTAAGATCTATAAAGTATCACTTAAAGCGAGTTGTTGGCAACCAAGTGATGACTTATGAGGAATTTAATACAGTATTAATTAAGATCGAGGCGGTAGTGAATTCCAGACCACTTGTTCCTATGTGTAATGATATTGACAGCATAGATGCCTTAACGCCAGCTCACTTTATTATAAGTGAGGTATTGGTTGGTATTCCAGAGTATGACGTCACAGATATTAAATTGAATAGGTTAGATAGATGGCAGATGATCACAAGAATGTATCAGGATTTTTGGAAACGTTGGAGTGTGGAATACCTCACTTCACTTCAACAGCGTAAAAAGTGGTTCACTTCAGTGCCTAATATACAGGTGGGAGATTTAGTGTTAGTGAAAGAAGAAAGGTTACATCCTTTACAATGGAAATTGGGAAGAATTGTGGCTACCATGCCAGGAAAGGATAATATTGTACGGGTGGTAAAAGTTAAGACAAAAGAGGGAATATTTGTTCGACCTGTTGTGAAAATATGTCCCTTAGATGTTTAATAGAAATAGTTAAGAATAATGTTAGTCTTATAGTTTTAGTTGGTTATTATAACAATTAAGTTAAATGTGTTTTCGTTATGACAGAAAGGTCTGTCTATTTTTTTCATTGATATAGTCTGTGAACTATCTTTTTGAATTTTTTTTAATGTGATTTTGTTGTGGATAGTATGTTATTGAATTTTTTTTGTGTGTTTGTAATTTCATGAATTGGACAATGTGGAGTTTTATTTTGTGATGGCTGCATTAGTGATATGAGTTTGTTAAAAGTTAATTTTGTTTGTGGCCACCGTGATATGTACAATTCGTCAAATTTTGTTTAAAATTTGAGTGGGCGGTTATGTAGAAGCATATTTCCTTTAAATCCTTTCCATGCCATTGTCCCCTCACCGATGTATGAGAATTGTCACTTGTCAAAATAATTTTGGGTGACAATAAGTGTCAAGAAAGAAATTAACCAGTACAAGTTTGAAGACCACTGCGTGTGGATGTGTGCACAGAAAAAATAACCAGTGAACCAAAGAAGCATCGGTGAGATCGTTTATAATACAGTCCACTACCTTCCATCTTTAAGACCCATCACCTGATGTTTTCTACACAGGCTGTTTTGAAGTTACCATGCTCTTTGTTTTTTCTATGGAGATTTTCATGTTATATTGTTGCACCGATATGTGGAATTTGTGCCGGAGTCTTTGGAGGTCATCTAAAAAAGTCTCGGGACTCTCCTGAGTGTGACTGCGGTGCGGAGAGGCAGACTGTGAGCCATGTGGTGTCTGAGTGTGCTTTAAGAGCTTTTGGGGGGGACCCCTCGGAATTTATGGTCCTGAGTGAAGCAGCGGCCAATTATCTAGAAAACTTAGATTTTATTTTTTAACTTTTGACGGGCACTACAGTGTGACATATTGTTGTGATATACTAACTTTCGTGACCATAAGATAAATAAATATCTAAAAAAGTAGATTATATTCAATAATTAGTAAGTTGTTTCAAAATAAGGTACCTACATCCTACATTCTACAAAGAACCTACTCTATTGCCATTATTCATGCGTTATTCTATGAGAAACATCAAGGAATTTTTGAGGCTTTAACCAAGCAATTAAAGGGTTATTAAAATATTAATTACGGAATTACTTAATTGAGATCTTCTCTCTTTCTTCTGCGGTTTTATTCCTGGGATTGGTTTGCAGCAATTTCTTCAATTATTTTCTTTCATTCTGGTCTTGTGCGGCTTTTTTGAAATCAACATATTATGATGAGCAGCGCACATCTACCAGCAGATCCTTCAGATACTCTCAGCGTGGGTGTCCCCTAGAGCTTGTCCCTTCAGTCATACCTTCCATTATGGCATGCAAGGGGCCCTCTTGTCGTATTACATGGTCGATCCATCTTGCACGCCTTTCGGACAATTTCTTGAGCAGGCGCCTTCCTCCTTCGAATCTTTGGAGAACCTCCTCATTCGATTTGTGGTCTCTCCAAGAAATTCCTAATAGTCTTCTATAGGACCACATCTCCACTAACCTCCAGTCTCCTTTTATCTCTTTCTGGTAGGCACCATGTCTCGCAGCCGTACATCAAGATACTCCATACATAGGTCTTTATGAGTATTATTCTTAGTTTTAGGTCTATATTATTGTTTGACTATTATTTTTGATCTTTTATTAAATGCGAGTCTTTTTTGATGTATACGGCTGTTGACCTCGCTCTTAGACCGATCGTCCCGTGTTATTTTGCTTCCGAGGTAGAAAAACTCCATGGTGTTTTATATAGTTGAACTCCCGATCTTCATTCAACATTTTATTTGTAGGTAAATATGGGTTGATAATGGCATAGGTACTTTGAAATAAAATAAATTTATTACAGAATTATATGATTTTTCAATAGTACAGTATTTTAATCTTTCATTCACTCATTCATTCATATCATCACGGCATATTACGAGACGTGCGTGTATCCCCACACACACCAGTTCCGTCTCAACTAAAAGGGTACTACATTAAGAATGGGTGAGGAACTAATAGGTATGTTATTTTGCCTGTTGTATTTTCAATTAGGATAATTTTATGCCGCTGTCATATTTCTCACAGCTAGGTGCCATATTACTTTAAAAATGTGAAAACGAAAGTATTTAATGTAAAAAATATGAACGCGATTGAGAGAACTCTTCGCAGGGTTACGTCTTCGATTGAGATTGGGGGTCGGCTGAGTGATATTTGATCGAATCATGACTGGAAGGTGCTGGTCAACAGTCGTACCAACTCAACGATGCTAATTGCGCAGACGCGAACTATAGGCGCTACAAATTTAATTTTTATATAAACAAGATGACATGTACCCGTTACATCTTACCCGAATTTGAATCTTTCCTCGACTGATTTTGTTCACCGATAGTACAAGCATTTAAGGCCATATGGATGCACACAGATATGCACACAAAATTACCTTCTATACATGAAACACGAAGTATAATAAACAGTAAAATTTAGAGGTTTTTTTAAATAGCATAAGTTGTAATTAAAATATTAATATATTTAATTCGCCAGTGGAGAGAATTTCACATTCTTTTTCGATTGAAGTAAAAATCCACTTCATAGGTCTTGAAGCATTTTTGTTTTTTAACAAGAAAATAGGATTTATCAAAACTAATTTTACAAAAAATGTATAAATCAAATTATATTTTAAAAATTTACACAATAGAATAACGCTACGTCCTACGTAGGCGATTCAAAGCGAACGCGATTGCGAAGCGATGCGGTGCGGATACAAGCGAATTCAATGCGATGCGGTGCGACGCGGCGGCTCTGTCCTACGTGTGCGCGAATCGTTCCCTCTGCCGCCAGCTACTGTCATGGATGTACGTATATAAAATACTCAAGAATTATGTACGGCAGAGAAGTGAAACTAATATTGTGTACTTAGAGAGGCATATTTATGGGGGATATAACGATATAACGTTGTGACCCGCTGTGCTGCTAATTTATATGAGGTCTGGCGGTCACGAGATTTTCGTGACTTTGACGCTCTCCAAAGACTGAAGAGAGCTAGTGCAAGGACAAGAATGTGGGGGGTGTACTCATATATTCCCTTGACTAAGCATAAATGATTGTTTTATAGGAGAACGAGTTTGGTCGTGATAGGCTACGAGCTTGCGACCACTGGACTAATAACCCAGCGCTCTAACTGTCTTCTAAAAAAACTAATTATATACAAATTTTCAAAATCAGTCTCTGAATTAGGTATTTTAAAATTTATGTACCTACCTATTCTCCTTCGAATTAAGGTATCATCTTTCAACAATGTGCTTGTTTTTATTTGAAAAACATGAGTTTAATAATTTTGTTTCGAAAACCACTCAAATTATTTTACATTGTGTAAATAAATTACTATCTGAATCTTAAGTCATAAACAAAGAAAGCACTGAGACTATAAAAGAAAGTGAAAGTTTTATTCTCGAGTTACTGTTGGTGTTAGTCTTCCATTGCAACAGTTTTATCTTGACTGTAAGTTCAACTTGATATTATTGTATTCCAAAATATCATCCTTGATAATACTCGTACTCACTAAGACTTTGACAAACTTTCCTAATTATTCTTATGAGGAAATCTCAAAGGCATGATGTCGCATTGTGATAATTAAGAAATAATTTCCCCTGAAAACGATATCTCGAATTAGAGATAAATTTCTTACTTAATTCGTAACAATGGAGGGGAAAAAAGCAGCAATAATTAAATACTAAGATAGGTATTTTATTTATTTTACAAACGATAATAGATGAAAACGAAACAATGATCATAATGATGTTTACTTCTTCTTCTTCTTCTTATTTTAGATCGTAGATCTGTTTTTTTCGAGAAAGCTATTCCTGTGAAGCTGAGGTCCAGCTATCTTTCCACCCCTTCGGTGGTCTTCCGGGAATAGTGATGAGCAAATGCAAGACCAAGACCAAGACCGGGGTGGTCTTGGTCTTGGTCTTGGTCTTGCACCCGCGGTCTTGGTCTTGGTCTTGCGTTTACAAGTATAGTCTTGGTCTTGGTCTTGGTCTTGCATACATAGTCTTGGTCTTGGTCTTGGTCTTGCAGCAAGAGTCTTGCAAGTCTTGCACTTTTATGAGTAGGTAAAGTAGGTACATATTCGATTTTTTTTAATGAAACCTAAATTTTCCTTAAAGTAAACATGTTATATAATTTTAGGTATCAAACATATATAATCTAAGATCAAATTATTACAATTTTTGGAAAAAAAAAATCACCAAACTATGAAATATCGTTTATATGTCGTCTTGAAATTTCTGTATTTTTATAACTTTTCATATTATGTTGTTATTATAGTTATAAAAATAAAAAATGAAATACAAACATGTTGAAGAATTTAAGATCCATAACGTCGATGTATAAGCTGAAGTGAATCAAAACTAAAATCATTGTCTGAATATAATAAATCTTTCAAAGATTATTCTTATGAAAATATCTAACAAAATATTTTTCTAGTCATGAACATTGATGTAAATTATATAAGTCATGCGATATGCGATACAGACATGCGATAGTATGTTTAGTTAAAGAATACGCACAGAAATAGAAACCCCTAAATACAAACAATTGAATATTTTAAGATATTTTGTACTCTATACAAAACATGTAGGTATGTATGTCAAGATAGGGTAGAATGGAGAGGTCAGTCCTTCCTTCTTACCCAGAATATGAAAACAGTTTGATGTTATGTATTTATTTTGAAGATTAAGTATCAAACTATTTAGTCACCTTAGATCAATGATATTATATTTCATTGCCTTATAATATATTGTGTATAGGTCACTGCCACACAATTTTTATGAAATGTCGTCACTAAACTATTTTATTACAATAATTGTTAAATTTTGAGATGCCTTACAAATTGTATGAAAAGATGTCGTCACTAAATTCAATTTTTATAAAAAATGTTAAAAAACATTACATACAAAATGAATATGTCCTTGCTAAACAAGTACATATATATGTATCTTCCTACTTTCCCTAAAATAAGCATAAATGCTTATGCTATAGGTGAAAGAAAACGGTCAAGGCAGGATTCGAACTGACAACCACTGGATTACTAGCCCAGCACGCTAACCGCTCTGCCATCGACCCATCTAATAATAATCTATTTATATAACATATATGCTGAGTAGCCTCTAAGCTGACTTTTTTTACTCCAAAGTTGAAAAAAACACGAAAAATATAGACCTGGCATACAAATCTCGCGTATCATCGCTTGATATGTTAAGAGAATAAATTCCCTTAAACAAATCGACAGTTGTTGTTGGAAAATAAGAAAACTTAAAATATTTATTAATGTGTGTTTTTAGTTTGATACGTACTCTTAAATTGTGTCTCATGTGTTACATGCAACTCGTGAAATAATGAATATATCTTCCAACTTACTTGAATGATAGATATTTATGTAGGTATAATATTATATCATGTCAAAACTCGCACAGAAACATATACCTACGTCCTACACAGGATGTTAAAATATGAACCGTGCCAGATTCAAAATGTCTTATTTCGTGCAAACTCATGCAAAAATATGCTTTTATGATAGTAACATAAATGTCATGTTTGTCTAACGGCGGCGTAACACAAGAGAAGTACTAATCCTTTCTTTGACATACATACCGCTCGTTCAGAGCCGAGTGCCGTGTTTTTTTTATTAATAATTGATTTTATTTTATTTCCTTGTATGGTAAATTTAATTAATCATTTTTTTATTGTTTAATTAAAATAATGTGCATCTATTATTAAAAGTGGAAAAAATGTTATGCTTTTAGAAAATTGGCTTTTTCAATCTAACTTCATACAAAGATTTCTTAAATTTGTATGTACCTACTAGTGATCATCCAATGGTCAAACAATCATACGTAATTCTGAAGTTTGAAAGTCATTGAGGTTCTTTTTGTCAAAGAGTATACCTCTATATTGCTTATGTATGTATATACATAGGTACCCTCTTCTATGGGTACCCTATATAATATTAATTAAATTACATTCTTTTACAAATACATCATTAGAGTACGTGTTGTTTGCCTTAAGTACTTACTGTTTATTAAATATTGTTTCACAGTAGATATTATGTATTTTTACTTAACATGGTTGAACCACTGCGTTTGACATTGGCAATATGAACGTAAAAAATCAATGGTTTGATGTGAAATATTTTAACTCTCCACTACCCCCGAAGGTGATATAGTGCGGAGTTATGAATTTGAAATTTTTAAGGGTATTCTTTTTATTGCAGATTATTAACTAGTATCATGGTGAGATTGTATTCTGAAAGTTTCATCACAATGTATCTGTGTGTGTTCTATGTGCTGTGTGCTATGTACGGCGTGTTCATTTTACTTTATTGATTATAGACTAAAGTACTCATTCAATTCTTTTCAAATTTGTATATCTTATACTCGCTTAGACCCCATTAGATTTTGAAACATATCTGATCAGTGTTTCTCAATTTTTTTAACTGTCAAATATTTCAAAGTGATCCCAAGCTTGGGAAACTTAAAATTTTGTATTTTTATTTTTAAATTGCTAAAAAGGCACATTACTTTCATAAAATGGCATTAAAAAATAAGTTTTCATAATAAAATATTGAAATAAAAAATAAATTAAGAAACTCGTTTCATGAAAATGTTAAAAATTTGAAAACGGAACGACACGCATTATTAATAAAATAAAATGAAAAGTAGCTGAGAGGCACCGGCTTAGAATAGTGCTTCCACTCTTTTCTATTACTGTTTTCGAGTGTCCCGTTAGAGCCGGGTAATCGAAAATACAACAGGCAACAATAACATCTGACATAGTTCAGCAATGAGGTTCACCACCCATGCTGAATGTAGTGCCTTTTTAGGTGAGACGAGACTGGTGTGTGGGTATACACATATGTGTTGTGCTCCCTTTTATAAGGCAATGCACACCCGCACACCTTTCGCTGGTTACCGCACATTGTGGGATATGCCGTGATGGTATGAATGAATGAATGAAAATGCATCATTATTTTGTATTATTATACATTTAAAAAAAACATAGACTATCTTATATAACAAAAATCTATGTGATTTAGCAAAAAAAAATATTTATTACATTTATTTATGGCAAATTAACATTTTTTTTCCATACAAACCAAAAGACATATTAATTCAATGAAAGTTAGATCAGAGAAATCAATAACAGGATTACTTTACAAAAATACAAAATTTAGCTATTCATACTAATAAGAAAATCTAAACACTTAAAAATATATACATGCATACATATGTACATACATACCCATATATACATAGATACATAATATTCCAACTGTCGACACGTTCAAGATAATTTATTTATCTTAATGAATCGTCAGTATTAAGAGAATTTTATGCCAGGTCTATATCTTTCATGTTTTTTTCAACTTTGAAGTCAAAAAACACCAACTTAGAGGCTTAGTGTGTCTGTGTGTGTCCCTTATATGTATATTTAATGCTTTGTTTGCATATTCATTCAATCGATAAAATAAATAGGTACATTATTATGATTTTCTAATTGACTGTGATGAATATTTTTATTTGTATTGTGTATAATTGTAATTGTAAATGGCCTTCGGCAGTATTATTCGTATTAAAATTAAATAGTTGTAACGTGCTCCATAGGAATGGTATTTTCAAAGTTGAAAAAACCATGAAAAATATAGATCTGGCATACATATCTCGCACATCTTGGATTGAAACTTTTATCGGTCTGTTAATAGAAATAAATTCTCTTGAACAAATCGAAATTTGGAAAACATTAAATAAAATAATTAATTGTATTTACTTTATGCACAAGGTAAAGTACCTACACTTGCAACGCCTCTGAGTACGTTTGTTTACATCGGCCAAAATTATTGTCTCGAAGAATAATATTATTTTATTCTTTTACACACCGCGGTCAATTAAATATGACATTTGCTCTAGTAATGATAAGAGTTATTTTTGCATCACGTAAACGTAATATGAGACAATTTGAATCTGAGATGTTGACTTCCTGTGTATACACGCACGTGTTCATAGTATAATAAATATTTGTACCTATTTTAAACCGATATGTAAATTTCATTCTTAAAGAAGTACCTACCTAGAAATTACATTTTGGTAACTACACCTATTTATTATTATGAATTCATTTAACAATGAAACAAAATTATTTAAATTATAAATTATTTTTATACCATTTTTATAAAATGATGTCATAAAATTCGATCTTTGTATGTTATTTTAAACCATACTACTAGTTGCATGTAACACATGAGATCCAACTGTTGATAGCGATAGTACCTATGTATAGTTGAAGAATAAGTACCTACCAAACTATAAACCCAAAAATCAAAATTATTGAATATTTTAAGATATTTTGTTTTCTATACAACACATGTAGGTATGTATGTCAATATAGGATAGTGTGGAGGTCAGTCCTTTTTCCTACCCGGAATATGAAACCAGCATGATGGTATGTATGTATGTTTGGAGATTTAAGTATCAAACTATTAAGTCTTCTTACATATTGTGTATAGGCGACTGCCATACAAATTGTATGAAGCGATGTCGTAAATTTTTATAAAAATTGTTAAAAAAAAATGGAGATGTAATACTACAATGCTAATGAGGTGTTTCGGCTTTTTGCGATATTTTTAAAAATTATGGAAATATAGGCAGTTAAACACATAAATTTGTCATAAAAAATATATTAAAAAAGAAACTCTGTAATTTTTTTGAATAATTAAATTTGAGATTTTGTATTTGTCTATATTCATACCAATTTTCAACGTACTAGCTTTTATGCTTTCTGAGATATATGGAAAAATAAAGTGAAAATTCAAAAGTTGATAACTCCTGACTGAAACAAAAATTCAAAATTCTAAGTATAACAGTTTTGTAGGCCTATTACTGTTTATATACTCTGAAATTTTCGGTTCTGTGAATTGAGCGGATCAAAAGTTAATACGGGGGACGGACACACACACACACACACATACACACAGAGACTCACGAAATGTTCTACTCCGAATTCTGAGTAAATCCGTCTATGGAACATATATGCTGCGAAGCCTCTATGTTGGTGTTTTTTGACTTCAAAGTTGGAAACACCGTGAAAAATATAGACCCTGCATACAATCTCGCGTATCTTGAATTTAAACTGCCTCTTCCTTCAAGAGAATTTCATTCCCTTAAACGAATCGACAGTTGGATAAGTCATTTACTGTCGTTCCAATGCAATTTCTATGAGTAATATGTCAACATATTGAAAAAATGCAAGACCGCAAGAGTCTTGCATTTAAGTCTTGCAAGACTCTTGGTCTTGCAAGCATGGTCTTGTTCTTGGTCTTGTTCTTGCGTACCTGGTCTTGGTCTTGTTCTTGCAGTGAAGTATGTGGTCTTGGTCTTGGTCTTGGTCTTACAAAAATGCAAGACCAAGACCAAGACTCCAAGACTTGCAAGACTTTTGCTCATCACTATCCGGGAAGGCGATGCCCTAGTGGGATTTCATTTGCCGATATGGATGGGATTCGAGATGCGTCCATCCTGTTGACATGGTCCCTCCAAAATCTTCTCCTAGCTCTACTCCATCGTATGATGTCCTCGGTTTCACAGGTCCATACAATTAAAATGATGTTTACATATTATTTATTTATCGTATGGCAGCACAGTACATCACAAATTAGAATATTATGATTATAGTAATATATATAGATATTATTATGTTAAGGTTGAGCGCAGGGTCAAGATTCCTGCTTGTCAGAAATCTTGACCCATATATAATTAAAAGTAAAACAATATTTTGATTCTACATGAATATAATTTATGCGATTTACCATATCCTTTCCTCCCCTTGTACTTTCCTTTCTTATCCCTGTCCTTTCGCAATCCTTTCTTTTTTCCATTTCCTTTTTTTTATTTTATCTGTTTTTTTTATAAATATTACAGAAAAACAGTTTATTGTATGTTTGCAATGGGTATATTACATGTATTTAGTTATAAACCTTATTTAGTTATAAAGTTCTGTTTAAAGGTCAAGTTGAATAAGATATGTAATTGCAAAAAAATGTTTCTACAATTAAGATACATACATACCATCACGCCATATCCCTTACGGGGTAAGCAGAGAGAGCCGAGCGCCATACTCCTTTATTTTTGACACACGTTCCTTACTTCATTTACATCCATGCATCTCATCATACTTTCTCGTCAATTTTTCAAGCTTCTTATATTTCCTTCATTCAAAATATCATTCACATGGTCATATTGGTCATGCCATCACTTTCTGGGGGAGTGGCCCCTGCTATTTACTTCATGTCTTACATTCATGTATATTTCTTTGGTCAGTCGGTTATTATTCATTCTTTAATTATGTCCAAACCACCTCGAGGAATTCACTTTCGTAACAAGATAGAAAATAAAAAAAATAACTACCATCGTACATATATTATTTAGCCATTTGTATCCGCGTTCAAAGCGAATAGAGGTATCGTAAAACAAATTGAGCCGTCACATTGATTCGCAGATCGTAATTTGTGTATATTTTTTGTTTGGTACAGCGAAAGGACTCAAGAAGTTTGGTGGAATATATATGTTGATGTAGGTATCTTCATTACCGACGGACTAGTTAATAATATTTACTACATTATGTTTGCACACAGCTTAACGCCTATGTATTTAGGTAGGTATTTAAAAATATTATAACCTACAAGTATCTAAATATTATGCAACATCTTGAAATATTTTTATTATTGCATATACGCAATTATTGGATTTGTTTCCCCTGTCGGGAGTTAAAGATATTTTTTGGCAAATTGTTAAAAACTCAATAGAGACGAAGTTGGAATATAATAGGAGAACCAAAAACTCAAAGCACCTACAGGGCTAACGTATAAGAAGGCGTAATTGGTGAACGTTGCGCAAGCGCATAAAGTGATCACGTAAACCAGCCGATGATAGATCGCTATCCCTGTAGGTGCCTTGAGTTCCCGGTTCACCTATAAAATTGCAAATTTATATCTACATATTTTTGCTGTTGTATCTACAAAATAAATCTAATCTAAAAGTGTGCAATATACATATTTTTTTTTAAATGTACAAAAAGTCAAATAAATACATAGGTATGTAGTAGAAAATTTATTGTTGGCCATAACTTGCTCATTTGCAAAATTAATGACGGTTGATTAACGTGATAAGTAGGTACATACAAACCCAAAAACACACCCTACATCTAAATGTATATTTTGTTAATTTTTTCTCATTTTTGTTTTATATCACCCGAAATCGTGCCTAATAAAGAGCCGCCCGCGGTGAAAGAGGAGAGGTCTTCATTATGGGCTCATAAAGGTGAGAAAGTTTCATCATTTGAATGAAAGGCTCCGACCTCTTCACAAATGAAACACTCCGACGGGAAGAGCCTCTTTGTGGAAAATGATTTACAAATAAAATACCCTCATTTCACTGCTCCGCACAAACGAAAGGATAATTATAGACTAACTTTATACAAGAACATAATTACTCTTTTTTTGTTAATAAACCATTATTGAGTTAACTAATTAAAATGTGTACATATTTTGAAAAAATATTTAATTATAACTGATTGAAATTTCAATAGATACTCATATTGTAAAAGGACGATACAATTTTTGTTTTAAATCGATTATGACTCAGTTGACAA
Source organism: Molanna angustata (assembly GCA_963576475.1). Lineage (NCBI taxonomy): Eukaryota > Metazoa > Arthropoda > Insecta > Trichoptera > Molannidae > Molanna > Molanna angustata. The sequence continues at coordinate 35,555,982 of OY754972.1, forward strand.
GGACCTATTCAGCCGAAACGATGATCATGCAAAAAAGAAAAATACTTACATATTATGAACAAATAGAATAAAAGTTTAAAGATCATGAATTTTTCTACAGTTTCTATAAAATATAGAATCCATTTAAATGATGAATAGTATTTTATCTAGTATTTTGAGAAATAAGTTCAATATTTCTCCTCTTAAAAATTTAGTGTCGGAGAAGATAAAAAAGATGAAAAAATGGACCAGGTGATCGGTAAAGTGCGCTGTAGCAGCTTCCATGAGACGAAGAGGTGGGTAGATAAAAGATATTAGTGGAGAGATGGAGTACTTGGTGCAGTCCAATCTTAGGATCGTAACCCAGAAAAAGTTTTTTTTTTACGATTTGGAATCCTGGGTGGACACCAGCTATTATAATTTGGGTCCATTATTCTTCCGAAGAAGCTCACTTCATAGCGTTGAATCAAAAAAGCAAAAAATATCTACCAAAAACATAGAAAAGCAGGTCATTTTTACAGCGATTAAAACACATAAGTTGCAAAATATAACATAAAATCACTTTTTGAAGCTAAACAAACATTTCTAGATATCTATAACTTCAAAACTACCACTTAAATATAGAAAACACTAACTCTTCATAACAATCAAAATATCTGGCTATGACCGCCCTACATGGAAGCGGATCATTCGACGTTTGATTGAATATTGAATATAGTCACCTTACTCAGTCATGAAGTCAAGAAAGAATCAAATGAAGTATCTCCTTTCCAACACAAAAATCGAACGTAGTAAAGAATCATTCTAGCATATAATCGTAATCTGTAAGATAATTTTGTTTAATAGATTGTAGAGTAGATGCCTTTGCAGATCAAAGAGTTTCATCAGAACTGAATAAAGCACTCCCTTCCTGTTAGAAAAAGAATCATTAAAATCAGATAATGTGGTAAAGAATTACTATCGTTGAAGTGAAAATTAAAGAGTTTGATGTTTTTTTCATGGATACCATGGTTTTATCTTCTTTAAAATTAAATGAAACCAATCAGAAGATACCTTTTTTGTAATAAAAAAAGAATCACCGAAATCGGACAACGACATAAAAAGTTATTGTTGAAAATACTTAGGTAGGTATGTCAAAAAAAAATACGTGGAATTGATAACCTATCCGTTTTTTGGAAGTCGTCTATACATAAAGACCCGGGTCGTAAAAAGGTGGAATCACATGAATTTGGAAGATCGTTCCACAGCCGGAAGAATTCGAGATGCGACTGGTTTGTGTCAATTGAAGGTTTACTATGAACGGGTGTTGAAATTGAGATAAACTACAACTATTTTGTGAATGGGTGGAAGAGGAACCAGAGATGCAAGTTCTTTTGAGCATCTCAAGTGGTAGTATCTATAGAATACTCTTGGAATACCGACTTTGCGTTTGTGGTCTAGTAATTGTTATCCATGGGTATTTAATTGTAAAAAAAAGAATTTTCGATTTTATCTACCGATTTCTCGTATTTCTGGAGTTCAATGATCTTCAATCTAAGCTGTCTCAATCGATAAAATAAAAACGTTTGACTAGTTCAAAACAAGTTGCATGTAACACATGAGATGTACTATGGATGACGATAGTATAGGTATATAGTGGTCTAAAACTAATCTGCTCTGGGTCTATGCACTTTACACATATTATGTTAATATGAAGTCGAGCAGACTTATAGTTGGGCTGTAGAGAGGACACAAATAGTATAATCCATACGGCATACACCGTACGGCGTACGCCATTCATACAAACACATCACGACGAAACTCATAGTGTGCACACTCTACATACATGATACCCGTTGAATATTTGATGTAAAAAAATACGCTTGAAATTTGTGAAATCATGACTCTCCACTATTCCATTGTGGGAGAGTAAAAATAATTAAATAATGTAATATTTCAGTGTCATTCCCGTGGTAAAGAGTGTCGCAATAAAATATTCAAATAATTCATCAACTGGAGACAGAATGAAAACTGGATGATGGATTGGAAATTAAATCGATTCAATCCCTACTTTAAATAAAATCACTAAGATACACATTGATTTATTCATTTATGTGAAAGACGATGTACATAACTTCATTATTCATTTAATCTAACTGTTGATTTGCCCCTATGAATTTATCTTAGCGTGTCACCAGTATTTAAGGTTAGACACACGTTGGTGTAGGATTTATGTCGACAAATCTTGAATCTTCTAGCCATTAACAACTTTGAAGTCCAGGAACACAAACTTAAGAGGATTTGGAGCATACAGGTACCCATATCACGAACAAATGAAATTTAAGGATTTGCATTTTGGTAAGTAGGTACCTACTTACAAACTATACATTTGTGATGAAAAATTAATATGAAATTGTATGAATTGGATCTAAATTATGGCAGGAGAAGGAATATTAACTGAATTCACACATATTTTTCCGTATACTGAAAAAAAATAATTGTGACGACCGAACTGGCTACCTGCGTTTTTAGCCAAATTTTTGTTATCATTTATACAAGTTAATCTATTTATGACTGTAGTGTTTAGCTCAGGGTACAAAATATTTAGAAGCACAAAACGAACTGTTTTGCAGTCACTATAGTTCGGTTAATTATAACATAACTTTTTTTCAGTGTATTTTAATTGTTTGTTTCAAAGTGTATGTTTGATAGAGTTGAAAATTTGAATGTCTGACTATGAAAGAAATAATAAACGTGCTGTCTGTGTCTAAAAACGTTAGTTTATTTATACGTTGGTAGAAGTATAAACATGAAACTACTGGGTAATGGTTGGTGAAGAAAAGCTATGGTGTGCATTTGTATTTTGTGCAAGGATCCAAAATGGGTAGTTTTGAGAAGTAGCACATTTTGTGTCCCACGGATATACATATTATATACATAGGTACCTACCACAATTCATAGTAGGTTTAATGTACCTACTGTTGGTTCAAGCTACACATAAACTGGATTTTGAATTCTCAGCAAAACTAGGTCAAGATAATATTTAGGAATATGCTCTAAGAATTTAACGTGATATTTCCGAATCTATATATTACTAGTTGCATGTAACACATGAGATCCAACTGTCGATAGCGATAGTATGTATAGTTGAAGAATAAGTACCAAACTATAATCCCATAAATACAAATTATTTAATATTTTAAGATATTGGATTTTCTATACAACACATGTAGGTACCTACATATGTATGTATGTCAAGATAGGATAGAATGGAGGTCAGTCCTTTGATCCTACCCAGAATATGAAAACAGAATGATGGTATGTATGTATGTTTGGAGATTAGTATCAAACAATTAAGTCTTCTTAGATATTGTGTGTAGGCGATTGCCATACAAATTGTATGAAGCAATGTCGTCACTAAATTCAATTTTTATAAAATTTATTAAAAAGAATTTGAGATGTGCTAATACAATGTTGATATTTTTTATATAAAATTAAATTGTCTAGTTGGGGTGTTTCGGCTTTTTTTGATATTTTTAAAAAATCTGGAAATATAGGCAGTTAAACTCATAAATTTATCATAAAAAAAATATTTTTCTTAATAAAAAATGTTTGAGAAACCCTGGATTTTTTTTAAAAAAACTAATTTCAGATTTTGTATTTGTCTATGTTAATAACAAATTTCAGCGTTCTAGCTTTTATGGTTTCTGAGATATATGGAAAAATAAACCAAAATTTCAAAAGTTGATAACCCCTGACTGAAACAAAAATTCACACTTTAGAGTATAAAAGTTTTGTAGGCCTATAACTGTTTATATATTATGAAAATTTGGGCTCTGTAAATTGAGCGGATCAAAAGTTATAAGGGGGGGAAGGACACACACACACACACACACCACACACACACACACACACACACACACACAGACACACAAAACTCACATAAAATGTTCTACTCCGAATTCTGAGTAAATCCATGTATGGGAACATACATGCTGCGAGGCCTCTAGTTCGTGTTATTAGCATGCAAAAAGTCCACTACACCATACAAAATTTTCCTTCGTACACGCATCTTGGCTTAATAATGTCGATTCATTAAGAGAATTGAATTCTCATGAACGAATCGACAGTTGGAATACGTGAAACGAAAACTTCGGAGTGCAAAAGCTTACATTCATACAAAATATGCGTTACATATTATACACGTATGGTTTAAGCTACTGTGGCCAAAATGCTAAGCTGGTAGCATACAGTCACACTGCAGTAGTCATAATACCGTATCATCTGTCTTTTATGATCGTTGTTTATGTTTAAACTGTCAATATGGTACCTACTGTTTTCTATCTGGTTTAAATTCAAATTTCAGAACATGATAAAGATAAATACATTATCTGCTATGAAATAATCGAAGTGGTAGGTGCTTAAACAATAAATTATACTTTGCAATATAATATTATAAAAATATATTTTTTCCTCCTTGATGAATACCTACATACATAGATCAGGTTCAATGACTTTTAAAACTGAAAAATGTAATGAATTAAGGTCGTATTTTGATCTTTGCGCGATCACTTGTAGGAATATGTACATAAAGCATTTATCTGCCAATCGATACAAGATACATATAATGCAGATACCTACTACATAAATTATATAACTGTTGATTTGTTTAAGAGAATTTATTTATCTTAAAAAATCTAACAAACAGTAATAATTGTATGAAGTAGTAGACTTTTACTATGGTTTTTCCAACTTATAAGTAAAAAAACACTATTGTTTGTTACACGTATCATAGAGATCGAGGAATAAATTGTGTATGAAAGCAAGGGAAATCACAAAGCCATCTTTACAGGCCTTAAGATCTGTCATTGGCTGGCTTAAGTGATCACATAACGTAATTGCTACATTCATATATATGCCTAGCATTGGTTTAATGCTAGGCATATTTCTATCATCTTTTATTTTAGGTATTTATTTTATAGATTTACAGAATCGAGAGTTTACACTATAAATTGACATTGTGTATAAACATGAATTAAATTATAAACCTTTTGAAGGGTCATCAAGGGTCTTCTAAATAAGAAATAACCTGTGGCAGCCCATCTCTATGGCCACAAAATGCCTCGATTCGTATTGGCGCCGAGCCCGCTCTCCCACTTCCATTCAGACTTGACCAGCCCAGCTCGCAGGATGTTTGCCGTGAACGATTCCTCAACATCGATCCGCGCTAGTTAAATATTTAAATAGTCTTTAAAAGAATGTACAAAAATTAGTCACAATAAATTATATTCAGTAAGTGATCTTTCATTAATAAATAATCAGTTGCTACCCAAGTATATCTATTGGTAAGGAAGTATTTTATAATATCTTTTATTTAACTGAACACGCAAATATATCCTTCTGATATATTCTAATATAATTAATTTATATATAATCCCAACTTTAATACCATCCTGCCAAAAACCTAAGACAAAATATATTCAACAATTGCTAAAAAAATAGGTAGGTATATAATAGGATAAAAAAAAAAGAATAACATAAAAAATAATATTTATTGTCATTTGCATCTAAACTTAAACCGAGCAGGTATCTTCAATACTGACCGACCAGTCAATTGTATTCACTATATTCAGTTTGCAAAGAGCCAACATTGTATATTTGTTGGTTGGTTGGAAGATATTGCCATATTGTAATTAGCCTGCTATTGTGCACTTTTAATGTAATGTGTACAACATGTTTCAAATAAATACATAGATACACATTCGCGGGTAATAGATGAAGCACCTCTACTAGATAATTAAATTTTCTATAAAATATTATAGCACTTCATCACAAATTTTTCTAAACAATTTTTTGATGAAATTCGATTTAGTGTCGACATCGTTTGATACAATTTGTATGGCAGAATACACAATATCTACGGGGACTCTCAATAGATTGATACATACATCTTCATACATACATACATGCCATCAAGCTGTTACATATTTGGGGTAGGAAAAAAGGTCAACACTGAAAAAAAAATGTTAAAAGTAACAAAATTTCACGTTAAAATTAACCGAACTATAGTAATAAGAAAACATTTGGTTTTGTACAACCAAATGTTTTGTGCACACAGTCAAACAGTACAGTTATAAAAAGATAAACGTTTATAACTGATAACAAAAGTTTGGCTAAAACGCAGGTAACCAGTTCGGTTGTCATATTTTTTTTTTCAGTGTAACCTCCACACTATCCTATCCAGATATACATGTTTTGTATAGAAAACGTATTGGATACCTACGCACTTGGTACGTATTTTTTATTTATTTATTTTAGATTTAGTACACGGTTAATATACATTATCTACACATTTACATAATATCAAAACAAAGAAACCGTTCACACAAAAATCCCACAAGGCAAAGCCTGTCTGTGGGTAAACCTATTAAAATATAGACATAATTATTTTATTAATAACATCAGATAACTATGTAAAATGAAAATAAAGTGGAAGACATATAAGTACAAAAAATATAACGAAAATAACTTATAGATATAATAAACACATAAATACAGAAAATCAATAACTATACATACCAACTATTGCTATCGACAGTTTGATACCATGTGTTACATGCAACTAGTCTATTTGTATTTTATTATGTAGGTATTTTTTTTTTATTTCTTTAATAATGCTATTACATATGTCGATGGGTTGATTCAAAAACATTGTATGTTCAAATTTGGGAAAAGTTGAGTTATTAATATGGTTACTTTGATCGCCGCGCCCTCTATCATATAACTATGTATCAAATTATGATGTGTGGAGGAGATATTCATTTAAAGTTATTCAATTAAGACTAGACATTGCAGGTCCTAAACATTATGTTTTGTAATGAATAAATATTGTATATCACATGTACATATGAAGCTAAAATATTGTATGTCCAAATAAATATTGGGCAAACAATAATATTTAGGCACAAACAAACAGCCGTTGCAGCAGAACATTTTAACTGACATATTTCCAATTCGTTTCAAAAATTTATCATTTCTGTACCTACTCTTAAACGAACTCTCTTTGGAAGGAAACTTTATAATGCAAGATAAAATTTAATCATACAAATTTAGTGTGTTTAGAAATACTCATCTTCATTCTTCACTACCATGGAATAGTGTAAATTCATGATTTTTAATTTTGTAACTTATAATTACTTCATGTTATCTAAAATAAAATATATCAAATAGAGACTACAATATGGAAATATTATGATGAGTTATGAAATATATTAATAAAAGTTATGTTTAAAATGTAGCATAGTTAAAGTTATGTCCATCAACAACACATCTTTATTCTTGGCATGCAAATTTTGGCTCCTAAATAATGTATGTCCATGCTTGGCCTATACATGGACTTAAAACTGTAGTTTTTCATCAAAAATATGAATAATGGACAGATATTAAATGATTTATTATGCACACAAACACAACAATAACAGTAATAGGTTATCAAATTGATGAATTACTATACCGAATAGTTCAAACTTTCAAAACCGTTTTTCTCAAAACTATTAAAAGCGGACATACAATATTTTGGAATTAACCCATGCTTGTACAGTTGAATAAAAATAAACTGAATTGCATCTCGTTACCCGTTTCTATTGATATGTAAATTTTCCCGATTGTCGACTGGTGGGAACTGCAATGTCTTTTATTTCCTTTAAAGTTATTCAAAATTTCTCCATTCACTGGAATAAAACGGGTTTTGTCGTAATTTATATTAAAGAAACTGTACTTTTTGGCTAGAAAGTTTTGGAAGGAAAAAATTAAAACCGAACATCACTATTTCCATTACCTACCAACCCACCTACCGAAAATCACATATAGATAAATCTTTATCTAAAAATAAGATATCTATCTCAATAAAATAAGTTATAGTAGCATGTTTCCACAATACGGTTTTATCAGCCAAAAATTTGCGAGTCACACATATTAAGGCAACATTCATTGAAACAAACATTCAGTGGGTAACCTCATTGCTGAACTTTATAAAATGTTATTCTGCCTGTTGTATTTAATTATTGTATTATTTCCCTGCTCTTACGCCCGATACCCGAAAACAATGATATCAGAAAAAAAATGTGAAATCATCATTCTCCACTATTCCATAGTGTGGAGAGTAAAAACAGTAGGTACTAATCTAGACCGGTGTCTTACGGCAAAATAATATACGATCCATTAACCAATTTGGAGATATAATGGAGTACATCCAATCACACAGGTATATCTAGAATCCGATTCTTGTGTTATGAGTAGGAATCCGATTAATGTGTATGTAATGAGTAGGTTTTTATTTGTACGAAAGAAAATCTTATATGTAAGCAACGATAAAAAAATGAGTTTAAAAACCTGACGAACAAAGACACAAATAAAACTTTTCTCAGGAATTGGGAGCAACAGAAGTCGTCGTTGATGTGAATAGTGATTCAAACGTTAATTTGACAATTTGGCAACCCACTCCACCCAACAGCCGAGCAGTGGCAGTTTGACAAAGAGCAAGAGACGTCAAACTTAATGGGAAACCTTTTATTGTCCTCCCCAAATGACAGATTTTACGGCGACATTCACACGCAATTCATCAACCATTCAACAATTGCTAGATTCATAACATCCATACAAAATGAAGATGAGACAGACGAATTTCGGTCTCATCTACTTTGTTATTCCTAAAGTTCTGCTTCATATATTATGTATTTTGGCCCCTTAAACACCCAGTTAAGATGGTTTTAGAATCAAGATTAGTCAGATCACAAGTTTGGTCAGCTACTTTTAACATTCTATTCCAGTTTCAATTTCCATCAACAATGCAAACTTGTTTACTTACTCGCTATCTTCATTGCTGTGGGTCGTGACCATCGTCCTCTCCAGATATGCCCTAACCAATGACGTTCCAGTGATAGCCTTGATTTGATCAATCCATCTAGTGGGGGGATCTTATTCTTCCTCTGCTTTCTTCGACTCTTCCTAGAGTTATGAATTATTCAAGATTGTTGTCGTCTTGTCTGGCGATGTGACCGAATAACTGAAGGACATTCTTCAGACAGATATAGAATACATTCAAATTCTATTACACTTTAAACATGACTGCCTTACCAGCAGGCCCATTACTTGCCATAAAAGCTCTAAGCTTAGATTTTAAATTCAGATTGAAATCGAGTGTCAATTAATAATAAGACTACTATTTATACTGTTCTAGGAAACTTCGTCAAAATATTTCCTTATTATGAATTAATTTTATATTTAAATAAAAATTTAAATAAAAATTTAATACTATCTTCGATCTTCAATGCTGAAAGTAACGAATCACACAGCATTATAATGACTTCTATCACATCTTAAAGTCTGGTACCTAATTCCATTTTATTTTCTGAACCTGATTTTTCATATCAAAAATATGAACCGTACTTTTTATTGAGGCAAACGCGCTGGATTAGTAATCCAACGGACGATGACTCGAATCCTGCCTCGACCAATTTCGCAATTTGGTTGCTTTCTCGAATCTTAGAATCTCATCTTTGCTTGGCTTGAGGATGTTTATGTCTTAATTATAAGCATCAACTCCTGCAGCTTGTAATCCAGGGAAGGATTAAAGGGAGGAGAGGACCAGAATGACGAAGAATTTCATGGCAAAAATCTTATTTCATGGCATAACCTGAGGCAGTTGTTCAGAAGACGAATTACGTCACTGCTACGCTGCTGTAAATAAAGTGAAGATAGCTCTGATGGTCGCAAACTTTCGTAGAGGAGCCGGCACGTTGAGAAGATGTTCCAGTTATAAAAAAAACATTTATTTATAAAAAAGGAAGATTGCGTTTTCGTGAAAATGATTGACTAAGTGAAACATAACAAATGAATCGAAGTGACCAATATACACATAGTTCTATATAAAAATGGTCATATGTTTGCTCATCACTAATACAGGGCAAAAACTCCAAAAGCACGCATCAATTTATTACAAAAGTAGGTAAAAAAATTCCCTTAAAAAACAAAAAAATGAAAAGAATAAAATCTTCACATTGGATCAATCGCGAATAATATTTTTACTCGGTTTTGCCTTGGATGGAAATTTTCAAACCGCAAAATAAAAGAAGCGTGAAATGAACACTTGTATAAATTTCACCAGCGATGTTTTGTTAGAAAACAATGTCTGTGTTATTTCGATATATGTACCCTCACGGCATTTCTTGATTTTTATTGTTTTTCTTTCCCTCACATAGCATTAGGTTGGATATATTATGTATGTTTGTTTAAATTTTCGAATGGAAAACGAGTTTTTCATTTTTCGATATCACAAGGAAACTTCAGTAGGTACCTACTAGATCAAAAATGGAAGGAAAAAGAATTTACCTAAGATTATTCAGGTATTATATTATTATCATTCAATCCTTCTTAAGTCTCAATAGTAAGATATACCTCCCTAGATATAAACCGAACTTCTTCATTTTAATTGTCACGTTTTTACAACCTGTGTGTGTAAAATATATCTTAAGTAATAAAGCAATGATGGTGTTCGTGTGTGTGTGTGTGTTTCTCTCACGCCCCCTGGATATATGAGAACATCTAAAAATCTTATTTATGTGCGTGCATATTCCAGTATACAAATTATACATGACGCAGTGTCACGGTAAAAATGTTGAATTAATAAATATATTTCAAAATTATTTTTTTATAGAAAAAATCTGTCAAAAAAGTGTACTTTTTTCACGCAAATATTATGTTAATTTAAAAATTAGAAGTATGTATACACGAAAAAAATATATTCGAGTATAACTTAGCGTTTAAGTGAAAAACATTTTGATTATTTTGTATAATTATGATGTTTAACTTATTTTTAAAGTAAGCGTTTTGTACATACAACGTCGCCATATTAATCTCTATCCATACTATACCTTCGGGTGAGTTTTTATACAAACTATTTCCTGTGGTTCTCTCTGGGACCCCATTTTTCCATATCAAAGAAATATAAGAAGCTTGAACAACAGGTAAGCATGTTGTGTTAGACCGAAGCATGAATTTTGATGCTACTATGTATGCGTGTCAAGATAGAAAAATGTGGAATTCGATTCTCTCTGGCATGTATGAAATAATTTATTATAAGTTCAATATTTTACTTTTTTTCAGTGAATTATACGTAACAACAATAATTGATGTAAGTGCATGTTCATTGATTATTTGTTAGTGTCAAAATGACCTATCAGTGCCTTTATTTCGTTTTTTTGTGCTTTTGTAATTATTACATTTAACTAAATCAGAAAACAATAGTGGAGATTGTATAGAAAACTTTAACAATAAAATTCAATAATTCTGTAGCAGGAAATGTTTTTTTTTATTGTGAAGCGAATATATGTAACCAAAGAGTTTTTGTAGTTAGATCGTTTTGATTTTAAGCACTCGAATATACCAATTTCAATAACTATCAAACACTAAATCCAAACTATCGTGGATTTGTTTACATTAACTATTACACGTTAGAAGGAACCATATTATAGGTATACTAAAATTCTAATAGGTATGTATAAATTATAATTTAGGGTTATTACCGTTTTAATATGTAGGTATGTAGTACCTTACATCGTCTGATGTTAACAAGGAAAGTTTTGATGATAAATTTATACACGACAAACAATTTAATGAAATTTACCTAAAGTTGAAAAATAATAAACTTTTAGGAAGTACCTACCTATTTATTGTTATAATACAAACTATGTTCAGTATTTTCATTGAAATAGTTCTACATGTGTTTGGTAATTAAGGAAAATTGGAATGACGCAGATAAAAACAAATACAATTAGTTTTAAAGGAAAAAGGAAATGCGATAGTAAATATACCATATATAAATAAATCCTAGATATTGTGGTTTGTTAGGTAGGTATATTTTTCTACGATTACGATTTCATGGTTATTTTTTGTATGTAGGTACAGAACCAGCAGTTCAAAAAATTATAATAGATAAATATACTACACGTATTAAGTAATAAACCTTGTAAAGGTTCTTTCAAATAGGTAAAACTAAATAAGCAATGTAATCAGCAATCGCTAGAAAATAAAAATGTTTTAAAAATGTGTGGAATAAGAAACAAAAAGAAGAAAAAAAAAACGAGTAGGTAGGTACATTTGTATCAAAAGTCAATACAAATACCGAGCAGGCATTGGATGTTTCTAACGAAACGCGGTAAAACGATACGATCGATTCCCAAGAAACCAAGAAACGCTAATTGAAATAGAAGGACTCAGTAAGGTTTCGGTACCGTGCATACCGATCATGCCGATCCAGTACCGCTGACGTACTGAATAAACAGGGTAGGGCCTTAGATTTTCATTTCGACAGTAGTTATACTATCAAGTTGTGTGTCCTTTGTAAACCCCATATTCCAAGTTCAATCGATTCCATCTAAAAACAAAGAGTGCGATAAAAATAGGATCCATTTGAACCATCGAAAAAGAAAAGAAAGTGTATACTGTACACATAACTATTGACTTCAATCTCGTTTATATCAATTTCATATAAGGAGTGTATCTACATACATAGGTTGTATAGTGTATAGGTGCTAGTTTGTCAAAGAAATCATCTTATCCAAAATTATTTTATGTGAAATTTCAATAATTTAGTACCTACTTGAGTCTCTTAAATGGAATTTTTTTTTCCTGTTTGTATTTTATATTTTTTTGAAATATTTACTGCTAATTCGGAAGAAACAACTTTCAAAACAAGTAAATTTGTACACGAAAAAATTGAGAGATTGTAAAAATAATTTTGTGAAACTTGAACTGAACTCTGACAAAAACAAAGTAGGTAGGTATAATCAAAACACCAAGAAAAAAATTACATTCAAGAAATAAACATTTTGCGAGTCCTTCAAAAACTTATAATGAGTAAAACCTAAATTAACACAAATCAGCAAACAACTGAAAATGAATTCATAAAAGTTAATCTCACCTCCGCTCAGGAAACCTCGTTAATTTTTTACCTTTCAGTCTGAACTCTTCGTTCTTTGTTCCAAAGAGAGATTCCTCTCCACTTGTCGCCGTCACGGAAGCAAACAAGTTCAAAATTCAAGAAATTAACAACAAGGAAAAAAATTGACCCGAAAACGTGAATATTTCTTTCCAAAGACGAACAAAACTTTTGTTTTGGGTAGGTACCTTCGGATAAAAATGTTCAAAAACGAATTATTTTTCCAATTGTTCAAATCATACTTATAATATTTATATCAATCAGTCGAATTTTACGAAATAAGTCACTGACCACTTAATTCACACACTTTGAGAGATACTAAACTGAAAAGGCCTATTTTTTTAAATATTTTTTTCAAATGTTTCTAAATACATATTCCTACATTCCCTTAATTAAGCATAAATGCTTGTTCAATAGGTGAACGAAATCGGTCGAGGCAGGATTCGAAATTGTGACCACTGGATTACTAGCCCAGCGCGGTAACCGCTCTGCCATCGACCCATTTTAAAAAATACATATAAAATATATTTTTGATGGTCCGTATCCAATAAAAATAAACGTTTGGTAGGTACCAATATTATGTACTTTTTTCTGATCGTTGAATAAGATAAAGCAAAATAATAAAGAATTTGAAAAATATAGGTATTCAAACTTCATTAGTAGTTAGCATATGGCAATTTCTTCCAATTAACCAGTGTTTCCAGACAGGGATGCAATATTTGCGTAAGAAATGAATTTAAATAAATTTCTCTAAATGATTTTTAAAATGTATTCATATAAAGATTTTCATTGTCATATTTTTACTGTAGGTCCATATATAGGTACCAATTTAGGTTGGTAAGTATATCATATCATTATCGTATTTTCAATGCTGAAAGTAACGAATCACACAGCATTATAATGACTTCTATCACATCTTAAAGTCTGGTACCTAATTCCATTTTATTTTCTGAACCTGATTTTTCATATCAAAAATATGAACCGTACTTTTTATTGAGGCAAACGCGCTGGATTAGTAATCCAACGGACGATGACTCGAATCCTGCCTCGACCAATTTCGCAATTTGGTTGCTTTCTCGAATCTTAGAATCTCATCTTTGCTTGGCTTGAGGATGTTTATGTCTTAATTATAAGCATCAACTCCTGCAGCTTGTAATCCAGGGAAGGATTAAAGGGAGGAGAGGACCAGAATGACGAAGAATTTCATGGCAAAAATCTTATTACATGGCATAACCTGAGGCAGTTGTTCAGAAGACGAATTACGTCACTGCTACGCTGCTGTAAATAAAGTGAAGATAGCTCTGATGGTCGCAAACTTTCGTAGAGGAGCCGGCACGTTGAGAAGAAGATGTTCCAGTTATAAAAAAAACATTTATTTATAAAAAAGGAAGATTGCGTTTTCGTGAAAATGATTGACTAAGGGAAACATAACAAATGAATCGAAGTGACCAATATACACATAGTTCAATATAAAAATAAAAATGGTCATATGTTTGCTCATCACTAATAAAGGGCAAAAACTCCGAAAGCACGCATCAATTTATTACAAAAGTAGGTAAAAAAATTCCCTTAAAAAACAAAAAAATGAAAAGAATAAAATCGTCACATTGGATCAATCGCGAATAATATTTTTACTCTGTTTTGCCTTGGATGGAAATTTTCAAACCGCAAAATAAAAGAAGCGTGAAATGAACACTTGTATAAATTTCACCAGCGATGTTTTGTTAGAAAACAATGTCTGTGTTATTTCGATATATGTACCCTCACGGCATTTCTTGATTTTTATTGTTTTTCTTTCCCTCACATAGCATTAGGTTGGATATATTATGTATGTTTGTTTAAATTTTCGAATGGAAAACGAGTTTTTCATTTTTCGATATCAAAAGGAAACTTCAGTAGGTACTTACTAGATCAAAAATGGAAGGAATAAGAATTTACCGAAGATTATTCAGGTATTATATTATTATCATTGAATCCTTCTTAAGTCTCAATAGTAAGATATACCTCCCTAGATATAAACCGAACTTCTTCATTTTAATTGTCACATTTTTACAACATGTGTGTGTAAAATATATCTTAAGTAATAAAGCAATGATGATGTTCGTGTGTGTGTGTGTGTTTCTCTCACGCCCCCTGGATATATGTATGAGAGCATCTAACAATCTAATTTATGTGCGTGCATATTCCAGTATACAAATTATACATGACGCAGTGAATTAATAAATATATTTCAAAATTATTTTTTTATAGAAAAAATCTGTCAAAAAAGTGTACTTTTTTCACGCAAATATATGTTAATTTAAAAATTAGAAGTATTACACGAAAAAAATATATTCGAGTATAACTTAGCGTTTAAGTGAAAAACATTTTGATTATTTTGTATAATTATGATGTTTAACTTATTTTTAAAGTAAGCGTTTTGTACATACAACGTCGCCATATTAATCTCTATCCATACTATACCTTTGGGTGAGTTTTTATACAAACTATTTCCTGTGGTTCTCTCTGGGACCCCATTTTTCCATATCAAAGAAATATAAGAAGCTTGAACAACAGGTAAGCATGTTGTGTTAGACCGAAGCATGAATTTTGATGCTACTATGTATGCGTGTCAAGATAGAAAAATGTGGAATTCGATTCTCTCTGGCATGTATGAAATAATTTATTATAAGTTCAATATTTTACTTTTTTTCAGTGAATAATACGTAACAAACTTTTAGGAAGTACCTACCTATTTATTGTTATAATACAAACTATGTTCAATATTTTCATTGAAATAGTTCTACATGTGTTTGGTAATTAAGGAAAATTGGAATGACGCAGATAAAAACAAATACAATTAGTTTTAAAGGAAAAAGGAAATGCGATAGTAAATATACCATATATAAATAAATCCTAGATATTGTGGTTTGTTAGGTAGGTATATTTTTCTACGATTACGATTTCATGGTTATTTTTTGTATGTAGGTACAGAACCAGCAGTTCAAAAAATTATAATAGATAAATATACTACACGTATTAAGTAATAAACCTTGTAAAGGTTCTTTCAAATAGGTAAAACTAAATAAGCAATGTAATCAGCAATCGCTAGAAAATAAAAATGTTTTAAAAATGTGTGGAATAAGAAACAAAAAGAAGAAAAAAAAAACGAGTAGGTAGGTACATTTGTATCAAAAGTCAATACAAATACCGAGCAGGCATTGGATGTTTCTAACGAAACGCGGTAAAACGATACGATCGATTCCCAAGAAACCAAGAAACGCTAATTGAAATAGAAGGACTCAGTAAGGTTTCGGTACCGTGCATACCGATCATGCCGATCCAGTACCGCTGACGTACTGAATAAACAGGGTAGGGCCTTAGATTTTCATTTCGACAGTAGTTATACTATCAAGTTGTGTGTCCTTTGTAAACCCCATATTCCAAGTTCAATCGATTTCATCTAAAAACAAAGAGTGCGATAAAAATAGGATCCATTTGAACCATCGAAAAAGAAAAGAAAGTGTATACTGTACACATAACTATTGACTTCAATCTCGTTTATATCAATTTCATATAAGGAGTGTATCTACATACATAGGTTGTATAGTGTATAGGTGCTAGTTTGTCAAAGAAATCATCTTATCCAAAATTATTTTATGTGAAATTTCAATAATTTAGTACCTACTTGAGTCTCTTAAATGGAATTTTTTTTTCCTGTTTGTATTTTATATTTTTTTGAAATATTTACTGCTAATTCGGAAGAAACAACTTTCAAAACAAGTAAATTTGTACACGAAAAAATTGAGAGATTGTAAAAATAATTTTGTGAAACTTGAACTGAACTCTGACAAAAACAAAGTAGGTAGGTATAATCAAAACACCAAGAAAAAAATTACATTCAAGAAATAAACATTTTGCGAGTCCTTCAAAAACTTATAATGAGTAAAACCTAAATTAACACAAATCAGCAAACAACTGAAAATGAATTCATAAAAGTTAATCTCACCTCCGCTCAGGAAACCTCGTTAATTTTTTACCTTTCAGTCTGAACTCTTCGTTCTTTGTTCCAAAGAGAGATTCCTCTCCACTTGTCGCCGTCACGGAAGCAAACAAGTTCAAAATTCAAGAAATTAACAACAAGGAAAAAAATTGACCCGAAAACGTGAATATTTCTTTCCAAAGACGAACAAAACTTTTGTTTTGGGTAGGTACCTTCGGATAAAAATGTTCAAAAACGAATTATTTTTCCAATTGTTCAAATCATACTTATAATATTTATATCAATCAGTCGAATTTTACGAAATAAGTCACTGACCACTTAATTCACACACTTTGAGAGATACTAAACTGAAAAGGCCTATTTTTTTAAATATTTTTTTCAAATGTTTCTAAATACATATTCCTACATTCCCTTAATTAAGCATAAATGCTTGTTCAATAGGTGAACGAAATCGGTCGAGGCAGGATTCGAAATTGTGACCACTGGATTACTAGCCCAGCGCGGTAACCGCTCTGCCATCGACCCATTTTAAAAAATACATATAAAATATATTTTTGATGGTCCGTATCCAATAAAAATAAACGTTTGGTAGGTACCAATATTATGTACTTTTTTCTGATCGTTGAATAAGATAAAGCAAAATAATAAAGAATTTGAAAAATATAGGTATTCAAACTTCATTAGTAGTTAGCATATGGCAATTTCTTCCAATTAACCAGTGTTTCCAGACAGGGATGCAATATTTGCGTAAGAAATGAATTTAAATAAATTTCTCTAAATGATTTTTAAAATGTATTCATATAAAGATTTTCATTGTCATATTTTTACTGTAGGTCCATATATAGGTACCAATTTAGGTTGGTAAGTATATCATATCATTATCGTATTTTCAATGCTGAAAGTAACGAATCACACAGCATTATAATGACTTCTATCACATCTTAAAGTCTGGTACCTAATTCCATTTTATTTTCTGAACCTGATTTTTCATATCAAAAATATGAACCGTACTTTTTATTGAGGCAAACGCGCTGGATTAGTAATCCAACGGACGATGACTCGAATCCTGCCTCGACCAATTTCGCAATTTGGTTGCTTTCTCGAATCTTAGAATCTCATCTTTGCTTGGCTTGAGGATGTTTATGTCTTAATTATAAGCATCAACTCCTGCAGCTTGTAATCCAGGGAAGGATTAAAGGGAGGAGAGGACCAGAATGACGAAGAATTTCATGGCAAAAATCTTATTACATGGCATAACCTGAGGCAGTTGTTCAGAAGACGAATTACGTCACTGCTACGCTGCTGTAAATAAAGTGAAGATAGCTCTGATGGTCGCAAACTTTCGTAGAGGAGCCGGCACGTTGAGAAGAAGATGTTCCAGTTATAAAAAAAACATTTATTTATAAAAAAGGAAGATTGCGTTTTCGTGAAAATGATTGACTAAGGGAAACATAACAAATGAATCGAAGTGACCAATATACACATAGTTCAATATAAAAATAAAAATGGTCATATGTTTGCTCATCACTAATAAAGGGCAAAAACTCCGAAAGCACGCATCAATTTATTACAAAAGTAGGTAAAAAAATTCCCTTAAAAAACAAAAAAATGAAAAGAATAAAATCGTCACATTGGATCAATCGCGAATAATATTTTTACTCTGTTTTGCCTTGGATGGAAATTTTCAAACCGCAAAATAAAAGAAGCGTGAAATGAACACTTGTATAAATTTCACCAGCGATGTTTTGTTAGAAAACAATGTCTGTGTTATTTCGATATATGTACCCTCACGGCATTTCTTGATTTTTATTGTTTTTCTTTCCCTCACATAGCATTAGGTTGGATATATTATGTATGTTTGTTTAAATTTTCGAATGGAAAACGAGTTTTTCATTTTTCGATATCAAAAGGAAACTTCAGTAGGTACTTACTAGATCAAAAATGGAAGGAATAAGAATTTACCGAAGATTATTCAGGTATTATATTATTATCATTGAATCCTTCTTAAGTCTCAATAGTAAGATATACCTCCCTAGATATAAACCGAACTTCTTCATTTTAATTGTCACATTTTTACAACATGTGTGTGTAAAATATATCTTAAGTAATAAAGCAATGATGATGTTCGTGTGTGTGTGTGTGTTTCTCTCACGCCCCCTGGATATATGTATGAGAGCATCTAACAATCTAATTTATGTGCGTGCATATTCCAGTATACAAATTATACATGACGCAGTGAATTAATAAATATATTTCAAAATTATTTTTTTATAGAAAAAATCTGTCAAAAAAGTGTACTTTTTTCACGCAAATATATGTTAATTTAAAAATTAGAAGTATTACACGAAAAAAATATATTCGAGTATAACTTAGCGTTTAAGTGAAAAACATTTTGATTATTTTGTATAATTATGATGTTTAACTTATTTTTAAAGTAAGCGTTTTGTACATACAACGTCGCCATATTAATCTCTATCCATACTATACCTTTGGGTGAGTTTTTATACAAACTATTTCCTGTGGTTCTCTCTGGGACCCCATTTTTCCATATCAAAGAAATATAAGAAGCTTGAACAACAGGTAAGCATGTTGTGTTAGACCGAAGCATGAATTTTGATGCTACTATGTATGCGTGTCAAGATAGAAAAATGTGGAATTCGATTCTCTCTGGCATGTATGAAATAATTTATTATAAGTTCAATATTTTACTTTTTTTCAGTGAATAATACGTAACAAACTTTTAGGAAGTACCTACCTATTTATTGTTATAATACAAACTATGTTCAATATTTTCATTGAAATAGTTCTACATGTGTTTGGTAATTAAGGAAAATTGGAATGACGCAGATAAAAACAAATACAATTAGTTTTAAAGGAAAAAGGAAATGCGATAGTAAATATACCATATATAAATAAATCCTAGATATTGTGGTTTGTTAGGTAGGTATATTTTTCTACGATTACGATTTCATGGTTATTTTTTGTATGTAGGTACAGAACCAGCAGTTCAAAAAATTATAATAGATAAATATACTACACGTATTAAGTAATAAACCTTGTAAAGGTTCTTTCAAATAGGTAAAACTAAATAAGCAATGTAATCAGCAATCGCTAGAAAATAAAAATGTTTTAAAAATGTGTGGAATAAGAAACAAAAAGAAGAAAAAAAAAACGAGTAGGTAGGTACATTTGTATCAAAAGTCAATACAAATACCGAGCAGGCATTGGATGTTTCTAACGAAACGCGGTAAAACGATACGATCGATTCCCAAGAAACCAAGAAACGCTAATTGAAATAGAAGGACTCAGTAAGGTTTCGGTACCGTGCATACCGATCATGCCGATCCAGTACCGCTGACGTACTGAATAAACAGGGTAGGGCCTTAGATTTTCATTTCGACAGTAGTTATACTATCAAGTTGTGTGTCCTTTGTAAACCCCATATTCCAAGTTCAATCGATTTCATCTAAAAACAAAGAGTGCGATAAAAATAGGATCCATTTGAACCATCGAAAAAGAAAAGAAAGTGTATACTGTACACATAACTATTGACTTCAATCTCGTTTATATCAATTTCATATAAGGAGTGTATCTACATACATACATAGGTTGTATAGTGTATAGGTGCTAGTTTGTCAAAGAAATCATCTTATCCAAAATTATTTTATGTGAAATTTCAATAATTTAGTACCTACTTGAGTCTCTTAAATGGAATTTTTTTTTCCTGTTTGTATTTTATATTTTTTTGAAATATTTACTGCTAATTCGGAAGAAACAACTTTCAAAACAAGTAAATTTGTACACGAAAAAATTGAGAGATTGTAAAAATAATTTTGTGAAACTTGAACTGAACTCTGACAAAAACAAAGTAGGTAGGTATAATCAAAACACCAAGAAAAAAATTACATTCAAGAAATAAACATTTTGCGAGTCCTTCAAAAACTTATAATGAGTAAAACCTAAATTAACACAAATCAGCAAACAACTGAAAATAAATTCATAAAAGTTAATCTCACCTCCCCTCAGGAAACCTCGTTAATTTTTTACCTTTCAGTCTGAACTCTTCGTTCTTTGTTCCAAAGAGAGATTCCTCTCCACTTGTCGCCGTCACGGAAGCAAACAAGTTCAAAATTCAAGAAATTAACAACAAGGAAATAAATTCACCCGAATACGTAAATATTTCTTTTCAAAGACGAACAAAACTTTTGTTTTGGATAGGTACCTTCGGATAAAAATTTTCAAAAACGAATTATTTTTCCAATTCTTCAAATCATACTTATAATATTTATATCAATCGAATTTTACGAAAGTAGTCACTGACATCTTAATTCACACACTTTGAGAGATACTAAACTTAAAAGGCCTATTTTTTTTAAAATATTTTTTTCAAATGTTTCTAAATACATATTCCTACATTCCCTTAATTCAGCATAAATGCTTGTTCTATGTTGAACGAAATCGGTCGAGGCAGGATTCGAAATTGTGACCACTGGATTACTAGCCCAGCGCGCTACCCGCTCTGCCATCGACCCATTTTAAAAAATACATATAAAATATATTTTTGATGGTCCGTATCCAATAAAAATAAACGTTTGGTAGGTACCAATATTATGTACTTTTTTCTGATCGTTGAATAAGATAAAGCAAAATAATAAAGAATTTGAAAAATATAGGTATTAAAACTTCATTAGTAGTTAGCATATGGCAATTTCTTCCAATTAACCAGTGTTTCCAGACAGGGATGCAATATTTGCGTAAGAAATGAATTTAAATAAATTTCTCTAAATGATTTTTTAAATGTATTCATATAAAGATTTTCATTGTCATATTTTTACTGTAGGTCCATATATAGGTACCAATTTAGGTTGATAAGTATATCATATCATTATCGTATTTTCATAAGAATATTTCAAACTGAATAAATTTTGACATGGGTTGATTTTCAATTATGTAGGTACATATATTGAACCATATTTTTTCACACTATATACCAGAAAAAACTAAGTTTAAATTTATAAAACACATCATGTACTTAAATAAAATAATAGTTTCGATAAATTTTACGTCATGTACAACAATAAATCATTTGCAACAGAAATCCTTTGCTCTGTACGATGTAATATGTTATTTCTTTACAATCTTCTTCTTTAACAGATTTTTAATTATCTCAATAGAGACGAAGTTGGAATATTTTACTGTAGGAGAACCGGGAAATCAAGGCACCTACAGGGCTTACGACCTGTCATCGGATGGTTTACGTGATCACTTTATGCGCTTGCGCAACGTTCACCACTTATGCCTTTTTAATGAGATCTATTGAGATAATTAAAAATCTGTTAAAAATACCTTTGAATCCCGACAGGAAAAAATCCAATGTTTGCGCATGTGCAATAATAAAAAATATTCGATTACTTACACATTGGTACAAGTAGGTAAATAAGACAAAAATGACCTTATAAGTCTGGCGCAATTCAGGGGTGACTTCTATGCGAAAAATGCATTTGTCACCTCAGGTATAAGAATTGTTGCTCTCATTATTTACAAAAAACCTATTCTCTCAATAGATGGCGTTACAACAAAAATAAATAAAAAATAATAAGAATCTTATTCATAATTTCACACATAGATGGCTGTAGTAAAAATTCCTTATTTTCAAGCGAAAAGAATTTCAGTATTACAATATATAGAACTTTAAAAATTTTATTGATAGGGATCTCATTAAAAAGGCATAATTGGTGAACGTTGCGCAAGCGCATAAAGTGATCACGTAAACCAGCCGATGACAGGTCGTAAGCCCTGTAGGTGCTTTGATTTCCTGGTTCTCCTACAGTAAAATATTCCAACTTCGTCTCTATTGAGATAATTAAAAATCTGTTAAAAAATACCTTTGACTCCCGACAGGAAAAAATCCAATGTTTGCGCATATGCAATAATAAAAAATATTCAATCTTCTTCTTCTTTGTGTCAGCAGCAATCAAACAGTTCTCGACCAATACTTGGCAACGACGGCTGCTGCGCCACTACAATAATGCTTAGGTATACTGAATCAGGAGGGCACATCGAATGGTGCATTGTAACCTATATATTATTGCATAGGAAATATTAGTTTTTACCTAAACAGTTTTAACATATA
The DNA here is from genome assembly GCA_963576475.1 of Molanna angustata. NCBI lineage: Eukaryota > Metazoa > Arthropoda > Insecta > Trichoptera > Molannidae > Molanna > Molanna angustata. The sequence goes on from OY754972.1 coordinate 35,579,052, forward strand.
ATTATCAAAGATCATTTATGGAATAATCCCTTTTTAATTAGGTACCAAGGTATTTTTGTATCGTTCATTTGTTAGATATGCAAACGTAATGACAACCACGTATGCAAGCGAGACTTGGACATTGGAAATGATAGAATTTCTTTTAACATAATAAATTAGATCGCTAAGAAGAATTTGTACGATACAATCAAATAATGTAAGATGGTTAAAGATGTTTATTAATGGAATTAAAGTGAACACGCGGAGATAGTGTGGCTACATGGGAAGGATGTAAGAAGAACACCTGATGAAGAAAATATTATACAAAGAAGATAAAAACGGAATAAGAGGTCGGGGTCGTCCAAGAAAAGGATGACACGATCATTTTATCAATATTCTGAAAGCGGAAAATGTAAAAAGTTATAGAAATGGACGAGCATTTATGAGACGATGCATGAATGTGTCAACATAGACGAATGTGAAGTTTGATCCTCTCTGTCTATAGAGTGATGTTATGTAGGTATGAATTTTCAGATAAATTAAGTTTCTTTTTACCATGGTTCTAAAAAAATATACGATTTTCAAACATTACCTAATTTGGAATTGGTTAGGTCAGTTAGAAGAAGAATTGATTACGTGAAGAGCAAAGGTCTTCACAAATAATCTTACCCAAAACCATTATATAGTTTGAGGTATGTATGTAGCAATTATACTCCTACACCATGCTTTAGTTTTTATTACCAATGGATTAAAACATAAATCCCAGCATATCTCGCAATTAGTTCAAATTGAGATCTAAGTCTGGAATTAGTTATCAAACATTTGTGTTTAAGTGAGTATTTTTTTAATTTTTTATTTCAGTCAGTATTATTTTGAAAAAATCCTCAAGATATGTATGATTTGATATGAAAAAGGTTTAAGGTAAGTTCTATGTTTATATCAGAGTTTTGAACGTTATCTCAATTTTTTTTATCATTATCTTAATTTGCTTCATTCGGCACTGCCATGAATATCTCCCAAAGACCAAAGGGGGGGGGGGTTAAACCCGTTAAATCAAAACCCTCATTACCTATATCAAGGATATAAAAAATAAAAAAGATCAACGATAACCCGGCTCTCCCTGTATATGCATACATGAACCACCACCCGGAGGGTAGGCTCAGGTCTCGAAAGCCGATATGGAGTGTCGATCAAGCGAACCCCAGCATGGAAACTGAGTGGTGAGATCTCTGGAGGAATACAGATATTCGCAACAAACAACTGATACAGGATCCTACCAGACGTGTCCCTGGTTTCAATCTTCCACGCAAGCCCTGGGTGCAACTCAACAGGATTCGAACCGATCTAGGCTGCTGTAATTATTTCCTGTGGAAATGGGGAAAAAGAGAAACTCCGCAATGCGATTGCGGTGCAGACTACCAAACAGTTCGCCACATTGTTGAGGAGTGCCCACTGCGCAGATTCCCAGAGGACCCAACCAGCCTGCATGGAGCGGAACGGGATGTCATGAACTGGCTACAGCAACTGGACCTAAGACTTTAAAGAATAACTGGGACGCTTATTTTTTTTTTTTTTATTTATTTATTTATTTATTTATTCATTTATCTATTTATTTATTTATTTATTTATTTATTTATTTATTTATTTATTTATTTATTTATTTATTTATTTATTTATTTATTTATTTATTTATTTATTTATTTATTTATTCATTTATTTATTTATTTATTTATTTATTTATTTATTTATTTATTTATTTATTTATTTATTTATTTATTTATTTATTTATTTATTTATTTATTTATTTATTTACTCTCAGAAAGCTACAGCTGTTAATTATATCAGTTACAATTCAGTTTTTAAATTTTAACATAGCCAAAAATGCTTTCTTCTATTTAAATTTGTGAATGTACAATGTTTGGTGACATACTTAGTTATGAAAAAAAAAAATATACAAAAAGTAACATCAATTTAAAAAAAAGAGAGAAAAGATACATAAAAAATAATAATAATATAAAAGTACAATAATATAAGAAAAAAACAATTAGGTACATAATATGTTTTAGGATGACAAGGAGGACCGGGATCATTAGTGATTGAGGAGTGGATTGTTGGATTGTGTGTTAGGGTTTAAGAACATCTTTATCTGTCTTTGATAATGCAGTAATGTGTCGTGAAAAATGTCCGTGTGTTTGAAATGTGTATGTATTGTAATCTCGCTGAATTTATTCTAAACAAAGGTGCAAAGTATATGTATGTAATTAGTGTGGCATACTGGTAAGTGAAATAAATGATGTGAGCGGGTATGTCTATTTGGTATATGGAGTGAGTGATATATTATTGAGTATGTCCGGCGAGTCAATCAAGTTATTGCAATGTAATTGGTGCCTGTTGTATTTTCGATAACCAGGCTCTTACGGGACACTCGAAAACAATAATAGAAAAGAGTGGAAGCACTATTCTAAGTACTTTAAAATACAAAACACTTAATCTTTGTAATAAATGTTTTCAAGATGTTTTAAAAGAAAAATCACTAGTAACAAAAAAAATATAATTAATCGAATAAATCACATATAATATACATTTCATAATAACCATTTTTAATTGAGACAAAATCTCGTGTTAAAAAGGGAAGCTTCAATCTTATATTATTATATTTACTAATTAATTTATAAAACATGTAAAACAAAGGTTTGGACATTAAAATGAAATACCTACATCAGTAATATAGATAGGTACATATTATAAAGTCTTTTTGTAAGTGTTCTATGTATATCTTTAGCATACGTATATATATAAGAAAACCACAACTTGTATGAAAACCTCCGTAGCACATTATAAGAGGAAATAATTCTGGTACAACAACAATTTTGTCGCTTAAATTTTCCAGCTTCGAAATAAATTTGAGGCAAATATATTAACATTATGGAAGGTAATTAAATTGTAAAGGTAATATTACAGCTACCCTAAAAATAAGCCATAAATAATAGATATTACCGCTGTTTGGTTAAGTCACTTTTGTGTGTTTTGATGATATGTTAATAGGTAAAAATTAAAGGACTTTTAGTTTTTTATAAAAACACTGTTGTATTTAACAGGAAAGCACCCATTAAATACCAACTTCAAAGAATGCATGATTTCATGATTTGGGGTACATTTAACAAGAGATTTGACCAAGTATCATTTACCTAGATCGGGAGTCATAGAGAGATCGGAATAAGGCAATTTTCCTGTCTTCGAAACATCCGGGAATGGACCGGTATGAGAATTGTTGAGGAGCTGTTTCGTTATGCACAGGACATGAAGGCTTTCTCTATGGTGGTCATCAACGTCGTCACCTTTTTTTTTTAAAAAAATATGTCAATATGTCCATGTTAAACAAGTACATATACATCTTCCTACGTTCCCTAAAATAAGCATAAATGCTTGTACCTACTATAGGTGAACGAAATCAGTCGAGGCAAGATTCGAACTCGCGACCACTGGATTGCTAGCCCAGCCATCGACCCACCTGACATGACACAAGAAGAAGAAGATCATTTACCTATGTGTTCATATGAATTGAAGAGTTCCGTGATTTATCATGGATCCCATCATAAGATATTGATACAATTTATATGAAACTACCCCTGAACTATATAACTTCTTTTTAACACAAAAATAATCATTGAAATTCCTTGTATTGATAAATAATTATTCGCTGATATGTCGAGCAGATGCCTTTTGCAGATGCTAAATTAAAGAGTTTGGTGACTTTCTCATAGATTCCATCATCAATTACATGAAAATTCTTCGAAACACAATTGTTCGAATGCGCAATTGTACGAATATTTTTTCGAGAAACGCTGGTTGGTTGGTTCGTGCGTTATTTTTTTTTGTATGGGATTTGAAGTTTGATTAAGTCACGCCGAACCAACTCACGAACGTTTCTCCAAACGTTAACTTTCAACTTGTCATCTTGGCTAGGTCCCCAGATCTTGACCAAATTCTTCGGAACAACCCCTGAGGATTTCATTTACTAAAAAATAAAACATTTGAATTTGGGCAACGTTGTAGAGAATTATCGCTGAACATAAACAATAAAAAATATCAATAGAGACGAAGTTGGAATATTTACTGTAGGAGAACCGGGAAATCAAGGCACCTACAGGGCTTACGACCTATCATCGGCTGGTTTACGTGATCACTTTATGCGCTTGCGCAACGTTCATCAATTATGCCTTTTTAATGAGATCCCTATCAATTCAATTTTGAAAGTTCTATATATTGTAATACTGAAATTCTTTTCGCTTGATAATAAGGAATTTTTACTACAGCCATCTATGTGTGAAATTATGAACAACATTCTTATTACTTTTTATTTATTTTTGTTGTAACGCCATCTATTGAGAGAATTGGTTTTTTTGTAAATAATGAGAGCAACAATTCTTATACCTGAGGTGACAAATGCATTTTAGGTCGTAAGCCCTGTAGGTGCCTTGATTTCCCGATTCTCCTACAGTAAATATTCCAACTTCGTCTCTATTGAGATAATTAAAAATCTGTTAAAAAATACCTTTGACTCCCGACAGGGAAAAAAAAATCCAATGTTTGCGCATATGCAATAATAAAAATATTCAATACAAATATATTTGCTACGCCAAATTGAAAACCTCCTCACTTTTTGATGTCGGTAAAAAAAGAAAAAAGATAACCTTTAATTGATAAATAAAAACAAAGATAAATAAAAATATTTGATTTGATCTGGGAACCATGTGATTCATATTAATTTATTTATTTATAGTCCCTTTCTATGGCTCTGAAATAAGAATCGCCTCAGAGATTGGATTTATGACAGGTATTACGACGGACATTGGGAACCGGTTGATCTGTTTTGTGTGAGCCCATGATTGTGATTATGAGTGCAGAAAGTTGAGATCGTATACCTATATATTTAGTGTGAAACGGAAACAATCACCTGGTTCATAATTGCATATAATTTTCAATAAAAATTGTAAACTGCTAGTCCTAGAACAGGATTTCCTAGTTCCAGCAGTAATCTACTTATTGTTGTCATAAATATGGCGTGATAAAAGGAAAATAAAATAATGATAATGGTGACTGTTCTTCATATTATGTACAAGTAACCTATATAATTAGTTGAATGTTATATAAAATATGTAAATATAAAATTTTTCTGTGTTATATTTTTAGAAATGTAGATACCTACTTATCATTGATAGTGTATTCAATTATGTTATAAGATTAGAATTATTAGAAAATCCTTCTAATAACGTATTAAGAAAAAAATATGTTGTATGATAATAAAAGATCTTGAATGTTGAGTAATATATTGAGGCAGTGGCTGCAAAGAAAATATTTATTAAAGAATCTTCAATGTCTTCAATAAACGTTGATTCAGACCAATCCAAGTTATAAATGTGTTTATACAGAATCAATCGATATCTCTCAAAGCAATTAATTGTTTTTTTTCGTAATCTTTCGTAGTTTTTTTTTTGCTTCCGACGTAAGGTTTTAATTATCAGGTATCTTGAATCTTTGTTCTGTCTCATATTTTTTTATATATTCATTTTTGTTTTTTCAACGATTCTGTAATCCTGTGAAGGAAAGGGAACATTGTCGCATGAGAAGAAACGAGGAATATTGATTTTAGAACTGGGAAATCAGGGCTTACGACCTGTCATATGCTGGCTTGCGTGATCAATTTTGCTCTAGCCTTATGCCTTTTTATTGAGTTCCCTATCAATAAAATTTTAGGAAATCCTATACATATATTATGTATATATCGAATATTTTTTTAAAACTTACATATACGCAATCTTTGGATTTTTTCCTTGTCGGAAGTCAATGATGTTTTTTAACAAATTTTTAACATCTCAATAGAGACGAAAAAAAGATTTCTTCGTTATTTCATAGATGGCTTTAGTAATAATGGCTTATTTTCCTATAATCTGTTTCTCATTATTAAAATATATAGAACTTTAAAAAAACTGCATTGATAAGGGAACTCTATAAGAAGGCATAATTAGTGAACGTTAAACCAGCCATTGACAGGTCGTAAGCCTGGTAGGTGCCTTGAGTTACTGGTTTTTCTGTAATATCCCAACTTTGTCTCTATTGAGATGTTAAAAATATGTCTACATACCTATATGTTATACATCAAAATAATCAACACGAGAAAATGCTGAAACAACTTCACAATAAAAATATTATTAACTCCCGACAAGGAAATAAAATACAAAATTTGTGTCTATGCAATTATAAAATTATTCAAGAGTTGTAAAATATTTATTGTAAATTATATTAACTTTTTTTTTGTATATATAATATTTTGCGTCTTTTGTTTTTATACAGGGAGCGGCAGAAATAACTCCCCAATTTGAAGGGCTATTAAAAAAATACGTAGTAGATTTTAGTATATCACAATAAGAATAATCATTGCCATTTATTGTAAACATAATATCTAAATGATTAAAGTTTCAGTTACTTAAAAATAATACCTATCACTTAAATGGCGACCGTCATTGCCTATACCTACACGACTGAAGCCTCACTCGGAAATTGCGCATTACTCTCCTCGCCATCTCTTGTGGAATTTCCGCGATTTCGTGTCGGATAGCAGCTTTAAGTTCGTCGGTTGTCGTCGGTTTGTTTTTGTAGACTTTACTCTTCAGTCCGCCTCGCCTACTACCACTAGCGCTGAGCTACGACGGTGGCAAATTCGGGATTTATTTCTGCCGCTCCGTGTACTTTCAATCTCCGAGGCTTCAGTCGTGTATAGACAATGACGGTCGCCATTTAAGTGATAGGTATTATTTTTAAGTAACTTTAATCATTTAGATATTATGTTTACTATAAATGGCAATGGTTATTATTATTGTGGTATAATAAAAGTTTGACTAAAATCTACTACGTATTTTTTTAATAGCCCTTCAAATTGGGGAGTTATTTCTGCCGCTCCCTGTATGTCTTCTGTACACACGAGTGCTTACACATTGGTAAAGAGAAATGTGTTTTTTTATATTGTGCATCTTTTTCTATATTTTTTGATTGTTTTTTTTTATATGTATTAAAAATTTAATAAATAAATATTATGAAGCTTAGTTTACCATAGTTTTTATTATAGTCATGTACAATCATAATCATGTACAACCATATGTACACAATAATGGCCGTGACTCTTAGTCAAGTGTATGAATTAATATGTATGTTGGTAGTAGTCCTTTTTCCGAAGAGCCACCACTTTGGAGAAGGACTGGTTAAAAGTCCTTATTCCCAAATGTGGTGGAATGTGACACTGCGAAATCCTCTTATGGCCATGTAAAAAGGATGCCAAACACGAGACAACCCGAAAAATCTAACTAGAGAGTGGTGGCAGGTGAGAAAATAAATAGGTAGAGGCAGAAGTTGATGGAGGCGAAGGCTTGACTTGGACTGTAGCGTTATCAAAGAATAAGAATATTCAATTTTGTTTAGTTCAGGGAATGTATGAAGATGTCTATGTTCTCGTTTCAAAGACATAAGGTAGTCATTCTCTTGAAAAATATCTGTTCTTACGCAGCGAAACGTTATTGATGTATGTATGTTATTATGTGTTCGGTTACAAACTGGTGGAGGGACTGTTGGATAAGACTGTAGCACCAAAGATCATACTGTACATACAATTTTGTAAAAAAATAGATAACATTGGATTTAAATAGTTGCTTCCTAGGAGCATTATATAATTATTGCGGTTTGTTTGAAAGTTCGCATGCCTTTGTCAAACCACAAAATAGGGTAGACGATATTGTCTAAATAGGGGTACGAATAAGGGGTGTTGATGATATCTAATATAAATAATGATATGGGTATTGTGAAATATAAATAATCTATTGTTTTATTAGTATAATATTCTTGGTTAATTGAACCAAAGTAATTAATTCCATACCCAGATTATACCAATTACAAAATCACTTAGCTGCAATCTGTTGTTTTTCAGCTTTGTTGCTTTAGAATAACTAAAGCTGAACTACTCTCATATATTATGTAATAATTTATCGTTATTATTTTATATGTAATATGTGTAATAAAGCATATATATTTATTCATGGGAGAAGGCAAGCTTTTCCTTCCCCCCCAATCCATTATTTCAGGATTGGAAAGTAATTTATGGCTTCAATCTGAGCCGGTTTATAATACTGGCTTATCAAGCCACTGCATTTATGGTCCCCTAAAATGGTCCGGGGTCCTTTGCTTTGGTGCCCAGGTGGGAACTTGGGTTAAAAGTTGATCGGAAGCTAATTCAGTTGGTGTCATCTCTGTCGCTGCGTGGCGGGTATAGTTGGAGGTGTGAGCCGAGGGAGATCTGTGTGAAATGGTTCGTCGCTGGCCGGCCCAGAATAGTACAGGGGTCTGACACAACGACCACGGGTTGGGTGCCCTATCAGTCGGCGCATAATCTCGCTGCGCTGCGGCGCATAATCTCGCTGTGACCATATGAGGTCCCAGCAGTTGTATGCAGTGGGCACCAAGTATCCTCCACGGCCATTTAATCCCACTCTCAACCTAGCAGCATAGCTGCTGGGACAAATTCCCTAGAAAAAAGGTTTCTGATCATCTTGTATCACAATACTCCCTCTCCCCCCCCCTCAAATAAAAACCTTCAAGATAAGAAAATAAATAAATACTGTCTCTACAGCGACAACTAAAACGGCATATCCTCGTACTATTTGTAAACTGTTGGTTGACTTCAATAACATCAGAGGTATTCACAGTAACTTTAATTCTGTTCATCATCATATAAACAAAATCAGTAAATCGGGCGTTTATAAATTAACATACATGTGAAAGCACAGCTTTCTTCATTGGTAAAACGAGGAGAAGTTTTGAAACGCGAATTAAAAAATATATGGGATGGTTGAAGAATTCGCAGATCAAATTATAGAAAAAAATCACAGTTTCGATAGAAGTACTAGGTTTCAAATTACAAGCAGAGTTACAGATTGGATAATTTAGAAATAACAACGTACCGTCCTGACGAGGAAACAGTACGCTTCGAAACCAGTCGAATACATAAAAATCCAATTAGTGGTTGTAAGTCATTTGTTTTTATTGAAAAAGTTTTTAAAAATTAATCTGAAAGTAAATTCTAAGAATATTAATAAAATCATATTTATTAGAAGACCGCAAACAACAAAAAAATGTTAACAACTCTGTAAGACGATTTTCAGAAACATGAAAGCAACTTTTTCATACTTTGTAAATTGAAATGTAACAAACGTTTAAATCTATCATGAATAATGCAACAATGTATATTCCGTTGTAATTTATGCAACATTAATATTCAGAAATAATCTAGAAAGATTTTCATTCTGACGATAAATGAATTAGAAAATTTCTCGGCTGTCTCTTATATCGCATTGTTATAATTATGAACCTATGTACTCTCACAATAAAATAAAGTTTTGTATAACCACTGGACGAAATGGTCTTTTTTAAATTAATCTTATTAACATTTAACACAATAAACCTTTTAAAGTATTATTAAAAAAACGTTGTGATGAATCCGAAATATAATTTATTTGTTGATAATACTGAGTTGCAGACTATTTTAACTACTTTCGCCGCAGGCGTTCAATTTTTCTTAGAGACTGACATTTTTAGTTCAACAAAATATCATTTTCCCAGTATAAACAATCTGTTGATAAACAATCAAGGAATAAAACAAAACATTTCTTTTTTGTGTACGTACTAAACTTCTCAACAGAATTTGTATTTATGTTTCAAATTGTATATAATGTCCGTAAAATAATAAAGTAGGTACAATCAAAACCCCATACTAAAATTAAAGATGAACGAAATAACTCGCTCCAAATAATTCAATTTTCTGTTTTTATGTTTAATTTGTTGAAGGATAGAACAAATTTTGATAAGATTTTGTGATAGCTTGATATTTCTGTACTCTTCACTTAAGACGCTCAGAAGAACTTGCATCTCTGGTCCCTCTTCTACCCATTCACAATAGTCACTAGTTTTACTCAATCTCAACACCCATTCACAGTAAACCTGCAATTTGCACAAACCAGTCGCTTCTCGAGCTCTTTTATTAACACAGCAGCCAGGCTGTGGAACGATCTTCCAAATTCTGTATCTCCCCTTTCCTACGACCCGGGTCTTTTTAATACCCGAATTAATATTTTCCTGAGCAGATTGCAAACCCTCCCCAAAATTGCGCTTCTTTGGAAGAGTAAAATGAACCCAAATCCTACGTAGCTGGTGTCCCCTACGAAGCAACGTTAAAGAAAATAAAAGGTGTAACTTGAAACTTATTTTTTTGCAGTTGACTAATTCCAAAAGTCTAAATTTTCAAGATTATATCCAGCAAACAACTCTACACACCCTTATGAATTCTTCATTTTTTTGACGATTCTTTTCATATATCACTAAATAATATGGCATTATATTCCAGAAATATCCCAGGTATTATTCACTGAGGAACATTTGGTACCGATCACCACTAATAGGTACTTACCTAATCGGAGTTGGGTCACACTTCCTACAAGATTAATGAGCGACCCACATGTTACCTTTACCTACAGCAAGTTTATCTGTGAAAAACACGAATATCCCAAACGACTATACATGTATTATTATTGTTATCTATAGAAATACAAAAGGAAAACTTTATTTTTCAGCTTTGTGCAAAAATATTAAATTCTAGACTATCTGAATCGTTACTACAGCATCAGTCCGATTCGCGCGTGCACTGATTAGCTCACTCAAATTTAGGGAAGTTATGCCAAAAACAAAATCTTGTCAATGGTTCTACTTTTAACAAATGGACGTAAAACACATAAATTGTCATTGAATCTTAATAGGAATTACACAAATATATATAGAAAATAATTAAATCTACATAAATCTGTTGTAGCGTGAAAATGACTTATTGTAATAGAATCAAAACACATTGTTTTAATCTTAAATGTAAGTCACTTGTACTAAAATTCTACCTAGAAAATACACGTAGTTACACAATCAAAAATGTCAATTCAAATCTACAAAATTTAAAAAATAAACGAAAAAAAAACAAGATATACAATAAAATCGGCGTTGGCCTTCGTGGCTCCTTTGGTAAGATATCTGACAGCTGAGCCAAGGGTCCCGGGATCAATTCCCGGTGGAGACACAGTTTTTAATTGTGTTTTCAGTCTGGATCTGTGAGACCATAAATATCGTAAGTATCCAGAATGTAGCAACTGGTTATTGGGTGCGTGTTAAATAAATATTTGACATAGAACCTGTTAGTCGCCCGAGAAGCAACATTAAATAAATAAAAATATACATACATACATACATACATACATACATACCATCACGCCATGTCCCTTACGGGGTAAGCAGAGAGAATTGAGCGCCATACTTCTCTATTTTTGCACACATTTCTGGCTTCCTTTACATCCATGCATCGTCTCATACATGCTCGTCGATTGTTCAAACTTTTTATGTTTCCTTCTTTCAAAATATCATTCACATGGTCATGCCATCCCTTTCTGGGGCGACCTCTGCTATTCACTCCATCTCTTGCACCCATGTATATTTTTTTGGTCAGTCGTTCATCGTTCATTCTTTCTATATGTCCAAACCACCTTAAAGCATTCATAAATAAAAATAAAGGGAATAATTACATCACTTATCAACAATAACAAAAATACCCCTTTTCCAAAAAATATTTCGAATAATAACACTGATTTCTACAAAAAATAATCGACTTTTCCAAGAAATAACGCTAATAATAACATCGCTTTTCTACAAAAATAATACCCGTTTTTTACAAATAATGCGAATAATAACACCACTTTTCTACAAAAATAATACTCCTTTTCCTAAAAATAACGCGAATAACAACACCGCTGTTCTACAAAAATTACACCATTTAAAAAAAAATAACGCTTATAGTAACATTGCTTTTCAACAAAAATAACACCTGTTTTCTTTATAATAACACCACTTTTCCAAAAAAATATTAAAACACTTTCTAACAAAAATAACACCTCTTACCTAAAAAAAATTAACCGAATAATCAAACCACTTTTTAATAAATTAATACCCCTTTACCAAAAAATATTTCGAATAATTACATTGATTTCTACAAAACCTAATACCCCTTTTCCTAACAATAACGTAATTAATAACACCACTTTTGTTAAAAAATAATTTTTTAACAAAAGGCGATGTTATTATTAGCTTTACTTTTACAAAGGAATACTAATAATAACATCGCCTTTCTACAAAAATAATACCCCTTTAACACAAAATAAGGCGAATAATAACACCACATTTTTACAAAAATAATAATCATTTTCCTACAAATAATGGGAATATTAACAACGAGTTTCTACAATTTTTACACCCCTCATCCAAAAAAAGAATAAAACTAATAACAACATTGCTTTTCTACAAAAATAACAATCATTTTCCTTAAAATAACGCGAATAATAACACAGCTTTAATACAAAAATTATATCCTATTTCCAAAAAATAACTCGAATAATAGCACTGCTTTTCTTCAAAAATATTACCCATATCCAAAAATTACGCGAATATTAACATTGCTTTTCTACAAAAAAAACACCCCTTTTGTAAAAAATTTAAACGAATAATAACACCACTTTCCTAAAAAAATAATACCCCTTTTACAAAAAATAACGCGAATACTAACACCGTTATATTACAAAAAATACCCCTTTTCCAAAAAAAAAAAAAAACGCGAATGACAACACCGTTTATCAGAAAAATAAAAACAATTTTCCAAGGAAAAAACGTGAAAATAACAACACATTTCTACTTAACTAACACTCCTTTTCCGAAAAAAATAATGTGACTAATAACACCACTTTTCAACAAAAATAATACCCAATTTCGAAAAATATATTTCGAATAATAACACTGATTACTAGAAAAAAATATACAACTTTTCCAAAATATAACACGATGAATTACTCCGCATTTCTATAAAAATTAAACTCCTGTTCGAACAAATGATGCGTATAATAACAACACTTTTCTACAAAAATTATATCGTTTTTCAAAAAAATAACGCGAATGATAACATAGTTTTTCTACAAAAATAATACCCCTTTTCCAAAATATAACGCGAATAATAACTCCTCTTTTCTATAAAAATTACAACCCCTTTCCAACGAATAATGCGAAAAATAACACCACTTTAATTAAAAAAAACACTCCTTTTCCAAAATAAAAAAATAAATAAGAACACCCCTTTTCTACAAAAATACCGCGAATTCAAGCAACACTTTTCTACAAAAATAATACTCCTTTACAAAAAAAAAAAATCACGCCAATAATAACATCGCTTTATACAAAAATAACACTCCTTTTCCAACTCATTACGCGAAAAATAACATCACTTTTCTTTTAAAATAACACCCCTTTTCAAAAAAAAATACACCTCTTTGCCAAAAAAAGCATCGCTTCGCGAATAATAACACAGCTTTAATACAAAAATTATATCCTATTTCCAAAAAATATAAAAAGCAAAAAAATAACGCGAATAATAACATCGCTCTAAAAAATATACCCATTTTCCTTAAAAAACTAACGCGAATAATAACTCCCCTTTTCTACAAAAATAACACACCATTTCCAAAATAATAAAATTAATAAGAACACCCCTTTTCTATAAAAATACCGCGAATTCAAGCAACGCTTTTCTACAAAAATAATACGCCTTTTCCAAAATAAAACGAGAGTAAAATCTCCTCTTATCAATAAAAATAACACCCCATTTCCAAAAAATAACTCGAATAAAAACACCACTTTTCTACAAAAATAATATTACTTTTCCAAAATATAACGCGAATAATAACTCCTCTTTTCTATAAAAATTACACCCCTTTTTCAACAAATAATGCAAAAATTACACCACTTTTCTACAAAAATAATAATCCTATTCAAAAAAAAATCACGCCAATAATAACATCGCTTTATACAAAAACAACACTCCTTTTCCAAAATATAACGCAAATAATCACTATACTTTTCGAAAAAAAATACGTTTCTTTCCCAAATCATATTGCGAATAATAATACCACTATTCTTTAAAAATAGCACCCCTTTTCAAAAAAAATACACCTCTTTTCCAAAAAATAAAGCACATAATTAAACCACTTTTCTACAAAAATAACACTCCTTTTACAAAAAAAAATAACGCGAATAATAACATCGCTCTTAAAAATATACCCATTTTCCTTAAAAAAATAACGCGAATAATTACTCCACTTTTCTACAAAAATAATACATATTTTCCAAAATTATAAAATTAATAATAACACCCCTTTTCTATGAAATATCGAGAAATTAAGCACCGCTTTTCTACAAAAATAATACGCCTTTTCCAGAATATAACGCAGATAATAAATCCTCTTTTTTTAAAAAATTACATCCGATTTACAACAAATAACTCGAATAATAACTCCTCTTTTCTACAAAAATAACACACCTTTTCCAAAACAATGAAATTTATAATAACACCCCTTTTCTACAAAAATAACGCGAATTAAAGCACCGCTTTTCTACAAAAATTACAACCTTTTTCCAAAAATAACGCGAATGGTAACATCGCTTTTCTACAAAAATAATACGCCTTTTCCAAAATATAAAGCAAATAAACAAACCTATTTATTTTCAAAAATACCATCCCATTTCCAACAAATAACTCGAATAATAATACCACTTTTCAACAAAAAAAATATTATTTTTCCAAAAAATAACGCGAATAATAACATCGCTCTTAAAAATATACCCATTTTCCTTAAAAAAATAACGCGAATAATTACTCCACTTTTCTACAAAAATAATACATATTTTCCAAAATTATAAAATTAATAATAACACCCCTTTTCTATGAAATATCGAGAAATTAAGCACCGCTTTTCTACAAAAATAATACGCCTTTTCCAGAATATAACGCAGATAATAAATCCTCTTTTTTTAAAAAATTACATCCGATTTACAACAAATAACTCGAATAATAACTCCTCTTTTCTACAAAAATAACACACCTTTTCCAAAACAATGAAATTTATAATAACACCCCTTTTCTACAAAAATAACGCGAATTAAAGCACCGCTTTTCTACAAAAATTACAACCTTTTTCCAAAAATAACGCGAATGGTAACATCGCTTTTCTACAAAAATAATACGCCTTTTCCAAAATATAAAGCAAATAAACAAACCTATTTATTTTCAAAAATACCATCCCATTTCCAACAAATAACTCGAATAATAATACCACTTTTCAACAAAAAAAATATTATTTTTCCAAAATATAACGCGAATAATAACTCCTCTTTTCTATAAAAATTTCACCCTTTTTTCAACAAATAATGCAATAATTTCACCACTTTTCTACAAAAATAATAATCCTATTAAAAAAAAATCACGCCCGTAATAACATCGCTTTATACAAAAATAACACTCCTGTTCCCAAATATAAGGCGAATAACAACTCCTCTTTTTTAAAAAAATTACACATCTTTTCCCAAATCATAACGCGAATAAAAATACCACTTTTATTTTTAAATAGCACCCCTTTTCAAAAAAAATTCACCACTTTTCAAAAAAAAAAAGTGAATAATAACACCACTTTTCTAGAAAAATAATATTACTTTTCCAAAATACAACGCAAATAATCACTCCTCTTATCTATAAAAATTACACCCCATTTTCAACAAATAACTCGAATAATAACACCACTTTTCTACAAAAATAATACAACTTTTCCAAAATATAACGCGAATAATAACTCCGTCTTTCTTTAAAAATTACACCCTTGTAGTAATAAGTGATGCGTATAATAACACCACTTTTCTAAAAAATTACATCCATTTTCAAAAAAATAACGCGAATGATAACATAGCTTTTATACAAAAATAATACCCCATTTCCAAAATATAACGCGCATAATAACTCCTCTTTTCTATAATAATTACACCCCTTTTCCAGCAAATAATGCGAAACATAACACCACTTTTCTTCAAAATAACACACCTTTTCAAAAATAATAAAATTAATAATAACACTCCTTTTCTACAAAAATAAAGCGAATTTAAACACCGCTTTTCTACAAAAATTACAACTTTTTCAAAAAAAATAACGCGGTGGATAACCTCACTTTTCAACAAAAATAATATCCCTTTACCAAAAATATCGCGAATAATAACTCGTCTTTTCTTTAAAAATAACACCCCATTTCCAACAAATAATTCGAATAATAATACCACTTTTTTACAAAAATAATATTATTTTTCCAAAATATAACACGAATAATAACTCCTCTTTTCTACAAAAATAACACACCTTTTCCAAAACAATAAAATTAATAATAACACCCCTTCTACAAAATCTACAAAATCACAATCATTCTACAAAAATAACAAAATCATTCTACAAAAATAACGCGAATTAAAGCACCGCTTTTCTACAAAAATTAAAAACTTTTTCCAAAAAATAACGCGAATGATAACATCGCTTTCCTAAAAAAATAATACCCCTTTTCCAAAATATAACGCGAATAATATCTCATCTCATCTATAAAAATTACATCCCATTTTCAACAAATAACTCGAATAATAACACCACTTCTCTACAAAAATAATATTACTTTTCCAAAATATAACGCGAATAATAACTCCTCTTTTCTATAACAATTACACCCTTTTTTCAACAAATAATGCAAAAATTACACCACCTTTTACAAAAATAATAATCTATAAAAAAAAAATCACGCCAGTGATAACATCGCTTTATACAAAAATAACACTCCTTTTCCCAAATATAACGCGAATAATAACTCCTCTTTTCTAAAAAAAATTACACCTCTTTTCCAAATCATAACGCGAATAAAAATAGCACCCATTCTCAAAAAAAAAATTCACCACTTTTCTACAAAAATAATACTCCTTTTCCAAAAAAATTAACGCGAATAAAACATCGCTTTATAAAAAATACAGCCATTTTCCTCAAATATAACGCGAATAATAACACCCCTTTTCTACAAAAATTACAGCCTTTTCCCAAAGAAATAACGCGAATATTAACAGCATCTTTCTACATTAATAATACCCTTTTTCCAATAAATAACGCGAATAATAATATCGCTCTTCTACATAAAAAAACACTTCTTTTCAAAAAAAGAATATCGCGCATACGAACACCGTTTGTCTGCAAAAAACTCCCCATTTCCAACAAATAACTCGAATAATAACACCACCTTTCTCCAAAAATAGTACTACTTTTCCAAAATATAACGCGAATAATAACTCCTCTTTTTTATAAAATTAACACCCCTTTTTCAACAAATAATGCGAATAATAACACCACTTTTCTACAAAAATTATACCCTTTTTCCATAAAATAACGCGAATGATAACATCGCTTTAAAAAAAAATAATGCGAATAATAACACCACTTTTCTACAAAAATAATTCTCCTTTCCAAAAAAAAAATAACGCGAATAATAACATCGCTATATAAAAAATACAGCCATTTTCCTAAAAAATAACGCGAATAAATACTCCACCTTTCTACAAAAATAACACAACTTTTCCAAAAAAATAAAATGAAGAATAACACCCCTTTTCTACAAAAAAACTACCCCTTTTCCAAAATATAAGGCGTATAATAACTCTATTTTACAATAATTACACCTCTTTTCCAACAAATAATGCGAATAAGAACACCACTTCTCTACAAAAATAATAATAATAATGAACACTTCCTTGCACCTTGCGCAAGTGGCGAATTTATTGCCGTCTGGCAATTTCTTCCAACTAACCAGTTTTAATCCTCATTTTGCAAAAAAATAACGCGAATAATAACATCACTTTTCTTCAAAAATAACACTGCTTTTCCAAAAAACAAAACAAATAATAACACCACTTTTTTACAATAATAATATCCCTTTTCGAAAAAAAACACGAATTATAACACCGCTATTTCTAAATAAATAATATTTGCGTGTGGAACTATAGAGCCGCATGTGGCTCGCGAGTCGCTGGTTGCCGACCCCTGGTATAGGTAGATGTGTTAATATAATGAACCGATTAATATGTTTGTTTCTAATTGTATATAAATTTATTAACACTCCCAACAATATCAGGAGGATCTGACTTATTGTTATGTTTATCAGTGAATTTATAAATAAATGAAATCATTTACGTGTTCAATGAAAGATCTGCATTTTGAATTTATTATCATAATGTGATTTGACTCCAAGATAAATAAGAAATGGATTATAGGATAAATAAAATGAAATAGTGGGACTTATTATTCGATTCTACAAATTCAAGAATACATACAAAAATTATAACTGTTCAAAATATATTTTACGTATTGCGGACGGAGAATTTCTTCTTGACGTTGACTGGATGTGAACGAGGGTGGCGAGAGAATGCAGCAGCCCCGGGAAAGGAATTCCTACTTTGTCTCTTTTCGTCACTTACGCCCAGCCTGAAAAGGTTACCATGTAGCAGAGCTATTTTTTTATATTTACTTCCTTTTATTCTTATACCATCACGCCAATTCCGATCTTGCGCCAGCTTCATTAGCGACGCCGTTTCCGGAATCCCGAACAACTGCCTGAGATTTTTATGTTTTGAAAATTCCGGCAAGAGATGCGACAAGCTTGAGAGTACTCTTGTATGATGTTTAACTTCAAAAAAGGCTCAAAAAATAATATTTTTTTTCCTTTTTTACATAGCGGGATTCATAGTAAGGGTGGCTACCTATATAATATTTTTTCTGAAATTTTTTTAATGTAGCGACCTCTATATCCTTTTCAAAAATAATAAAAAAAAACTTTTCAACTATTTTAGGGCAGTGAATCACATGACGGGTTTCCCGGTCTATCATGACATGTCTAAAAAAGACCAAAGGATATTAACAATATTATTTACTAGCTTCAATGTCCCACCGTTGGCCAAGAATGTAAATATGTGAAATAAATAAGCAGTAATTTTTATAATATTGTCAAACTTCATTTTAGTGAAATGGGAAGTAATTTAAAAAAAATGATTGATTATAAGCATTTAAAAAAAATTTAGTTGGTCAACCCACTCTTTTGTATATAGTGTAAACAAAATTTCTGCAAAATTTACCTAAAAATGTGCTTGAATTTAAATGTTGTCAAGAGTGTAGTGTTGGTCACAACCCATTTGTGCATAAGGTATATACCATTCGTTTGTATATTTTGTCATCAAGTGTACATTTAAACTTAATAATATTTTCTGCACAATTAGACTTAAAACTGTTCCAAAGGTCTACTTAAAAGAAGAAGAAGAAACAGACTATGGGAAATAGTTTTAAATTTGAATATCAATAGTATTGGCCACAACCCCCATATTTGATATATATGGCCATCGAAAGCAAACGTGTATTGAAAATTAAGTAATATTGTAGAATTGGATTTAGCAATATTATATAAAAATATTTTTGATGATGGGTAATGGTTTAAATTTTGATTGAACAAATGTATTGGAAAGAGTCTAGTCTTGGCCACATAAATAATATAATCGATATTTCAATTGTATAACTATCTACAAAATATTATTTTCATGAGTCACTTCGCGACATGTTTCGGAAGCGCTATCCTTTCATCGACCGGGGTTTTATGAGTCACTTCGCGTCCGAAACATGACGCGAATTGACTCATAAAAAATAGTGGTGTACAGCTTGCTATATAATTCAAATATGGTTTATATTAAATCCCACAAAATATCCACCGAATCATTATATGAAATAATATAATATTTCTGCACAATTAGATTATTAGAATTAAAGCCGACCCAAAGGTATACATAAAAGAAGAATTATACTATGTGAAATAGTTTATGTATTGATATTAAGCATTTCAAGATGATGGAAATTGTATAAAAAAATATTCAACAAAAGCATGATATTGAATAAACTGTTGGCCACATTCCCCACATTTTCATATATTGTTATCAAGTTTGTAATGTTTAAAAATTCTGCTCGTTCCTCTCGCCTATTATAAATTTTTTTGTGAACACGCCATTGAATTTATGAATGTATTCCAAGTACACATTTGTTTTGTGATATAAATATAGGTGTAAATAAATATATATTAAGATAATAAATAAATTCAAATTACGAAACATTCCCTTGTCCTCGTATGGATAACTTAACCTAAAATATATAGTTTGAGAATTTTCCGATAGTCAGTATTTTGTTGGTTTGGAACTTAATATATTTTTCGAATATGTAGATAACCTACTTAGGATAGTTCCAAGCCATTAAAACAAAAATCCACCAAATGTCAAAAAAATCGAATGTAGGTATATGAAAAATTATGCAAATTTATATAAGCAAACTTTATTAATAATTAACAGACTCCTACAGTATAATAAATCACAAAACTTGCTTAAATGTCTCGTATACCATTTTATTGTGGCACAATCTTTTTTTTTTTTCAAATATATCCTTTTAAAGATAAATTTCACAAGAATAGAAAATTAAAAAAATGAAATAGTGGGACTTATTATTCGATTCTACAAATTCAAGAATACATACAAAAATTATAACTGTTCAAAATATATTTTACGTATTGCGGACGGAGAATTTCTTCTTGACGTTGACTGGATGTGAACGAGGGTGGCGAGAGAATGCAGCAGCCCCGGGAAAGGAATTCCTACTTTGTCTCTTTTCGTCACTTACGCCCAGCCTGAAAAGGTTACCATGTAGCAGAGCTATTTTTTTATATTTACTTCCTTTTATTCTTATACCATCACGCCAATTCCGATCTTGCGCCAGCTTCATTAGCGACGCCGTTTCCGGAATCCCGAACAACTGCCTGAGATTTTTATGTTTTGAAAATTCCGGCAAGAGATGCGACAAGCTTGAGAGTACTCTTGTATGATGTTTAACTTCAAAAAAGGCTCAAAAAATAATATTTTTTTTCCTTTTTTACATAGCGGGATTCATAGTAAGGGTGGCTACCTATATAATATTTTTTCTGAAATTTTTTTAATGTAGCGACCTCTATATCCTTTTCAAAAATAATAAAAAAAAACTTTTCAACTATTTTAGGGCAGTGAATCACATGACGGGTTTCCCGGTCTATCATGACATGTCTAAAAAAGACCAAAGGATATTAACAATATTATTTACTAGCTTCAATGTCCCACCGTTGGCCAAGAATGTAAATATGTGAAATAAATAAGCAGTAATTTTTATAATATTGTCAAACTTCATTTTAGTGAAATGGGAAGTAATTTAAAAAAAATGATTGATTATAAGCATTTAAAAAAAATTTAGTTGGTCAACCCACTCTTTTGTATATAGTGTAAACAAAATTTCTGCAAAATTTACCTAAAAATGTGCTTGAATTTAAATGTTGTCAAGAGTGTAGTGTTGGTCACAACCCATTTGTGCATAAGGTATATACCATTCGTTTGTATATTTTGTCATCAAGTGTACATTTAAACTTAATAATATTTTCTGCACAATTAGACTTAAAACTGTTCCAAAGGTCTACTTAAAAGAAGAAGAAGAAACAGACTATGGGAAATAGTTTTAAATTTGAATATCAATAGTATTGGCCACAACCCCCATATTTGATATATATGGCCATCGAAAGCAAACGTGTATTGAAAATTAAGTAATATTGTAGAATTGGATTTAGCAATATTATATAAAAATATTTTTGATGATGGGTAATGGTTTAAATTTTGATTGAACAAATGTATTGGAAAGAGTCTAGTCTTGGCCACATAAATAATATAATCGATATTTCAATTGTATAACTATCTACAAAATATTATTTTCATGAGTCACTTCGCGACATGTTTCGGAAGCGCTATCCTTTCATCGACCGGGGTTTTATGAGTCACTTCGCGTCCGAAACATGACGCGAATTGACTCATAAAAAATAGTGGTGTACAGCTTGCTATATAATTCAAATATGGTTTATATTAAATCCCACAAAATATCCACCGAATCATTATATGAAATAATATAATATTTCTGCACAATTAGATTATTAGAATTAAAGCCGACCCAAAGGTATACATAAAAGAAGAATTATACTATGTGAAATAGTTTATGTATTGATATTAAGCATTTCAAGATGATGGAAATTGTATAAAAAAATATTCAACAAAAGCATGATATTGAATAAACTGTTGGCCACATTCCCCACATTTTCATATATTGTTATCAAGTTTGTAATGTTTAAAAATTCTGCTCGTTCCTCTCGCCTATTATAAATTTTTTTGTGAACACGCCATTGAATTTATGAATGTATTCCAAGTACACATTTGTTTTGTGATATAAATATAGGTGTAAATAAATATATATTAAGATAATAAATAAATTCAAATTACGAAACATTCCCTTGTCCTCGTATGGATAACTTAACCTAAAATATATAGTTTGAGAATTTTCCGATAGTCAGTATTTTGTTGGTTTGGAACTTAATATATTTTTCGAATATGTAGATAACCTACTTAGGATAGTTCCAAGCCATTAAAACAAAAATCCACCAAATGTCAAAAAAATCGAATGTAGGTATATGAAAAATTATGCAAATTTATATAAGCAAACTTTATTAATAATTAACAGACTCCTACAGTATAATAAATCACAAAACTTGCTTAAATGTCTCGTATACCATTTTATTGTGGCACAATCTTTTTTTTTTTTTCAAATATATCCTTTTAAAGATAAATTTCACAAGAATAGAAAATTAAACATCATAATATGGAAAACTATCAAAATGGCGGCGTTGGATGTTCAAAACGCTTAATAAAAAATAGGTAAAACATTATTATACAAAATAATCACCATGTTTTCACTAAAAAACTAATTTATACACATAGAATAATAATAAATCTATAGAATACTCATTCCCTCATAAAAACTGACGCCGTTTTATTCGCCGGCTCGTATCAATATATGTATGACTCTGCTGGTAGACATTGTTCATAAGTATAGTACTACTCGTTATGACTACGTAAATAAATTTGCAAGCAGTTAAAAATTTCCTTTTTCGAGAACATATCACGCAGATGGCCAAATGATTACTGAATGCTCGTAGAAAAATGTTGACCAAATTAGTCAACATAAAGCAGTTGCGTTTACTGCAGGCTAAAGAGTATTCTATACTTTTATTATTGTATGGTTATACATGAAAATATAATTATTCGAATAAATACGTACTTTTAACTTCTACTTAAACAGATATTTGCGTATAAAAAGTACCTACACATTTTTTTATTTATTTATTTAAGATTTGGTACACGGTTAACATACAATATACATAAACATAATATCAATTATAATAATAAATCAACCGTACACACAAAAATCCCACAAGGCATAGCCTGTCTGTGGGTATACCAATTAAAAATATTCAAAATTATTTCGTTAGTAACATTAGTTATTTATAAAAATAAAATATAGCAAATTGCTTAGGCAGGAAACAAGTGAAAAAATATACAGTATACAAATTATATATGAAAAATATACATACACATATTTATATACGAAACATCAATAAGTTTACATGAATCAGCAGACTGACAGCGGTGCTACCAAATATTATACCCGCAGTCGATAGTAACAATACTTGGCAAGTACAAGGATATGCATGTCGCAGTCAATCTACACTTTCTAGTTAAAATTGAGAATTTCCAATAATGATTAAAAAAAAAAAAAAATAATAATAATAATATAAAAAAATCATTGAACTTTTACACAAGAGCAGAATATTGAGAAAAAGAAAGACATAAGTGCACCAAATTGAAAACCCAACAAGTAAGAAACAAATAAATACAAATTATAATAAGGAGTAGATTAATATTAATAAATTCAGAATAAATTTTTAATAGAGTTGTAACACCAACAAGTAAAATCTGTAGTGGAAAAAAAATACTTATATAAAAATAAAAGAAAAATAATAGAAGCAGGGTCAGGAGACAAGAACCAAAAAGTATGATTCATTTATCAACTCAGAGAATACAAGCAGTCAACAATCACAATTTAATTTGAAAGATAAATGAATTAATTAACAAATAAACAAAAATAAAAAAATCGAGTAATAAAAATCAAAATCACAACAAATACTCTTGCACATTACATTGGTCTGTGAGTAGCCAAGATTTTATATGTCTGATAAAAGTTTTATGATTCTTGATTGTCTTTAAAGAGTTGGATAATTTATTAAATGTTCTAGGTGCAACAAATACAGCGTGTCTTTGTGTCCTTCTCCTTTTATAATTAGGGACCTTGTACATATTATTTAATCGCTGGCTGACTCTGTTCTGTGTGTTTAGATTGAATAAATGAGGCCTCTTATGGATAAATTTAAGACATTGGAGTATGTAGAGTTTCCTCAGATCTAAGAGTTTGCTATCTTCAAAAAGCTGCGAAGTTGAGAATCTAATTGGTTTCTGGTAGATTTTTTTTACTAACATTTTTTTGGATAACTTCCAAAGGTGCAATATGATTATTTAATGCTCCACCCCAAGCCATCATACCATATGTTAAAATCGATTGCACTAAGCAGTAGTATGTCATTTTGACTAAATCTGTTTTGACAATACCAACCAATCTTTTGAAAACGTACACCAAGTATCGAATTCTTTTACATATATAATCTATATGCTTGTCCCACCTTAAATAAGAGTCAATAGTAATGCCTAAGTATTTCGTGGAGTTGACCGCTTTTACCTCTGAGCATCTATAGCATGTGCTATCACAACCAACATTATGGAATCGCAAAGTATGTGAATCACTACCATCAGGCGCTGATCTTTGTGTATTTGAATATGTTATACACATCGTTTTTTTTAATGCATCTATTTTTGAAAATATTCTATGAAAAAAACTATTCTGAATATATAGTTATTTAAGTAAAAATTCAACATTTTTATCACATTTTATTTGATTGAAGGCGAGCACAACCGTTCAACTCAGAAGTCAAGATCTAAGGTAGGTATATGTAGGATCTTGAGATAAAGGTAATGGTATTTATATTTAAGAACGTTTATTTATTACCTACTCCTCACTACCCAAAGGAAATAGAGTGGGATTATGAATTTTCAATTTTTATGTTAAACTTTTTATTGCAGATTATCAACTAGTATCATGCTGAGATTGTCTTATTAAAGTTTCATCACAATGTATCTGTTTATGTGCTGTGTACCTACTATGTATGTACTATGTACGTCGTATTTATTCTACTTTATCGATTAAAGACAAAAATAGGTACCTACTCATTCGATTATTTTCAATTTTTGCAAATATCTAATACTTACTTTGACCCCCATTTGATTTTGAAGGAGACCTGATCAGTGTTTCTCGAAATACTATCGCCATCATAAAATAGCATATTATTATTGCAGAAAACGCAATAAAATATGTAAAGCAATAAATTCTCTCAAAATGAGATCATTGAGAATAATATGTGATAAAAACACTTCATTGTGAGATTTCCGAGTGGTAAAAAGAACATTATGGGAGAAATTATAGTAAGATGAGCTGGGCTTATTCAGCCATATTGAAATTTATTTTGGTAAAAGTATTTATATTTGGGTAAAAAGGTAGATGTATAGTTAAAATAAAAAAAAGAAAAGGGCTCCCCTCTCTCTCTCTTGCTGTAAGGCACCGGATTAGTATAGTGCTTCCACTCTTTTCTACTACACATCGTTTTCCTGTATGAGCCAGGTTATCGAAAATACAACAAGCTAAAAACATCTCTCATACATTATGCAGGTATGTAGTTCTTCAGGAGGTTATACATTGTGTGGACATATATTATATACCTTGATGATATGAATATAAACCTTACAGTTTTTATTGGTTCAACCTACCAACACAATAATTTGAACAATCGTAAATTTAAAAAAAATAATATTTATCGGAAGATGATATTTCATGCTTTTATTTCACACACAATTCTTAGGTACCTACACATCTTATGATCCAGTTTCATAATATCGAACATAAATATAACGGCAAATCAACCCTGAAGACTGAAATGGTGGAATGGGACCGCAATAAAAAACGCATAAATGTTATTTAATACTATTTTCAAGGTATTACGACATGATCCCGTGTGTTTAGTGGGAATTATGAAGGTCGGCCAAGAAGTATTAAGAACCTCACAACGACCATAATGTAGACACTACACCGTACCTACATAGCATGGCCATTTCTGAATATTATTAAATACGGTCAGAATGAACATAGGTACTACAAAACGTCTGCTCGTGATAATGGATTATAATTATTTGAATTATTCACATAGATCCATACCTACCACGAAAGATTTTCTCGGATTATATAAAATTCGAGGAAAACGATTACTTCTAAATCCACTTTCCCATGACAGACTTATTGGTTACAATAAAGACAAGCATAACTAAATTGATAAATC
Source organism: Molanna angustata (assembly GCA_963576475.1). NCBI lineage: Eukaryota > Metazoa > Arthropoda > Insecta > Trichoptera > Molannidae > Molanna > Molanna angustata. The sequence goes on from OY754972.1 coordinate 35,605,484, forward strand.
AATTAACATTAATAAATGTTGGGAGACGAAGATCAACTCGCAGACGAGTCTTCACGAGCCAAATCTAGCCAGAACAAATGGAAGAAACTGTTACACTTGCGAAGATAGTGGTGCATAAGTAGTATGCACTAGTAAAACGCAAAGGGTTACAGGATACAGAGCACTAAAAAGTGCTATAAGAGTGGAAACAAAAACGATGGCAATATACTGCGTACGAGTATACATAAGCCCAAACAAATGTACGCAGGCCGAATTCGAGCAGCAACTACACGACATACAAGTAGACATGCAACCCTTTGAAAACAAGAAGACTATCTTGATTACAGGAGACTTTAATGCCAAAAATATTTGCTGGGGGGGAAAAATTACGAACTCTCGGGGAAAAACCCTCCTCGAATGGCTAAACTCTCAAAACCTGGTACTTCTAAATGATGGGTTAAAGCCAACATGCATAAGACCAAACGGGAAATCGTTTATAGACCTGACGATGGTTAGCGAAGATGCTACAAATAAAGAAATAACCTGGAAAGTAACAGATGACATATCCTTGAGTGATCATGAGTTCACGTTGACTAGGATTTCCTCTACGACTGGATTACCTCTGGCGGGACCAAAATATGTATATGGACTCACAGACCCAACCATAATGTGTCAAAACTTTAAGAGTATCACCCTAAACAAAGAAATAAACGCGACAGAATGCGAAAGAGCAATGTCAGAAGCGTACAAGAAGATACACCAAAAATAAGAGCAAATGAAGATGGCAAGATGCCCTACTGGTGGACGCTAGACATTCAAGAGCGCATTAAAGCAACTCACAGATTGCGCAGAAACTTCCAATAGTGCAACAATATATTTACAAAACTGACTATAAAAAGAGAATACTCAAAATGAACTCAAAAAGATTATAGCAGTATCCAAAAGACGTAACTGGGACAGACTTTGTGAAAAACTAAACGACGATATCTTCGAAGACACATACCAAATAATAAAGCAACAGATGCACAAACCTAGCCCCAGAACTGAACTTTCCCTAGATAAGAAAGAAAAGATTTTTCATCAACTATTTATAACAGCTGAGCCAAGTGTAGAAACATGGCAAACGACAAATACGGACGAAACTCTACATACCACACGCAACTCAGGCGACGAAAACGAAAACGAGGCTATTGAAATTACTGAAGGGAACATTAAGGCTGCATTGAAGAAAATAAAAGCAGGAAAGGCCCCAGGACCAGACTCAATACCACCGAGTGTGGTAAAAGTACTGGTGAACGACAATTTAATATATTTCAAAAACCTGTTCGAGAACCTACTCCGAGAGGGAACATTCCCGAGCAAATGGAAAAAAAGCGAAGTTGGTACTTGTATAAAAACCCAGAAATGACCCAACTGAGGAAATTAAATACAGACCAATATGCTTAATAAACGTTATAGCCAAAGTATTTGAGTCCATCATAAATAAAAACTTATCGAAGAAGTAGAAAAAAGTGGTGACTTTAGCGAAAATCAGTATGGGTTTAGAAAAAGAAAATCAACAGTTCACGCTGTGAAGCATGTATTGGAGCTGGCACATACAGCAAGAGAAACAAAAAAGCTAAACGCAATAATCTTAGTGGATGTGAAAAACGCGTTCAACACGGCATCCTGGAAAATAATAAACGAAAAAATAAAGAAGCGCAACATCCAAACCACGATAACCAATATAATAGCTGTCATATAAGACAAAAAGACTGAAATGACAATAGAGGGAGGTGTCCCACAGGGATCCGTCCTCGGACCGACACTTTGGAATTTGATGTACGATGACATCATGAAGGTGGAAGTGCCGACAGGAGTGAAACTTATATGCTATGCGGACGACCTGGCGGTCTCCGTAAAGGCCTCGACAAAGACCGAAATTTTGACGAATACAAATACGGCCTTACAAAGAATCGGAATATGGATGAAAGACAACAGACTGAGTATGGCACCACAAACAACTGTGGCTATGATGCTTAACGGAGGACGTAGAACGAAGGATATATATTTCGAATATGAAGAAAGCAAAATAAACCTAGCTCGAGAAGCAACATACCTTGGAGTGGTCCTGGACCAGGGCCTCACATTCCAGAAACATCTCAAACAAGTACGTGGGAAGGCGGAAAGGACAGCTAAGGCACTATGCGCAATTCTACCAAACACAAAAGGACCAGGCCAGCACAAAAGAAGAGTCTTGGCAATGGCCACGCAGTCCATTCTGTTATACGCAGCACCCGTATGGATGCACACTATGGAAAGAGGCCATCAAAGGAAACAAGTAGTAGGAGGACAAAGGATTATGGCTCTAAGAGTCTGTTGTGCCTATAGGACGGTGTCGACGGACGCAGCCCTGGTTCTAGCTGGAATAATACCCGCCATTTATTGACGCAGGAAAGGGGAAGGCTATTCAACCGAGAAAGGCCTCTAACACCCGAAATAAAACGTACAGAAAGAGAGGCAACAATCCTGGACTGGCAGAAGTCATGGGATGAGTCCAGCACGGGACGATGGACCCACCGCATGATAAAAGACATTAAAACATGGACTACAAGAAGGCATGGGGAGATATCCTTCCGCCTCACGCAGGCATTCACGGGCCATAGAGTCTTCATACAGTACACGCACAAAATTGGAAAAAGATTAAATCCAACGTGTATGTACTGCGAAGAGGAGGACGATGTGGAACATACGTTCTCTAGATGCAGCCGGTGGGTATCGGAGAGAGAGGCACTGGAGAGAGAATTGGGAGGGCCTCTGGAGCCAGACGCACTCGTAGAGTGGATGCTGCAGACGCTGGAGAACTGGAGCACGGTGAACACATATGTTGAGAATATAATGAGGAGAAAAGAAGATGAACGTAGAGAGCAGGCAGAACGAACATAGGACAAAGGTTGCACAACAGGGTAGGCCGAAAGGCTTTTAGCTGGTGGGACTCCAGCACTACCTGGCCAGAAAGGCCAGGTGTCCATAATGGATTTCCCCTCAGTAAAAAAAAAAGACGAGTCTTCACCGGCAGAAGGTTTCTGTAACAGTTGTGCCATGATACAGGTTTGAAGCTCCTGTACAAATGTTAAAAATATCGCTAAAGACCAGACGGAGTGAACGAAGTGATGCATCGCTCTGCTGCTTAACAGTCCTCAGGATTGTAATTGAAGAAACGAAATGATGCTTCTTACAAAAAAAAAACATAATAAAATCAAGTATGTAAATTATTACATAATCTATTATATTGAATACGTCCCCCACCACAATCTGTCCGTGCCTGCCGTGTCAGTTTAGCCTGTGCGCGTGTTGCCAGTAAAATAATTTTACCCATATTAATTTTCGCTTTCAAAATATCTCTCCAGTTACTTATAATACGAAAAAGTACAAAATTATCGTTTAAAATGTATTTTAAATATCAATTGACAATATTATTGTTCAAAAAGGAATTTTAAACATCAATTTTATCAAACGTTATTAATAAATCTGCGGAATACGTAACAAACTCTCTATGGAACGCGCTAAAACAATCAAATTTATGGCTTTGACGTGAGTACAAAAGTCATATTTTAACTTTGATTGTTCAAAATATTTATTTTTAACATCATTATCTAATTATTTGGTGTTATTTTGTTTGTTGCAGGTATTAACTGAAACTCCATGGATACTTACAATCAAAACAATCAAGAGATGGATGAGCGAGGTATGACAAAACAGCGAGATCTGGATGAGGAAAATAACAACGAAATCGTATGAATGCTAGACGAAGAGTGGAAAATATGACGCAAGAACAACGAGAACGTAGGAATACGAGGGAGCATGTGGAAAATATAACACAAGAACAGCGAGATCGTAGGAATTCTAGGCGAAGAGTGGAAAATGTTACGCAAGAGCAGCTGTCACTTATTTTAAGTGTGCAATTATTAATACACCTCATAATTTTCTTCCAGATCAGCATGATATGGGTCGCATGGACAAGCTGTGTACAGTGGAGAATTGCATAGCGGTTCATTTTAATGCTGAAAAGGGCAAACTATTACATAGTTGTTTCCACAGTGGCAAAGTGTCACCCCAAGTACTGTCAACATATCCGGAAGAATTGAAAGCATTATTGTTAGGAAGCTGCAATGAATCCTAAAATTTTAGGGAATTTATTCGTCAATACAATAGTGCTAATGCTTTTGCATCCTTTGGTGCTCAGATTGCAGACGTACCTGGTACCGGACCATACTGCTTGAAAATTTCAGGTGAAGTATATCATAGAACTTCTAGAAGTATGCAGATTGACGGAGAAACTCCATCTTATGCACAGCTGTATGTTTATGATGCCGATGAAGCTGTAAGGGTACGTATGAGACACCCATCAAATGTAAGGTGTCAACAAAATATTATGTTTACGATTGATAATGTCATTCGTCGTGTAAGTCCGTATTAAAGAGATTTTAAATTGATTTATACACATTTTGTACTCTCATATGTATGCTTTGAACAACATTTTGACAAATAAGTATGTACATTTTTACTGATGCCATACTTCAAATTTATTTATTTAGAAAAACTTTTTTGTATAAAACACTTATTCATTATCTGCGAGGAATAGGGAAAAAAAATTTAACTGTTGCATGGACAGGAATAGCTGCCCTATTACCTCGGGGGGGGGGGGCAAACGTGCCATACTGCTTTTAATTTACCATTAAATTTTCAGTCTGATTCATTCAACATATCGGTTATCTTCGAGGAATCGTGAGGTTATAAGGGCAGCAGATATAATAATATGGGATGAAGCTCCAATGGCTCCAGTTACTGCATTAGATATTGTTGACTGTTGTTTAAGAGATGTTATGAAAAATGATATAGTATTTGGGGATAAGGTAATTGTGTTAGGGGGTGACTTTAGACAAGTTTTGCCAGTATGTAAAAGAGCTTCTCGGGCACAGTTAGTTGCAATGCGCATAAAAAATAGTTTTCTTTGGAATAAATTTAAGATTTTGAATCTAAAATTAATATGAGGGCTTTACAAACTCAACAAATATTTCCCAATGGCTGTTGGATTTAGGTAATGGTAGTCTTCCACCAATACATAGTATGCCAGAATCATCTGTTATTATCCCGGAAATCAGTGTAAGTCAAAACATTGTTCAGAGTATAAGAGACTTAAGTAGATGTTGACTCGCTTAGTTCAGTGGCTATTTTATGTCCTAAAAATGAGCTTGTCAGAAAAATTAATGAGGAAGTATTACGAAGATTGGATAGTGAATTTGTGTCTTATAATTCAATAGATAAAATAGTTGATGAAAATGGAGTCTTTGATGCTGATGCGCAGGTCCAATATCCCGTAGAGTTTTTAAATAGTTTAAATCCAAATGGATTTCCACCGCACGTACTAAATTTAAAAAAGGGGGCAATCGTTATGTTACTTCGAAATTTGTCAATAGGTGAGGGTCTTTGTAATGGAACTAGGATGATAGTTAAAAATTTATATACCAATATGATGTGTCGTAAACAGTTTCCAGTTAAATTAGCTTTTGCTATAACAATAAATAAATCACAGGGACAGACATTTCAACGCGTTGGACTTTTCCTTCCGGAACCTGTCTTCACACATGGTCAATTATATGTAGGTTGTTCTAGAGTTTCTTCTCAGAGTGCATTACATGTTCAGATTGTTGAAAGTGCAGAACAGAAGAAAATTAATGAATCGAATGATATTTACACAAGAAACATGGTTTACAAGGAAATATTATGATCTGTTTTTTCCTCACTAAAATTATATTTTTGAAGTTTATCAGTTTTCTTTGTCTGATCTTTCTGATAATACTAATAGAACAGACGGATTTTTGAAATATCACTTAATTAACATTATTTTATTTTATTGGTGTACAGAACCATCAGTACATAATATATTTACATAGGTACATACATTAATTGTATTCAGATATAAAAATATCGTTTAAGTCTTTTAAGAGTTCTTTTAACTAGGTAAAACTAAATAAGTAATGTGTTCAACAATTGCTAGGAAAAATATACCATATAATTATATAGGTACTCAAAAACATACCAATATGGAAGACAGTTGTTTAAAAATAAAAAAATATTTGATAAAATTATATTTCATTTATCAACCTAATTTTATGAAAGAGATATGAGGTGAACATATTTGTGGTGTTATGTTCTCTTTGTTAGAGACATGGTATGTACATATATGTAATACAAGTATCCTACAATTGCTTAATTATATGGCATGCTTATCTTCAGCTTAACATTCGTATGAAACAAATAATTTTTGTGATTATTTCTAAATTTTTACATTATACCATTATTATAGTTAGGTTATTTCTACAAATTAATATATAGATAACTTAGTATTGTGTTGGTACAAAGCCCTAATTATCAAAGTTATCATGAATCGGAGAACTTCACCTGGTTGTGTACTGAATACACACCCATAATCCAATACCTACGTAATAATTTCAAATAGCGTGTGTCTTAGATGTACGTAGATATGTAATTATTTGTGGTGTGGTGTAGATATTTGTGGTGAAATCGGGTTGAATCACCTCCGTGAATACTGTTAGACACAATAACACCATATCTATGGAGAATACAACATGTTCTCTTTTACTTCTGATATATGTATGCACATACTTATTTCAATGTAAGTATATAATTATCTCTTTGTATGTATAAATATATTTCGTAACAAAACTATCTGCATTATATCTATACATTGAGACACTACAGCGTGTAGTGTCCAGAATTCTGCATTTTGTCATAGAATATCTTCTTCGTCTTTATGTGCCGCTCCTGACATAGGTTGGTGACCATAACTATTTTGCGCCAACTTATCAATAACGCCACTTCCGGTATCCCTGTCTACTAAAGTCTGATTTTTTTTAAGTGCCAATTCTATACATAAACAAAAAAAAATGCATAGTATTTACGCATGTAAATGTATTAGTAAAATCGTGGTTGCTGATTGGTTTACACCATTTGGTGTCCTTAACAACAAACATCAACAAACCCGACAGTACGTATCTATCTCTCGAAGTGTGCGCACGTTTGATTTTTTATGGTGACCATGTGTTCTTAATAAGGAATTGTTTTCATTGATGATTTTTTATTTCTAACTTATGTATTTTATTTTTAGTTTAATATCGATATATAATTATTATTATAAACATGTATTATCACCGTCTTAGTATAGAATAAGTGTCCATTATTTATTTGTATTAGTTAGATAGTTATATTATTTATGTATGTGTGTTTGCCTCAATGAACTATTATGTAAATATTTTGTATAATATAATGTATTATTTTGTAAAATAATATATAACTGTTTATTATTATAACGATTAATTAGTTCATAATGTATTATTTTTATATTCCCAATAAAAAGTATCAAATAAATATTTTGTTTAAATATTACTTTCCCAGGAGATGCCCATTAACATTTGCAGAAAATACCTAATAATGTAGACCCATTAAAGCCGCATAGTACTGGGGGTAAGTATAGGTATGAGTAGATTTGAAGGTTTTGAAGATATAAGCATGTGCAAGTTACAACCGTTTTATATCATGAAATGATAAAAAAAATCCCATAATATTTTTTTTCTTTTACACCATGGTCACCCTATGAGCTTTGGCACTTTTAAAAAAATCAGACTTTACCTGAAATTTTTAAGCCACGATGTCGTTTTAAGTTTTTGCTCTATCTTTCCTTCCACTATAATTTGTAGAAAGGCATATTTATATCTTCGGTAAATTCGGTATATATTTGTATTTTTTGCGTTCCATGACAGTAAAGTGTACAACAATTCTAACAAACCAACTCTTAATTAACCCCACAATCCAAAACTACAGCGTTTTTATGCGAAGATCACCTTGCATAAGAACGCCTCCATCGTCTAGCCACATATGATGAAAACGACTTCCATAGGTACAAGAGACCTAAAACTGCCTCAAGAGACCACCCTCACCCGAACCCCCACCATAGCAGCGCGCAGCGGTCCGGAAAACTCCCCCTCCAACCCACAATATATAAATTTACAATCGTCTGCCGTCAGACAGGTCAAGGGACGGAAGTCAGAAATACGCGTGCGCACAAATATTTAACTTAATAAATAATAAATAGTATTAAAAATAGTAGGGATCTTACAACAACGTAAATAATATGTTGAGAATATATTTTTTAGAAATTGTGATCAAATACGAATACATATAAAACTTATTCCTATCTTCAAATGGCAAAGATATTGATAGCATTTTTCCTGCGACCAATATCATGAGTATAAAACATTTATACATTACACAAACAGTTAGTAGATTTTTTATAAATATTGAACTTGCTGAAAGAACACAACAAATCCGGACTACCAGAACAGGCACATCCCTAAACTTTATGACAGTCCATATTAAAACTTCTTTTGGGCAGCGAAGTTTCTGTTATCAGGCTCCACTAATATTCAATATTCTTCCCGACTATCTAGAATCAATCAATTCCTCTCTCAAATTAAAAAAAATATAAAGTTATTTGTATTGTTTGAGGAAAGCAAAAGTATTATTTCATCCTTAACCTTTCTAAGTTGAAATAATATAACTATGTGTTTTTTTTTTCTTTTTAATTTTATTTACAATACTCATGGTTAAGCTACTTATTATATTTTTACTATATTTTTTGTTATTGTATTATTTGTCATTCATATTATTTAAAAAATATTGTTGCAATTGGTTTATAAGTATCCAACTGGTGATATTATTGATATTTTGTTTTGTATAGTATAATTTTTGTGTTATTTATGTCTGTCAAAAATATGAATTTATTTAACCTCGATACAAATTTATCCTAGTGAGGTTGAAGACATTGGCCCTGAGTCAAATTGATAACGCTGTTCGTTATCGCCAAGCGCTATTTTTTTTTGTATGTGATTTGACGTTTGTTTTAGAAATTTTTTCTACAATAACAAACAACAAACGTCAAATCCCATACAAAAAAAAATTAGCGCTTGGCGATAACGAACAGCGTTTTCAATTTGACTTGGGGGCATTATATAATATAAATTGTACTCAATAAATTGTAAGATTTTTATTAATAAATTAAATAAATAAATCAATTTCCATTCAATTTATAAAGCAACTCGCTCACGCGAGTCACTATAATAATTAAAGACTAACTGAACCTAACCAAAAAATGTATAATTTTCCCTAGATTCATCTGTTTCAATTTTCAACCGATCACACTATCGGTCATTTTTGTGCACATGCATATTTCCGTCCCTAGTTTTTTCTAGAGCCCGACGCTAGTTATGAATTTCATCCCCGGCAACCCCCACTCCCCTTCATATTAAATATAAATTCACCCCCCCCCCCCAACCTAAAACCCTTACCTCTTCAGTATTTAAATCTCCAAAACACCCAGTCACGTAACGTCAGATTAAGGAGCAAGGAGTCGATGACTCGATACTCTAATGTTCAGTAATGACCAATGACTTAACAAACAAAACTGTTATATTTAAAACCAAATAACAAAACTGCCTGATTATTAACTATCGTCATGTCAATATGTTTGTTTTTCTTTCTCTTGGGTATCTACTATCTCTTATCATAATTCACAATCTTTGAGAGTAGTATTTACAAAAAGTATTATCTTGGGAAATCAATCAAAATATAATTAGTTTCTTGTACTCAATTTTAGTACCTACAAGGATTACTTAAATTTATTTAATGGTTCTAGTTTCGATACTAATTGGATCACATATAGGTACATGCATTATCTATTCCATTGTACCTACAGTCCTACATGTTCCATTTGTGTAATGTGACCCTTTCAGTATATTGTTAAGCTGATTAAAATCATGGGTTTTGGAATCGATTAACAATCATTGTTCTAGGCTTAAATTTAAAAAGATAATAATAGTCTGTTGTTGTTAGTGTCACATAAAAAAACATATTGTATTGAAGACCTAAAAATAAATTAATTAATAGTGGTGGTGAACATTATTTATTGAATGAAACAATTCATAAGTCTTCTTATTCCTGGCCTCTTCCCAACTTATCATCTATGAAGACTGTTGGGGTCAGCTCTACTCGTCCTCAGGCTGTACACTCTAGGTTCTGGGCCGCCTCCGATGTCAATTCTTGCCTCACCCATTGGGTAAATAAAACAATTCATAAGTAGGTGAATATAAATGTTGGATGAACGTACACCACATAATGTAAGCCTGAATGTGTTTTTTCTTATATTTTTTAGTATGCCATGCTATACGCTTTAGTTACGCTAAGTGGTTTTAGTTGACATTCAAAATTTGATTATATTATAAATATCAAAATAAAAATCTGTGAAACGTTAAAAATAGAGATACCTACATTTATTTTTACCATAAACGATGATTTTATTAAGTTTATATTTAATTAATTTCATAAAATAAGCTTATATTCTGGTGGAATTCAATTAATGTATGTTCCTAGGTAAATTAATGAACTTTTGAGAGATTTTTCATAATTTTTGATTATCTGCAATAAAAAAAATACCCTTAAAAATTGTGAAATCATAACTCAACACTACATATATCCTCTTGGTTTAGTGAGAAGTAAAAATAGACTTAAGGCCCCCATTCACGATCGTGTCATCCCTCCAAATGGCTTGCTATCACTCCAAAAATGCGCTTGTGAATGTCAAATCCCGCGCAGCCCTATTGGCCTGAGACACCAAAATGGAATTCACACCAAAATGGAAACTCTGTAGTACCGCGAAAACGGCGCGGCGCATCCTGTCGGCACGGCATGCTCGTGAGTGTGAAAACCAGCGGTACATTGCGCCATCTAATTGCGCCGAGCTGTTTGACACTCTAATACAACATTTTCTCTTTGTTTTTTTTCTATTTATATATAAACAAACCGCTATAGCAGTTGTATAAAACTCATCATCAGAATTATAACTCATTTTTACTTGAAAATTAAAAAAAATAGAACTTATGGAAAGCGCCGACAGCTTGCGTATACCTACTAATTTTGATGGCTCGATGGCGTGATGAAAAATTTACAATGCTCCAAATGGAGCCGGTCCATATGGAACGACGCCGAATGGCACGATCGTTAATGGGCTGCTTAAGAGCCAGCGACTGCCAGCCTTATATCATAGATTTTTTTCTGTTGAAGGGTACCACTGCAGGTATATGGATACCATGAACGTAGTTGCGGTGGCTTTGGCTGAAAACAGTCTTCAAAATGTCGAAAGTTGCCATTTAAACACGTCAGTTACGGTATACCACTATTAGAAATTTCTTTTCATTCTTTTTATTAAATCTCAACAGCTTTTTCATAAACTGCTTAAAACATTACACATATCAAATCCAATTAAAGAGATGTCTTAAATTATTTTAAAAATAACGCTGAGAATAGAAATAACGTATTCCATTATGGGGGCTTACGTGCATGTGGCGTGTAGATCAATAGGGGTACATGTACTAGATCTAATGTACACTAAACCACATACGTGTAAGTTCTGCTGGCTCACAAATTATCCCTATATACCGGAATCGAACCGGGATATGTAATTCATAATTTGCCTTCTTTATTAACGAGCGTGTTCAACCAACAGTCCCATATAATTGATTATCGTGGATAGCGATAATCCAAATTGATTAATGATAATTATGTGATGCAAGTTGGTACATAAGACAGGTTAAGATTGAAAGAGTGAAGATGACTTACGTATTTATTGTTGAGAACAAATTAAAAAGATTACGATTAACAACTACTGAAATTATACCTTATTAATAAAATTTACACTTATAAATCTCGTGCTTACGGGAAGTACGACACACAGTTGGGTATCAGAACGGAATGAATATTTTATTCAAAATGGCCGTATATATATACGTCCGCCAATTAGAGTTGGGCAATGACCATCAATTAGAGTTGTGCGATGGCCATAGCCACACACTCCCCTTCCAGCTAGCGCGTCATACTTCCCTGTACTCTTTGTCACATAAAAAAATAAAATTATATATTCTAACAAAATGGTTTGGGTCTACGATGATATTTACATTATTTTCACTATGTACATATAAAAATCAATTTCTGACATCTTTTATGCTTTTAATATTTTCCAAATTTTTTTTTTTTAAAACGTTATCTGTTTCAAAATAAATATATATTGAAAACAAATAGTTTTTTTATTAAATCATTACCCATTTCTTTTTATAAGTTATCCAAAATATTATGATTTTCTGAGTGATCTCAAATAGTTTAGAAATACTATATCAAAAAAAAATATTAGATCTATATATTATGTTATTACCTTATTAGTTATTGAGCTTAAATTAAATACTTGTTGAACTTAAATTAAATACTTATTAAGAAGTGGTTCTCTTATATACTAAAAATTAACACTGATCACAGTAATTACTGTTCGATGCACTGTAATTAATTGTTTTATTTTTTTTAAACACTTCAGTAGCGTTCTTAATTTTTTACTATTTCGCTCTACACGAGAGTCTATCAATTATTTTTCACATGTACTTTTTTTCTTACACGGAATAACACTTTAAATGCTCTATTTGGCATTTGCATGAGTTCTTGATATTCAACATAAAAAAAATGACTTGTTTTTACAAGATTTTACTGCTAAGCTTAAAAAATTTACTTTAAACTTTAAAAAAATATATATATATAAGTATATATGATTACTTAATAAAAAAGGTATCATGAAAGAAAATATGAATATAAGCTATTATTTACAATTTTGTACATGTTTACTTTACAAGCGAATTTGATTTTTTTTTAAGAATTATCGTATCCTAAGTCGATTATGCGAAGGTCATACGTTGAATTTTGAAATGGCTCTACATCTTCTTGACGTGTAGATGTTTCTTCGTCTTCTTGACGTGTGTTGTCTCAAGGTCCTCAGTTTAGGTATAAGAAGTAGATGTGGTATGGATGTGATAGATGCAGCGGTATGTCGTAATGATCCGACATCTTCGGGAAAATCGTCCGGTAGTAGGTATCCAGCTTGATGAATGGTTTGCAGTGTCCAGCGTGTTTATGCGTGAGTGCATAATATAATAAATAAATAATATATATGTATATATATTGACTGTATATATGTGTGTGCACGGTGGATGGTTGATTGACATCTTGTTGATGCAGTGATGGTCAAGCAGTGGCTACGATGAAGTGAAGAGGCGAGTTGATGTTCTGTGATGAGTCAAAATCGTTGTTTACAACTGTAGAAATTCTCGAAGTTGTATTTGGTTTGAAGAGGTGAGTGAATCCTCTGTAGTTGTCCATTTTGACGCTGTTGTTTGATGTTTGGATGGTTGTAGATAGCAGTTGTAGGCCGTTGCAAGCCGTTGTAGATCGTTGCAGTTGTTGTTTTGACATCTACGGGGAGGGGTCATCCGGTGTCTTGGTTTGTTGATAGCTTGAAGTCTTCGTTAATGATGATGATGATCATAATAATACATTGGTTGTTGTCTTGTTGACATAAATAAACATGATTGACAATAGTAAACTTTAAATTTCTCAAATATAAATGATTACCGTTGTATCTGGTATATGAGTATATATAATAATAGTAGGCATAATATATTCAATTCATAAAAGTAGGTACCTTGCATTAATAAAAGAAAAATATCTTTTTTTGAAAATTTTTTCTAAGTGTTGGAAATGATCAAATTATTCTAAGTCCAAAATGTTTCAATTTTTGTTAAGTCCTTTTAGGTATCGTTATTTTTCTAAGTGTTTGTTAGGTATTTAATACTTTGCCAAATGTGAAATATTTTTTATTTCGAAATAAGTAAAGTATATAGGTATTTAAAAAATTTGCTTGTACATAGGTATAAATATTCTCCATATGAATTATTGAGACTCGTTTAAATTAAAGTAATATTCTTTTTATGTTATAAAATAATCGTTAATAGTGTTATTGAGTTTGTTAAATGATTAGTATACTGTTAAAAATTACAAGGTAATACAAAATTAATTTATGATAATTTTCTTTAAAAATAAATTCTCTATAATAAATTGTTGGTTCAGTCCTTTATGTTTGTTGGTATGAAAGTGCAAAATGTACACAATCGAATATTTTTGTGCACTTAAAAACATCAATCGGTACCTTCACACAAATAATAGGCGACAGTAACATCGTGACATAGTATTCTTTTGGCGCCAAAAAAAAACTGTCACGGAACATTGTTTACATTTTAAATACAGGTTGTTTGTAAATTTTCATTTTAAATTGATACAAAATATTTGAAAAATTCAACCAAAAAAAAATTATATATGACTTCAAAATAATGTATTAATGAAATTCGTCAATTTATGCATTTTAATATGCGGATATTTTTACTACATATGTAATATTGAGAAAGTAAAGTAATTGTTTTATAAAACTTCTGTTTCGTATAATCAATTTTAAAAATAATACGTATGTATATATAATAAAATCACTTTTCGTGAACAAAAATGTACCTTTTACAATCAATTATTTTTTACTATATTAAAAATTTGATCTTTGACTTTTTAAATTACTTTATCAATTTTTTTTAAAAATTTCATTTTGAAAATATATTTCTCAAAGAATGTTTCTAGTTAGATTAATTAAATTTAAATTAAAAACTTAGCTTTTTTAATAAGTACTCCAAAGTAATGATCTCTGGCGGTTGTTATTTTGCTTACTGCAGCAATTTAGACAATATGAAGGTTTATTTTTCAACATCCTGTGTTTCTCTCTATGCGGGTTTCGTCTCGTCAGTTGATAATATGAAAAAAATAATACAAAAATGATTACAGTATGAAATTATTAGGTACCTAAACGAAGTATAAATGGGACTTGAATGTTATTTTTCAGCATAAATGATCAAAGTGAAATGTCATCAAATTAATTATTAATTTACAATTTATATTTAATGCAACCAAAATAAAATTTCATTTTCAAATAAAACGTTTGAATGTGAATGAAATTCTTTCTTAAAAATAAAAAAATGCAACTTTTTTTTATAAAAAATATAAATGTTACAATGTTGTAAGACATGCTTAATATACACAATAAATCGTTTTTTTTAGCAAAAATTACAATAAGTGGATAGCATTACCAAAAGATAATTAAATTGTTTAATAATTTATAGAATCTTGTTGGAATAAAATAGTTCCACATTTTTGAAAATCAATAGATTTTTTTAGTACTTACGAATACAATAATAATATTTTACGATTAATCAAATAAGTTTTGCATGAAATGACACATGAAAAAAATGACTATCTACAACAATATTTTTTGTTTTAAGTGGAAGTGAAGTTAATTAAAAATTTACAATACCTTAATATACAGAATTTTTCTTCCACTGATCCGCCCGTCAGCCAAGTTCTTTTTTATAACTTTTATGCGAAACAATTCATCACTCTTGCAAAGCTGATTATTTACATATCTTTCATAGAATAGGCAATATCTTTGTTAATAAAAAGTAGAAATAAATTAAATATTACACATTTTATTTTTAAAATTTCATTTAAATAATTCATTATCAATTTTAAGATTAATATTTGTTCAAATACCATTGTAGTAGATTGAAATTATGAACGTAAATGTTTTTTTATGAACATGTAACAAAAATATAAAAATTTTAATTCGCTAAAAAATGCTAAAATATGCATAAAACTATATTAAAAATTGTTTAAAATCACCAATCAAAGATAATAGCGATGAATATAAAAGAATGTACAATGTTAAAATGATAATAATTTCTTTTTGAACAAAACATGTAACAAAAATTTACTAAAAAATGTGCTAATAATTTAAAAAAAATATATATTAAAACTGTCGTGGGTCACCAATTTAGCGGTATGTGCGTTGGGAGGATGTTTTATATTTAATAAGATTATTAATAAGAAATCAGAAAAGGTTGCGAGTTTATTGCGTGTTCTAAATTCATCTCCCAAAACACATACAACTATTTTTAGATATTGCAATTGTTTTACTCAGCTATTTATTTATAATTGAAATAATAGAATGATGATAGGTTTCATAATAAAAGAAAACTTACTCAGATTAATTATATTTTCAGATTAAAACAGTTAACAAATTTAGTTAGATTGATCCGCGATACTAGGGTCGGTCGGGATAAAATATTATAATTATTGAACACTGTGCTTGAACGCTGGGCTGACGAGCGAATAAATCGCCACGTTAGTTGATTAAAATACGATGCGCTGTCTCTCGGTCGTCTTCGGCAATCTTCGTGAGAAGCGAGATCGTCCGAGCGAGATGGCATCGATGATGGAGAGGTACATCCTCGCCACACCATGTACAGATACTTTGGTTGGTGTAGAGCCCCCGATAAACACCTTTGAGGTTCAGTCGTTCAAAGCTGACATATAATAAATAATGATACTAATTTTCACTGCGCCTGTCGTTTGCTCGGTTTGTTTGTGAATTGGCAATGTGCATAGCACACACGGAAATCGATTGAAAATACATTTATTTAAATTTATACAAAAATGTTTAAAATACATTTAGGTAAAGGCATTTCAAAACATATTTTGTAGTCATTTCAGAAAAATAGTGTAACGACAAAGGATTGTTGAAGAATTGATTCTGACTTATGTAGGTAGGTATATGTAATATTGATTCAAAAAGAATTTATAAGGGTTAAATATCCATATTGATATCAGTGTTTCTTCAGAAAGGGGCATTATATTATCATTGAGAAAACCATAAAAGTTCAAAAGACAACAGTAACAGATATGAGAACTGTTATAAAAGTAGGACATAAACAAATACTTTGTGTAAAATAAAATAAAATACTTTTTATGGCGTCCAATGTCCTGAACTAATACTGCCATATAGCAAATGATAGATATATTATGTACCTACTGCCAGTGGCGTAGATAAACATTTGCGTATAAAATGAAAGAAGCCCATTCTGAAAATACTCACAAGGAACCTGCGAAATATTTAGGGGTTGAAATGTCCATATAAATATATCGTCATGCCGCCATTTTCCTTATTGGGTTGGCAGAGAGAATCAAACCAAATACATATAATATTATATCCTTGTCATCACCACACTCATCATATTTATATTATGTTCTCTTTTATTTTTCCAGTGGCATGTAATTTCTACACGTGCGCTTTCAGCCGCGACTGATCTATGTAATATCAAATATATGTCACGCTCACAAATAAATGCTTATTTTATTGTACGTATTAATCCCGCTGCACATAATATTTCCTTAATACAAGGTGTCTCTAAAGAAAGTTTATATTTGAATTCAGAGCGTTATGTGGAGATGTTAGACGACTTCTTGGTGCCTGAACTGCAAAACTTTCCTGGCTATAACCAAAGAACATGGTTCCAGCAGGACGGCGCAAAGTCACACACGTCCAATACATCTCTGCCACGCATTCGTAAAAATTTTCCCAGGCAAATTGATCTCCAGGGGAGGTGACATAAATTGGCCTCCACGCAGTCCTATGGACTTTTTCCTATGGGGTTAATCGAATACATATATTTTTAATTGCATAAACGCAGTAAAAATAACAATGGAGTTATTTTAAATCTAAAGTTAACGCCAATAAACCGACTACCCTGGCGCATTTGAAAGAAAATATCCGTCACGAAATGATATCCATCACTGAGTCCACCTGCCGAGCAGTCATAAGTAATTTTACTGTTCGATTAAATGAGTGCTGCGAACGCGAAGGTCTACATACATTTGGACGATATTAAGATATAAATTTCCAAATTGTGTACTTTAATAATTAATAAACATTTTTTCGATACACGGCTCACTTTTTTAATCGATCCACTAAATATAAAGTTTGGTGGAGAGACATCCTGTATTTTTTTCATAATTTTTCGCTCATTATGCAGTCTTCATTTTCTTTGGGCCCGTATAAGAAGCTTTGTCTCTTCACTTACCTATTGTAGGTACTGCAATGTCGCAGAGTGAGTGTTTGTATATATGTACATAGTTATAAAATTGGATATTTTATTTTATAGTAATATGAGGACATTAGATGTGAAATAAAAATGAAACAAAAGGAAAAATTTCTGTGTCATAACGACTATTTTCCGAGTTCAGCTTCCAAATGGCTCCAATATCTCTAACTCGTTTAGTTGGAGTCACCTAAAGTAACATAAAGTAGAATTTCATTACCAGCATTGCAGACTTTTCAAGTATTTTGTTTGTATTGTGATAAAGAAGTAAGTTGATAATAATATAAGGAAATATCAAACAAGATTCATAATTCTATTTTTTTATATTCCTCTGAATAGGACAATCGTTTTGCCAAGCTATGGTCGTTTTTAATAAGTAGTTATGGTATTCTGCAACACAAACGCTGTCTCAATCGCTAAAATAAAAAAACTCATGATAATTTTTATAGATACCTACATATGTATTATAGTCATTTTCATTGTGGCATCACAGCTTAGGATGGGCCTAAGTCTCCTCAAAGAATCGTCTACATTGCTTCCTCTCCATGGGCTTTTCTCACTTTCTCACCAATTCTGTACACCAGCTATCTAAATATCCTTCTCGATTCCATCCATCCATCCATATATGTAGGTACGTAAACATATACTTGTAACCAGTATGTAAATTGAATCGATTATTATCAATTGGCTTAATGCATAACATATGTAAAATATTCAACTAACTATTAAAATCATTGTTCTATCCCCTAAGGTAACTCCGAGATTAAAAATGTAGCTTACATTATATCTTATGTTAGAGTTTATCCGATCAGAATACACATATGTAGGTACCTAAGTACTGTTGGTACTGTCGCGAGAAGGTAACTACATACATTGTCCGATATTGTACCTACATAAATACTTATAAGATATATGTAGTCACTAATGGAATATCGAATAACAAAAGGATTTCATCCATAAAGGACATAAAGAAAATAAAATGGATGGATATTGGATATAATTTTAGGATTCACATCCGTATTCAGAGACAAATATGAGAATTGAGGAGTTCTCAGGTCACATTTGTTTTCTTACTATGTACCTAATAATATATCAATAAACAATAATGATATATTATTAATTTCAAATAAAGAATAAAATAGTATTTTCAAATGTTTGAATGTTAACTTTGTGGTTCATATTTAACAAATTAAATAAATATTAACGTCAATAGATACCTACATAGTTATAATACAAATATCAAAAAAGATGAATATAGATGGAGACGCATATTGTTTGTTAATAATTTATCCCAATTAGTCTCAAATTTCTTACCAAAAGACATAAGACCGGCATTTTACACTGACAATAATATTGGAAAAAGTTTAATGAATTCCAAAGATAAAGATAATAAAATGGAAAACTCCGGCGTATACCAACTGACATGTGGAGACTGCTCTGCAGTCTACATAGGAAAAACAGGACGGAAATTTGAGACTAGAGTAAAAGAACATATTAGATGTATAAACAATGATAATTTTTCGGAATTCGCAGAACACTTAGTACTTAATGATCATCAATTTAATATGCAATCGGGAACATAAATTTTACACGTCAACAAAGTAGGTCTCCGTCTTGATAATTTAGAGTCGCTAGAAATTAAAAAGTGTATTAATTCAAAACAGAACATAATAAACAATCAGTTAAATTTATCTTTCAGTCCATTATTAAATATGTTTCCTTTTACTTCTAATCCTTCAGCCAATCGGACCCACCCTGCACAAGACCCAACCCTAAGTACCCCCACCCTACCTCTACCTCCGCCCCCATAGATTTCTTGTAAGCACGTCGTCACATTCTGTTTCAGTTGAAAGTTAGCCTGATGAGGGAACGGTTAGTTCCGAAACCGGTCGCATCGTTTCAACCAAAAAACGTGGTTAATACAAAGTTATATCTTTAAATTTAATAAAATAGTCGCCTGAGGCCTCAATAAAATAAATGTTTATTTATGCACCTATCATCATTATAATCGTATCTAAGTGATCGGTAAGTTATGAATGTTCTAACAGTAAATTTATTACCCCCCTACGTTGATTGTTACTTGAGGAGTACCTAAATTTCCTAATTTCCCGTTGCTCAAAATAGTTTCTCCTCAGTCCATTACCAATTTGGTGAGTGGAGAAGGAAAACTACAACACTGAGGATGAATGGATGACTATATGGACGGACTCAGAAGTGAGCAACAACAATCTGGTCCGGGACTCCACCATCCGTGTTCCTGATTTTGACCTCCCTCGCAGAGCCTGGGGGCAGCTCAACAGAATAAGAACAGGCATGGGGTGAAATGGAGAAAGAGAGAATCGCCGGGGTGTGACTGTGGCGTATAGAGCTCCAAACGATCCGCCATACTATTGAAGAGTGCCCGCTGCGCAGGTATCCGGGAGAGCTGGGGGACATCCGCGGGGCAAAGCAAGAGGCGGTGGACTGGCTGCGGGGTTTGAATTTAAGGCTCTAACGAGCTCCATAGACGCAGCCTTTTCTGGCTGCAGAAGAGCCTAGCCATTCGAAAAGTAAGTAAGTTAGTCCATTATCGTGTATTGTGGTGCCAGAGATCAGCCTCTTGCCGACACATTAACATTGATATTTCAGATGCGGAAGGTAGCTCAAATCCTATGTTGACTATTACCGGATTTGTTACTTCTGGTTCACTGGCACATTTAAGTTGCAGACCATATTCGACTTTCGTATGCGTAGCATTCTGCGATTGCTTGACTACAAAAAAGATGTTCCTTAACAACTTTTCACAGATTTTATTCTTACAACAAATTCAAAAACTGCAGATTTTAAATTGAAACAGATGTACATTTTACTCTCAATAAAGAAAATTATTGTAAATTAATGGTATGTTCTTCTTCTTGTCCGTTATCTTCATTGCTGAAGGTCGTATCCATTTTGACGAGTCATTGTTGCCTCCCCTACAACACAATTTTCGATCCCCTACAGAGGAGGAATTCACTTTAATCATTTTTCACGCAAATATTGCTTCTCTGGGCTGGAAATGTTGGTAAGTTAGAAGAAATTTCCATATGGCAATAAACTAACCACTTAAGTTGCTTCTCTGGGCTGGAAATGTTGGTTAGTTAGAAGAAATTCCATATGGCTATAAACTAACCACTTAAGTTGCTTTTCTGGGCTGGAAATGTTGGTTAGTTAGAAGAAATTTCCATATGGCAATAAACTAACCACTTAAGAAATATTTCATTTAAAAACGAAATAACCAATAGACTATAGTGAAATGTGTCACGAATTTGATGACACGTCAATTTTCCAGAATAAATATACATAATACATAGGTACCTATTTATTTTCGAGAAATTAAATTATTTGTTCGAAATTTTGGATCCTTCCAACTGTAGTAAGAGTTGCACAATGCAAACATTGAACCAATTAAATGTTTAAAATTGTTAAAAAAATTTCGCAGTTTTGTTTGTACATAATTTACCTATTTGAATGTTTGGTTTTAAAAATATTATTATGATAAACTAAGTTTAGTTTGTCGATCGACAATTCTTGATAGAGCTCCATTGTACGTTGATATGTTATAAAAATATAAAAATACTTGGTAATATATAACCACTAGTCTCAGTCTTGTAGAGCATTATTCTGACGATGTGCTTTGCACGAAACGCGTCAATAATCTAATAAATACAATAGAACTTTTACCAAGTATTTTATATTTTTATAACATATCAACGTTATTATGATTAATTTAACAAACCCAAAATTAAATAAAATTAATATTTTTGTTTGATCAATTAACATTTTCGTCATTTACCGCATTGACCCACCATCACACTTTATTCCAACAGAATATTGAGTTTATTTTCGTTCGTACATAAATGTTCAGTACCTATATAGATAATTTTGTATATGCCTTCGTTTTTAAATATTTAGGTATGTAAATTCTTACATATGTACATCATTCCGAAAAATCTTATATTCACATAACTGATCCCCATCATAATATATTATACAAATCCAATTGTCTTTCTTCAAAGAACGGATTTCAGAAACAAAAGCAATAACAATAACATATAGTAAAATAATCGAGAATTTAATATGTATTTCATATTCCGTGCTGATTTCGCATGTCATTTATTTACTTGACGAGACCTTATTTGAATTTCTTGTGTTTTTATATTATTATCATCATTCATTACGTATTTTTATTTCCACCATTGAAAGGGATTTAAATCATGGAACTTCTTTGACTACACCAAATATGTTTACAAAGGAAAAGGGGAAAAAATTGAATACATTTTCCAGGAAAACTCGTCCTTTAGTGATAATTCCATGGAGTATTTTCAACGTTTACTGTTTTTCTTTACGTAAAAATTTGTATAATTTGTTTATTGAAGTTCTTAAGAGAAAACGAAAAGCACTTGATAAATAAAGGCTTTAAATAAAAATGTGTTCACATCTTCTCAGAGTGCAAAAAAGGAAAATAAAAAGGTAAGTATGTAGGTACAATAGGTGTTTTAAAAAAAAAAAATTCCTTAATAGTCATTATAAAAAAATACTTATATTGTTTAAAATATTTATTAAAATAAAACACATATTCAAAAAACACATCTTCAAGATACAAGAAAAGATACAAAAAAAAACGAATGGGTTGTGGCGAACGCTATACTCCTTACTACCAGTCACTCCATAAAGTATTCAAATTTTGTATGGAATTTTTTTTTAAGAAATAAGTTTGTTCAATATTTTTTTTATTTAAATATTTTATTGTGAAAAATTGTTATTTCTTCAATGTCATTTTATGAAAGTGATGTACATTTTTACCAATTTGAAAATAAAAATTTCAAATTTTATGTCTCCCGAGCTTGGGTAACATTGAAATATTTGGCAGTTAAAAAATTGAGAAGGACTATTCAGATTTCCTTCAAAATTTTATGGGGAAACATAAGACATACAAATTTGCAAAATTTGAAAAGAATCGAATGAGTGCTTTAGTCTATAATTGACAAAAAAATAAATAAACACGCCGTACATAGCAAAAGGCACAAAGCAGTACACAGCAAGACTTTGTGATGAAACTTTCAGAATACAATCTCAGCATGATACTTGTTGATTATCTGCAATAAAATAACAACCTTAAAAATTGCGATTTAATAACTCCCCACTATATCCCCATGGGTTAGTGAGGAGTAAAAACATATTGCCCTTTAGAATGCAAACATTCGTGTGTAAAGGAGCACAGATCTATCCCAGACGAAACAAATTAAACAATAATTAATTATTGTGTATATTGATAGTACATCAGATATACATTTGTCTAAAGTTATATACTTGTCGATTCCTCTGTGGTTTAATAATCTATGTACATATGAGTTGTTCAACTCCGAAGCATTTTGGAAAAGAGCCAAGTACATATTGAGATGTTTGTTCTTTTTATATTTTAGAGTTTTCATAAGGATAATACAGCATACAAGATATTATAATTTTATTCATGAAAATATTCAACTTACAGTACAGAATCATCTGAATACGTACAAATGGTCCCTAGTTAATTATACCTACGATATATTTTAAAATACTTTTCAAAATGTTGTTATATAGGAAGAATTACTTTTACGTACATATGAAATCTCCACCATAATATTTTAGAAAGTTATATGTATGTTTATATGTATATTTATATGTATGTATGTATGTGATTATTTTTTTATAGTTATCTTTTCAATCAACAATAAGAAAACTTTAAAGGTTAAGGTTATTTTGCGTATCGCTTCCTTTGCGACCAGTGAGTAACTTAGGAAAATTAAAGATATACTCTTTAATGTTTTATCTTATTTTCAATTTCGTCACGAATGAAACGACAAAATATTTATGTACTTTTTCGTAAGCTAATATTTGTTTATTTGAATGTCAAAAGTACGTTTTTAGACGAATGACATATATTTTCAAGTACAACTTAGCATTTGAATGAAAAACATTGTGACTATTTCATTTAGTTTTGATGTTTTTCGTATTTATAAAAAGTCAATTTTATGCAACGAAATGGAACTTAATGAAACAGAACGCAACGAAACGGAACGCACCGAAACGGAACAAAATAAAATGGAACGAAACAAAATGAAATTGAACGCAATGAAACGTAACGCAATGAAACGTAACGCATTGAAACGAAACGAAACAAATGGAACTGACTTTCGTATTTTAATTTTTATTTATTTGGTTGGATGTGTTTTTCTCAGTCTGAATTTATAGTCATTCCTAAGGAGCGCCGGTTATAAAAAAAAATATTAATGAAGTTAGAGAAATTGCATAAATTCTCGTATATATTCGATCTTCTGACGTATTCTGCTGGTTATCGTTTCCATGGTTACACATAGAATATAATATTCAAATAAACCAATCTAATGATAGAGGAATTTGTTTTGAATCAAATTCGAATATTATTTTTTTTAAATTCCATACTTATTACAAATATCTGACTTTGTTGATAATTCATATTATTTTTTTTTTCCATTAATTACAATTAAATACTCATACAAATATTTTAGTGTGTAATATATTTGAAATTTTAGTGTGTAATATATCGCTTAGAAGAATTTGTAACAGAACGATGTATGATAGAGTTCGGAATGAAGATACAAGGAAAGAATGTAAGATAAAGAAAGATGTAATTAACAGAATGAAAGTTAACACATTGAGATGGTTTGGCCACTTGGGGAGAATGAACGAAGAACGCCTGACGAAGAAAATATACAAATCTGACAGGAACGGAATAAGAGGTCGCGGGCGCCCAAGAAAAGGATGGCACGACCATGTAAACGATATTTTGAAAGATGGAAATGTAAGAAGCGTGAACAACAGACGAACATGTATAAGACGATGTATGAATGTTAAGGAGGCGATGAATGCGTGTCAAGATAGAAAAATGTGGCGTTCGGTTCTCTCTGCCTACCCCGTGAGGGACATGGCGTGATGGTATGTATGTATGTATGTATGTATATATTTGAAACTGCCAACTTATTTAAATTATTTCAAGAGAAAAATAACGTATAGGTAGCTATAGGTACAGCATTCATCTTCAGAGCACGATATCTTATTCATGATTTATCTTTCGCTCTCCCAGTACGTAAAAATACGTTTTCTATAGAAAATGTTTAAACTATTCATCAAAATAAATCACAAAACTTCCACACATGCAGAATACTGGATCGTTATTTTACCGTTAAATCAAACATTACTATTTAATGAAATAGGCAAAATAACCTTTGAAAAATGCTCTATAAGAAATTATATAGAACATGTTATTAATTACTAGTTGCAAGCATAATTCTATGGTTGCAAGTAACACATTAGATCTAACTATCGATGGCGATAGTATCAATGTAGTTACATCATATTTGTGTAAAAACCGAAATAATTGTATATTTGAGACATTATCTTTACCTATACAAACACGTTTGTCAGGATTGGATAGTGTGGAGTTCAGTGCTTTTTTCCGACTGCAAATAGGTAAACAACATGATGGTATGCATACTGTATGTATGAAGATTGAGTATCAAACTATAATATTCCCCGTAGATATTGTTTATTCTGCCATACAAATTGTATAAAACGATGTAATCACATTCAATTTAACAAAAATACTTTAAAAATGTTTGAGATTAAAAATGTTTCGGCGTTTATCAATAAATGAAAAAAAAACAGGTTTAACCATCCGAGACAGAGTACGAAACTCCGAAATTCGGAGGATCTGCGATGCCGAGGATGTCGTGCGATGGGGTAAAAACAGAAGACGTTACTGGAGAGATCACGTCGAAAGAGCGGATTCAGTGAGAGTGGTGAAAATAGCGTCAGACGAGATACCGTCAACCAGCAGACCCCCTGGACGACCGCCAAAGAGATAGAAGGACAGCTGGACATCCGCGTCCCAGGAGTGAATCCGAGAATAAACAGTACCCAGTACTAGAACAAGCAGAAGAAGAAGAAAAAAACATGATTTAGACAAGATTGTAAAAAAGTTAGAGAATTTCTAGAATCTTTCAAAGTAAAATAAGAGATATTATATTTATCTTTATTTAAACAAATTTTCGGTATTCCAGCTTTTATATTTTTTGAGATAATAATATGTGGGAATATAAAATGAAAATTAAAAAAAAATTATGAGATATTGTATATTTCTATATATTTATGAAAATTTTCAGCGTTCTTTTATGTTTTTGAGACATATGAAAAAAAACAATAAAAAATAAAATGTTGACTGAAAAAAAAAATTCTAAATTCTGAGTACAAGTGTTTTGTTAACATAAATCTATATTTATAAAAATGGATGTACGTATATTTGTGATGGACTCCCAAACCAACCATCCGATTGTGATGAAACTTTGGGAATTTGTTCAGCTCATTCCGGAAAAGGATTATGCATTATAACAGATTTATTTATTTATATCTCACAAAAAAATGAAAAAAAAAATAGTTAGTATTACAATGAAACTTAGTGCGTTTGTTCAGCGTGCACACGAGAAGGTTTATGAATTGAAATTTATTCATTTAATATCTCACACAAGAATGCACAAATTTAATATTATCTATTTGGGATTGTCATTGAATTTTACTGATTCGTCCCGCGCATATTAGTTTGATTCAATTATTTAACTTTTTTTTTTTATAATAAAAATGAATATGTCCTTGTTAAACAAGTACATATACATCTTCGTACGTTCCCTAAAATAAGCAAATAAATGCTTGTGCTATAGGTGAACGAAATCGGTCGAGGCAGGATTCGAACTCGCGACCACTGGATTACTAGCCCAGCGCGCTAGCCGCTCTGCCATCGACCCATCTAAATGATTAGACAAGATTGTAAACTTATCGCACAACAGTTTTTGAAAAATGATCTATTTGGTATTTCAAGAAAATTTTAAATAAAATAAATTAACA
Source organism: Molanna angustata (assembly GCA_963576475.1). Classification (NCBI taxonomy): domain Eukaryota; kingdom Metazoa; phylum Arthropoda; class Insecta; order Trichoptera; family Molannidae; genus Molanna; species Molanna angustata. Next base: position 35,632,360 of record OY754972.1, read on the forward strand.
TATAAATAAATCGATGATCGAATATCAATATGAAGCTGATCACTCAATTGTCCCTTACAGAAGCTATTTTACTTCTGTTATATACATTTTTCATACAAATATGAAATTTATTTCACATTGATATGGCAAATCATACATTTTTTCTTTAAATTTTGACAATCCTTGAATGCATTTTGGATGAGTATATTTTTGTTGTATCGAAATTTTAAACAGTATACAAAAAACTTGATTTTCCAGACCGTGAGAGCATTTTGAAAATTTGACAGATGAAATCTTAGAGAAGAAATTAACGGATATCTATGGAAAACTAATCAGCTCTAGGTCTATGAATTACATATATGGTGTAAATATGAAGTCAATCGGACTTATAGTTTGGGCTGTAGAGAGGGCTCAAAAAAATAATTCCATACGTCGAACGCCGCCATACGCCGTGCGCCATATGCCGTACGCCGTACACACAAAGACATCACGACGAAACTCACAGTGTTCACTCTCTACATGATACCCGTTGAGAAATTGATGTAAAAAAATTCGCCTAAAAATTGTGAAATCATGACTCTCCACTATTTCATAGTGTGGAGAGTGAAAAAAAAATACAAATTCACTGAAATCTACCCATATAAAATATTCCATTAAAGTTCTCATTTCGTTCTTTCACAAGAGGTGTCGTCTAGTGGATTTCATTAAGCACACACCCAGAGGACATCCAAAGGACCTTCATCAAACTGTGACGGCAATATTATTTATGCCCTGGGCACATCGGGGTCACATTGTTCTCTCCGTACAAAGGCATACTTGGACATATTTCTCTCACTCATGCAGAGTTCGGAATCAGTACTTGCTTTGCTGGGAACATTCTTATGTTAACATCAATTTTATTTCAAACAGCACATCCTTAGCATGCTTATAATATACAAACTTGATTAAAAACATGCTACTTAATGGATGTTTGTGATCGCAGCCTACCCCAGAAAAAACGTGGATTGATATATATACATTTTATGTAGGAATCTAAAGTAATAAAGCAATCAAAATGTTAGTGTCTGTGTGTGTGTGTGTGTGTGTGTGTGTGTGTGTGTTTGTCTCACGCCTTCTGAAAAACCAAGAGCATTTAAAAATCTAATTTAAGTGCGAACATGTACCAGTATACCTGATGCAGTGTCACGCTAAAAAGAATGCGATAAAAATGCTGAATTTTAAAAATATTTAAATAATTATTTTTTTCATACAAAATTTTCCAAGTCATATCTGTCAAAAAAGTGTACATTTTGCACGCAAATATCTGTTAGTTTAAAAGTTAGAAGTAGGTATTTACACAAAAAAAATATATTTTGAAGTATAACTTAGCGTTTAAGTGAAAAACATGGTGAATATTTGGTATAATTATAATGTTTAACTTATTTTTAAAGTAAGCCTTTTGTACATAAACGCCGCCATTTTAATATCTTTTCATACAATATTTCATTTTCCCACCGAATGAATATGTTCTTGAAAATAATAAACCTTTGAAATAAATATAATTATGAAATAATAAAATGAAACACAAGACATTACGGCAAGTTTTAAGACATATATTGTAAAAATGTGTTATTTATTAGTAAAGATATAGGCATAATAAAATTGCATAATTTGTAAATAATATTTGATTTTTCTGACAATTTTCATTTTTATGGCATCGAACAAACCAATGTGGGTACCTACATATTCAAAAAATGTATCCGAACCATTCGATATTACTTACGTGTTCGAATCGTTTCCATGGCTACAGAAAGAATGTGATATTCAAATAAAATTTGTTAGGAATCGAATTTATTTAGAAGGTTGTTGTAGGTAGGTACCTACCTAATACTATTTACTTACAAATCAACAATAATATACCTATACTGATTTCCTATAGGAAAATTATTTTATTTATTTATTTATCAACCGTTTGTCCGATTATAATGAAACTTTGGTGAATTGTCGAGCGTATGCCCAGGATGGTTTTTGGATTTAAACTTTTTTCTTATTCTTCTTCTTCTTCGTGTATTTGGTCGTTTTACCTATGAAGGGGGAGTATCCTGGGAAAAGAAGGTCCGACTGTCCCTCCATCTCTTCACAGGTCTTCCAGGACGGGTTCTGCATATAAACTTTTTTCTTCTTTTTCTTCAACGTGTACTTGGTCATCTTACCTATGAAGATGATCTATCCTGGGAGATGAAGGTCCAATTTTCCTTCCATCTCTTCGCAGGTTTCTGGATTTAAACTTTTTTCTTCTTCTTCTTCATCGTCTATTTGGTCATTTTACCTTTGAAGGTGGACTAACCTTCGAGAAGAATGTCCAATTATCCTTCCATCTCTTCGCAGGTATCTGGATTTAAACTTATTTCTTCTTCTTCATCGTGTATTTTTGGTCATTTTACCTATGAAGTTGGAGAATCCTGGGAGAAGAAGGTCCAACTGTCCTTCCATCTCTTCGCAGGTATCTGGGTTTAAACTTTTTTCTTCTTCTTCGTGTATTTAGTCATTTTACCTATTAAGTAGAGCATCCTGGGAAAAGAAGGTTCTTTCATCTCTTCGCGGTTCTTCCAGGATGGTTTCTGGATTTAAACTTTTCTTAACCGACTGATGGGACGGGATGTAATGAAGGGAAGGGAGGCACTAAAGGGCCTGAAGGGACGGGAGGTATAAAACTGCCTGAAGGGACGGAAGGTACTGAAGGGCCTGATGGGAAGGGACGTAATGAGGGATTAAAGGGACGGGAGATACTGAAGGGCCTGAAGCGGCGGGTCCTGGAGTCTAATTCTTTTTCTTCTTAATTTTATGTAGACCTTTAGGGCAGTTTTTATACAAACTATTTCCTATAGTCTAATTCATCTTCTTCTTCTTTTATGTATACATTTGGGTCATTTTTTTATAAAAATTATTTCCTTTAGTCTAATTATTATTCTTCTTCATTTAAGTACGTAGACTTTTGGGAAAGTTTTAATACAAACTATTTCCAATAGTCTTATTCATTTTCTTTTATGTAGACCTTTTGGTCAGTATTTATACAAACTATTTCCAATAGTCTAAATATTCTTCTTCTTCTTTTTTGTAGACCTTTGGGTGAGCTTTTATACAATCTATTTCCAATAGTCTAATTCTTCTATTAGGTATATGTATTTTTACTTATTTTATGTAGAGCATTGGAATAGTTTTTTATACAAACTATTTCTTATAGTCTTATACTTATTTTTCTCTTTTTTATTTAGTCTTTTGGGTTAGTTTTAAGTTTAATAGTCTATTGTGCAGAAATATTATTAACGCTATGCACAATTGATGAAAATACATATGAAATGAATGGGATATGGGATATGACGATATAACCTGCACTAGAATCTTTTCAATACTTTTGTTTAATTAAATTTAAACCATTTATATCATCCTATTTTGAATAATTTTCGACACCTAATATTTAAAGAATGGGGGTTGTGGCCATTACTGAACTCTTCACAACATTTATATTCAAATTAAAAACTATTTACTATAGTTCAAGTCTTCTTCTTCTTCGTTAATGAAGACTTTCAGTCAAATTGAGCAAAAATATAATGAACACTTGATGAAAAAATATAAAAACGAATGGGATGTGACCAATACTAGATCTTTTCAGTACCTACGTTTGTTTAATCAAATTTTATCCACATCCCAACATCCAAAATTACTAAATTTTCAATAGGTACACATTACAATTTGTTTTCGATGATAATATTTAAAAATGGGGGTTGTGGCCAAACCAATCTCTTTACAACGTTGATAAACAGTCATATTTAAAACCATTACGCATAGTCCATGCGAGCAGAAATTGTATAAATATTATACTTCATTCACACTTTATAGCAATATATAAAAAAGAATGGGTTGTGGCCATCACTTGAACATTTTACAATACTTAAACTCAATCAAATTTCAAACCACTTTTCATAGTCTGATATTGCAAAATAATTGGGTGACAATATTATAAAAACGATTGCTTTTTCTTTCACAATTTTACATTCTTGGCCAACGGCGGGACATAAAAGCTAGTATAAAATAAATGTCAACTTACCATGAAAAAAGCTAGGTATTTTATCTACGCTTTTAAGTCATCCGTTGCCGTATCACCCATATTTATATTCTTATTGATTGATCTTAGTGACAGCCCGAAAATCATAAACAATTATTTCTTGACGCATATTACCATATCGTAACTTCAAAATATCCCCGCAAGATGGAACCTTTATCGTCTGCGTATCAACAACCCCCTATGGTGAAAATCTTGGAGTACGGCTTCTGAAATCTAGGAGGGTGAGTTTGATTATATGGAAAATGGGGAGTTCAACGACAAATTTACATAATATTGTTGCCCCTATCGGGGTATTCTCTTGAACGTTATCGAAGAAAACAGTCATCCCTAAGATGTTAAATATTAATAATAGTTACTATTCTCACACGTTTGACAAGTATTGCTTCTTTAAAGTTGCAAACCCATCATAAAGTTTTCATCTTAATTTTGTTAAAAAAACTCATTTTAGCAATTTAATCAAATGTCATTTCACAAATCCATATTATATCTTTTTAAATAATAAATATGTATAAAAAATAATAAATATGTCCTTGTGAAAAGAAGGTACATACATAATATTAGGTATACATCCCCACATATTCCCCAAATTAAACATATGTTATATAAATGCTAGAGATATCGTACTTGGTTTTGTTTAACTAATTTTATTTCAATTGCGTTAAAAACCTTTAAAATTTTGAAATCATGATTTTCATCAATATCAATATTTTTACACTCCATTCAATTCAAAACATTATTATTTTAAATAATAATGTTATTTTTATACTAAGACCAGTGAAGACTAAGGTACAATTTCATCAAATTCTCAATGTGTATCAAGTTTATGAGCTTTTTTCGCTGTTTTTGCATGTGTGAAGTATGGATTTCTTGTTAAAATTATACGTGCTGGTTTCGCCAAAGTATTGATGAGGAGGTAAAGTGACGGAATGTATGTGGCTGTATTGGATGTCAGTGGAATAAATTCCGCCTTCCCATTATCCAGTACCTATTTCCTTTTCCTACCAACTTACATACATTGTCCATCTTCAATACTTCATCCACAACAATAACATCATCGCCGCTCACTAGCGGACGCATTCATTCTTCAGTATCAACCTAAACTTCGTATAAGTTTCGCATCGCTCGTCTGAGTAAGCGTCCATTCAACTTTATTAAAATATTTTTCATCCCGCTAAAATAAGCTTATCTGTGCTTGTGTTTACTCAATTTAAAGTGTTTTCGTCATCACCATCACCAAGAACTGAGAGGAATGTTCCAGAGTCCTTAAGCCTTCCACAGTCCTTCAGGTAGGAAATTGTGTTCACTATACCTATCTGATTTGAGTCATTTGCGCATTTCGTTATAATATGTATCTTCCAAATATCGGCGAAGCCACGCATCTATTAAAAGCCTCAAACAGATAAGCTAATATCAGATAATACAAATAAGACCAAGAACCTTAATATTCAATACACAATGCGTCATTTTATCCATGTGAACAATTCATTTTTCTAAACTAACAAAATGCTCTTCTAGACCAAGTGCCAGCGACAGCCAGACTAACGACAAAGCAAAAGGCTGATTTTTTTTATCTATAATATTTTTTTTATCCACAACTGGTAACAACGGTTGGATAATATGAACCCTGACTAGTTGTGGCTTTCGGAGATAACAGCCTTCAAAATGTTAAAAATTTCTATTTTCATATACATCACTAGATATAAAAATTAAGTCCTATAAAAATCAAGAATCGCGAGATCATGCATTTTTAATTGATGGAATTTTTAAATATTCGTTAGACTTACGTAAAAATAAATGCAATACAAATAGGTTCCACGTAGTGCATTCAATATTGGTGGAAATTTGAATAAAAAGCAAACATTATTTTCTACTAGCTTTTATACCTGGCGTTGCTCGAGAAGGTAAATGTAAAGCAATATGCCAATCATAGAATTGTAATGTACAGAAGCCGCGTGTAGTGCAAATTTCGAATTCAAATGTATGCCAAGTTTTTTTACATGTGTGTGTGAGGTGGTAGATCGGTTGGTCTACGTATTATGTAGGTGTGCGTATCAGTAGATGTACGTATACTATAAATTCGTCTGTTTCAGCGTAGTTTTAGTTGGCATACATTCATTGCGCTGACTAGGTATCTGTATCATATATTATCTAAGATGCCAACGTATCAAGAAAATCGTTTTTGTAATTTTCACATTTTGACGTTTCATTCGTGGAAAATTTTGTAGGAAAATTTACGAAAAAATGAAAAATAATATAATAAAACATTACTAGGTTGATTTTTTACTAGCCTAAAACGATCACTGATTGTAAATAAAGATGTGTGCATAGTTTTTATCGTTTAAAACATTATATGTAGTTTATGATTGATATTTTGCTTAAAAAAATTCCACATGCATATAAATATATTAACATTCGCACTTAATAACACTATATAAGAACATGGGGGTTATGGTCAACACTAAACTCTTCATAATGCTTAAATTCATTCAAATTATAAAACCACTTTTCAACTCCAATATTGCTGAAATTTCTTTCCCAGTCCAATACTACTGAAATGTCAAAACAGTTCCCTTTACATTATTTGAGACTGAAGGGAAGGGACGGATGGAGGGACTGAAGGGCCGGAGGGGACTGTTATTTAAAAAACTAACTTATTTTTGTTATTTTTTATTTATTGTATTGGATATTTTTTACTCATTCTGAATTTATCATAACAAAAAAACAGTTCAAACTACGAAAACGATTTTCTTGATACGTTGACATATTGCTTCACATTTACCTTCTCGAGCAACGCCGGGTATAAAAGCTAGTTAACATATATATTAATATATAAATAAATATATATTACACACTTAAATATTATGGTGGAGATATAGCCCAAAAATAAATCGAATTTTTTTCAAATTGACATTTTTTATAAAAAGGGTCCACTAAATTTTTCGAGTTCATATCTACAACTTTCTCTTTTTGACATATCTATGCGCAATTCTGTTCATGGTATCAAATTCACTTTCCCGAAAATATCTTTCGATGACGTGCAATCTTTTTATTATATATATATATATATATATATATATATATATATATATATATATATATATATATATATATATATATATATATATATATATATATATATATATATATATATATATATATATATATATATATATATATATATATATATATATATATATATATATATATATATATATATATATATATATATATATATATATATATATATATATATATATATATATATATATATATATATATATATATATATATATATGTATATATATATATATATGTATATATATATATATATATATATATATATATATATATATATATATATATATATATATATATATATATATATATATATATATATATATATATATATATATATATATATATATATATATATATATATATATATATATATATATATATATATATATATATATATATATATATATATATATATATATATATATATATATATATATATATATATATATATATTTTTTAGAAAAGTATTGCGGTTTAATAAAAACACATAAAAAATAAATTGTAAAGCTCCAAAGCAATTTTATTTTTTCCTTGTGTTATCGGAGCGAAACTGTTTTATCATTTTGGAAAAATATGCTTCAAGGCTTAATAAATTTGTAGATATACCAAAAAAAATATCAAATACATTTTACAATAATCGTACGAGAAATATAGGAATATTCCGAGCAAAAGTATTTTTTCAAATAATTGAATTTAACTCTAGGTACATAAAAAAACAGGAAAATAGTATCTTTAAACGCTGAAAAATACAGTTATTTTGCTGAAGATAAGTATTTATCAGAAAAAAAAACAAATGAACTAATGTATAACTGAACTATCTGAAAATATTTGGGTACTCAATATTATTCTCCTAACTTATCGAGTCTTTTTTTATGTATTCACATTGTATGTTTACAGCAATCAATTTCGACGTCTCGCTGTGTGCTTTAGGTACATAAGTCTGTGTGCTTTAGGTACATTTTTATATTCTAAAATACATCAATACGATATACAATAAAAGGCGGCGATTTTTTACGAACACGACGGATGTTTTATAAAATCGTACGGATACTTTTATTTTCTGAAAAGAAAATTGACAATATTGTCTAAGCTAACGAATTATTTATGTATGTGTTATATTTGATAAAAAACATTATTTTTTTTTGTTATATATTTTTTTTATATAACTTCTCGGGAAACTTACGTGTACTATGTCAAATAAATTTATTATATATTTACATTTACACAATTGCATGCACAGCACAAAATTATTTTGTTAGATTTAACATTTTGCGTCTATTAACAATACCTGTACCAAGTCAACAAAATATACTTAGAATTAAATACATACATATAGGTAATACAGATATATTTAAGTATTAATTACATATTGACAGTTAACATAATACAGTGATAAGTAAATTTCAGTACAAGATAAATTTCAATTATTAAATGATCTTGATATTAAAAAACTAGTGAGTGTAACTTAATATTTAAATTTTTGAGAATTTTATTGCTAAATATAACCTAAATTCAAGGCTAGGTTACTATTTAATGTTTACAGTAAGCTGGTACAAGCAAAAATGCTCCATTAATTAAAATAGGAACAAAAAATTCTGTATTATTTTGTATTGTCTCATTGGACGTCCAACTAGGTGAACCTGTTTTAGGACGTCCGATATATAGTTACGATTTGTAGGTATCGATTACTTAACCAATTCAGACCAGACTGAAAATACAATAAATAACTTTGTCCCCAGAGGGAGTCGAACCCAGACCTTTGCATCAGCAGTCAGATACCTAGCCAACTCAGCCACTAAGACCGATATTGCTTTGATGCTCGTATTTTTTTGTGCGTTATATGTTATGTAAGTTCAAAGACTTGTGGGTACTTAATTGTGTTTTGTGTGTTATTTAATATGAATAATGTACTGCATTATTTAATGTGGAGTTAACAGCGTCAGGTGTGCGGGTATTCGTGCTTCCTCATACATATAATGAAGCGCGACATATTCGTGCATCAACACACACCGGTCTCATCTCATCCAAAAGGGCATTAAATGGGTGGTGAATCTCATTGCTAAACTAAATATTTGGCCGTTTGTGTGACTTAGTCAGTGTCGTGCTATCTATGTTTCATAAGATACATGGGAATTCAGATGACCTGAATGTAAGATACAACATACTAGATACAAAACTGTTATCTCTGACACAGTAATAAATCTTACGAAGAAGCTTTGGGTTAGTTTGTATAAAATCCTGTTAAAAAGTCTATAAATTAAAGTGGGGAAAACAACTTGATATTCAAATGTTAAATAAATTTCGCTGTTTAACAATAAATTATTCTCAGTTAATATTTGAGACACAATTAAATATAATAAGTAGGTACCAGCCACAAAGGATATTCCCAACAATAGGTGTTTTCTAGGGACAACATTACAGCGTGACCCAGGGGGATTTAGAGACTTGTGAAATGTTTCTTTCATGAGGCCAGGCGACGATACCAATTTGTGAAAAAATAATGTAGGTACACGTTTTTTGATAAAAGTCACATTTATTATATGTAATATTAACTTGTTGAATATTTAAAATCTTTGTCGTTTAGATCTCTATAGAAAAGCTATGTTCAATGTCGACTTGAATAGGCGTCATATTTTTTTAATCCCCAATATATATAACACCCGAGGTATAAATGAAGAAAGTGCAACGCAATTTTATAAGGTATCTTAAGTATCAGACATCCAATCAATTGGAAACATATCGCTACTCGCTACTGCTACCACCACCCGCTCCGCAGATGGGGGCTGTAAACGGTCCCTTCACAGAACGCTAAGTAAGCGACAAGAAAAAAATGCATAGCACGAAAAGTAGCCCATGTCGTTGACTTCATATCTTTTTAAATGAGAGACATCAGGGGTTTGACCGAGAATCCAACAATAGTAAGGCACCATAACTGTGACAAAACTTCATAAAGGTTTTGAAATTGTTCTTCGAGATCACAAAATTCGCATGACCAATGGGACCTTGAAGAGGCCCATGGACAACAACGAGGAGCTCCGATCTAGGACACCATTGGGTGGCAACAATTCCACGGGATATGTTCCAAAGTTTGGTCCGGGTATTGACAGAGCTGACATGAAGCAGAGGAGGCCATTTCAAAGCGGTGAAGATAACTCTTAAAATTTTCGTGTTCTGTGAAAAATTTAAAAGTCATTGGGGACAACCCAGGAAGATTTAAGTCGATTCCTCACGCCAGGAAAAAATATAAACTATATTCTACCCACTTAGCAAGCCGTCTAACGGGACTGCCAGATGTTTTGTAAATTATCGAAAACACTTATTTCAAGAACACTGGCTGTATTTCCAAATCAAGGGGTGTCATGGCCGTCATGTCAATATTGGCAATGCTTCAGTAGGACTCGTTCCATATGCTTTGGATAAAGTAATAAAAGCGAATCTTTGGCCTGAGAGCAGAATTTTTCATATGGTGTTGAAGCTTACAAGCGTGAGACCAACAGCCAACCGCGTAGCAATCAATGCCGAGGTAAACTGCCTTATAGACAAGAGACTCTAGCGTCTGGCTCTAGAAAAATATAGGGACTGAAATACGCATACGCACAAAAATGACCGATAGTGTGATCGGTTGATACTTGAAACAGATGAATTTTGGTAAAATTATACATTTTTTGGTTAGTTTCAGTTAGTCTTTAAGTTGCTTTATAAATTAAATGGAAATTGGTCTTAGGAAAAATGGTATCAACATCTTTGCCATTTGAGGTTAGAAATCAGTTTATTATGTTTTCATATTTGATCTCATTTTTCAAAAAAAATATATTCTCAACATATTATTTTTTTTTTTAAAAAAGAATGAATATGTCCTTGTATAACAAGTATATATACATCCTTATACATTCCCTAAACTAAGCATAAATGCTTGTACTATAGGTGAATGGAAATCGGTATTATTTTTAATAATATTTATTATTTTACATTTATTCAGTTAAATATTTGTGCGCACGCGTATTTCTGACTTCCGTCCTTCCACCTGTCTGACGGCAGACGCTTATCTCGAAACTGTAAACATCAGTTTGTCTTGGCGATGTTTGAGATCTTTAAAAAAAGCAGACTTAACTTTGTCGATACACAATCGTGCATGCTTTTTAAAATTCGGTCCTTTTTCCAGAATAACTCCTTAGCAAGTGACCTGATACCGAAAACTCACATTAGTTCCTAAGAACTTGATAGACGGCCGACTTTGAAGTAAGCCTCTGATCACCAAGCCATATGAAACATAATTAAGAAGCCCTCGACTTTCACAATGTTGCCCCTCTGGTAAATCGAAGGTCATGTGTTGACCAACTTATGTTTAAAATTATAAATGGCCTTCTTGAATCATTTCTTTTATCCCACTTAAGCTTCCAGGCACCCACTAAGAAGTCAGCACGGCAATCTACTCTATTTCATGTCTGAGGCACCGGCTTAGAATAGTGCTTCCATTCTTTTAAATCATTGTTTTCGAGTGTCCCGTAAGAGCCGGGTAATCGAAAATACAACAGGCAACAATAACATCTCACATAGTTCAGCAATGAGGTTCACCACCCATTCTGAATGTAGTGCCTTTTTTGGTGAAACGAGACTGGTGTGGGGGTATACTTAGATGTGTTGTTCTCCCTTTTATAAGGCAATGCACACCCGCACACCTTTCGCTGGTTACCCCACATTGTGGGATATTACGTGATGGTATGAATGAATGAAAATGATCAGCGATCCTCCTTTTTTCTGTATGTGTAATTCATATCGTAACAAAACTGTGCTATATAGAATATACCCAAATAAAGTTCCTACCTAATTGAAATTACTCATGCAAATGTTTTTTTGCAATATTTTACATAGCAAAGAGTGAAGCGTTGGTCACAACAAACACATTTTCTGATAAAGACGTATGCCCAAAGTGTTACAAAAAATACTTTTGACATTATTTACATATAAAGAGAACAGAAGAATTTCGTGAACTATGTACGATGAAAACATATGACGAAAGGTTGCGTTGGTTAAAATATAAGCTGTTTATTTTAAATTCCTACGTAAGAATTCACTTTTTGGCTAAAAAAGATTCCCGCACTATTTTATCCTCTACCACAAAAAATAAACTTATGACATTAATGTTCACAGCATAAAAATGATTTAGGACAGTTTTTTTTTAGATTCGTTTATATACTACAAGGACTTTGTATTGTTTTAACTGTGGGGTTGTTGAACATTTGAGGTATTACATAAGTTGAATCGCACAAAACGATGAAAATCTGATATATCTGCGTATTATATTATACTAGTTTTTTATACCCGACGTTGCTCGAGAAGGTAAATATGAAGCAATATAAAATCGTTTTTATAATTATTGTGAACTGTTTATTTGTTGTGATAAATTCAGAATGAGTACAAAATATCCAATACAATAAATAAAAATTAAAAAAACATATCTACATAGAATACACAATATCTACGGGGACTTTTTGATACTTAGGCCCGAATTATAGATTCGTTCTCCAGCTTGAGACTGATCTTGAGAACACGTTCTCAGCCAAAAAGGTATTAAAGAAACAATTTTTAATAATAATCGAATTTAGTGACGACATAACTTCATACAATTTGTATGGCAATAAATTATATCTAAGAAGACTTAATTGTTTGTTACTTAATCTGTTATTTGTTTTATCATTTTTTGAAATGACTGCCTTTCCTGGATCTATTGCTATATGACAGATAAACGAAGAAGTATTTCTTTTCGTCTTCCGAATAAAATGATCGACATTTTCACCATTTAATCAGGTATCATTATATTATGAATTTCTCTACACTTTCGAAGATTACCAAGACAACGAATCGTCAAAATATCTATAAATAGCTATTCCAACTCATTGCTACCAACATAACAATGCTGAAAATATTACCATTCACGAGAAAAGGTACTTATTTATAGACCTGAATCCACATTTTTTTCGAGGACGCTTTCTCGAATGAGATGGCGTACGTATTTTACTTTTCAATACGGATTTTCGAGCATGATCTCAAGATGATCTTGAGGTGACACATTTGGAGAACGGTCTTGAGAATTATTCTTTAATTTGGATCTTAATTTTCATACACAAAACAAATGTATCACAGCAATCATTACAAAACAAAATATTTAAAATGATGTTTCCAAATATCCTGAATATATTATATTTATATCCCACATTCTTCGTCCAATTTTATTGTTATCTTACCAAACTCAAGATAAAGGTTTTTGCAAACATGATGGTGGTTCTCAAAGTAGGCAACAAATAGAAATTGTAATATTTAAATTCACGGCAAAGAGCGGAGAACCGAGAATAAATTCATGAAAGATTGATAAAACAGCAAGTATGCAGCATCACTTCTTGTACCTACGAGTATAATCAAACTTATCTGGGCTGGACCAGCGTATCCTTTTTGTTATTATAACTTTTTCTCATTTTACGACGCTACACAAGAACGTGCAAGAAACTTATTGAAGTCTGGATGTTATGGAGTGTACATTTTATTATTTTTGATACTTATTACAGTAAACTTTTGAATGGAAAATAATTTGCTTTTTAATTGAATGTGAGGCACACACTTAGAAATGAGCATCAACTCTTTTCTATTATTTTAGATATAGGTTGTACATTTAAAGCCTGATTATCGACCCTCACATCTCACATACAAATTCAGCGGTAATGTTCATTATTCAATCTGAATGTAGTGCTTTTTAAGTGAGAAGAGACTGGTGTATGGAGATACAACCATGTGTTGCGTTTGCTTTCAAAAGGTAATGCACAACTGCACACATGTCACTGTTTACCCCACTTTGTGGAATATGCCGTGATTTTATTTATTTTATTTATTTATTTATTTTTCACACCTTTATCACAAAGACTATTATGAAGATTACTGCTGCCCAACTAGGTAACCCTGTTCTAGGGCTAGCAGTTTACAATTTTACCAAGCCAAATATTTGACATTTTGGTTATACATAGTTACATAGAGCGGACACCAGACATCACAACACAGTAAATTACAATATTACATAGTTACCAATATCTCAAACACAAAAGTATAAACTGATACAGTAAATTTTGATTATTTTTGATTATTATTATTATTTTTTATTATTCTAATATTATTTCTACCATAATATGCACACCCGTTGTTGTCATTTATGTTATGTAGCAGTTTGACATTAAAATTGATGGTATGAATGTTAATATATAATGGCATTATTGATGAACAAAACGCTCGTCCGTCCAGTCATTGCATATGGCGCCGAATGCTGGGTAATGACCAAAAAAGATAAAAACACACTTCTGATATTTGAAAGGAAAGTCCTCAGAAAGATATTTGGTCCTGTCAACGAAAACGGAGTGTGGAGGAAACGATTCAATCACGAATTAGAGGCACTGTATGGCGAACCTAACATTGTACAGTTCATTAAAATAAGAAGACTGCAATTGTTGGGCCATGTACACAGGATGAGTGATGATCGTACTCCCAACAAGGTTTTAAACACCACACCAGATGGAAGAAGAAGCGGAGGCAGACCAAAAATGAGATGGCTGGACGATGTGGAGGCTGATGTAGGAGCGCTGGGCCCTACCAACTGGAAGAGAGCAGCAGAGTGCAGGGAGGAATGGCGACGGATTCTGAAGGAGGCCAATGCCCACAACGGGCTGTAGGGCCAATGATGAAGATTGATGAACAAACTTATATATAATTAAGAGAAATATTAACTCATTTGTTTTGCTAAAACATAGGAAAAACCTATTAATTTGTTTTCGCATTTTTTTGTATACAAATGTAGTGTGGAAAATTGTGGAAAATGATTGTTATTATCTAAAAATCCCACAGGAATCATCTCGAAAGTATGTCCTTACTCATATACCTAATATTGTCTGAATGTTAATAGTTATGGCATGGAGCTAACTTATTTTTTGTTTCATTCAGAAAAAAAGAAGTAAAATAGATTCTTGTGGTACAACGTGTGGTATACAATTTTAGAATTATTTTAAGATGTAGGTGCCTTATATAATATAATGTAAGTATTTATTTTATCATAAAAACTGAAATATCGGCATAAAAATGAAATAATTTCAACTGTCAGAAAGTGAATCTAGCTATACGTAAAATAATAAGTATTGCCTTCATTGTTGGAATAAACTTCTTGTGTCAACTTTATGAAAGTATAAATGATTTATGAATTCAACTTTTTTTCGCGCGAGTTCGAAAATATTGCCAGTAAAATATACGCTTTTAGATACTTTTTGCTTCTATATTGTTCATTTAACTTTAAATCAAACTTATGAAGCATAATACAAGATTTTTATGTCGTGGTTTTTTTTACTATGTGAAATACAAAAAAGCTTTATAAGGCATTGTACGAACCTAAATTGACGCATTAAAAATCCTGAAAAAAGTTTTACGAATTTGAAAAAGTATTAATACCAAAAGAACAACATCTTCTGGTGGCTAATAATGAATATTTATTCTCAAAATTTATTACCTATATTAAACATTTACTCGAACATTTTTTTTAATTTGGCACGATACATAATTACATTAGACATAACATTCTAATCGAAATGCTTCGAAAGCTATTAACGGCCAAAATTGTAATTAGAAAACGTAGTTTATTTTAAAACTGTGTCTCCACTGGAAATAAAACCCATGAACTTTAACTCAGGAGTAGGATATCAAATCAACTAAGCCACGAAGTCTAACTATTAGGTCCTTACATATGAAATTGGCGTTTTGCCATACTGGCAACTTTGATCTCAAATATCTTCTCTTTGGTTAGGAATTCGAAATTCAAATTTATACAGCTATTTACTCATATATTTGTGTTTTGAAAATTATAATTCATTTGTTTTTTCCTCAATTTTTTTTTACCTTTACGTCACTCAGTTTGTAAAATGGAAAACTTGAAATATCGCGTTATTTACGAATATGAGTTCCACCGTGGCACCAGTGCTGCAGAAATGGCTCTATGGATTAATGATGTGTATGGCGACGGTGCCGCAAAAGAAAACAGAGTGCGTTTTTGGTTCCAACGTTTTCGTTCTGGAAATTTCGACCTGCAGAACATGCCCCGTGGTCGGCCGGAGACCAAAGTTGATAATGAAGAATTGAAGGCTATTGTGGAAGCGGATCCATCGCAAACCACGTCCGAGTTAGCTGCAGGCTGCGGTGTTAGTATAAAACTGTTTTAATCCACTTGAAGCAAATTGGGAAGGTGAAAAAGCTTGGAAAAATCAACAAACGCGCGTTGACTGCTGCGTTGCATTACTCAACCGGCACAAAAATGTAGGGATTTTAAATCAAATCATTACCTGTGATGAAAAGTGGATCCTGTACGATAAATGGAAGCGCTCATCGCAATGGCTGAACCCTGCCGAACCAGCCAAACCATGCCCCAAGCGAAAATTGACTCCAAAAAAGTTACTTGTGAGCGTTTGGTGGACTAGTGCTGGTGTCGTTCTTAAATCTGGCCAGACGATTACGGCAGATGTCTATTGTCAGCAACTGCAAACCATGATGGAAAAGCTAACTGCTAAACAACTGAGGCTGGTTAATCGCTCTAGGCCACTGCTGCTTCATGATAACGCTAAAACACACACTGCACAACAGACGGCTACCAAATTAGAGGAGTTTCAATTGGAATGTCTAAGACATCCACCGTACTCTCCGGACCTTGCCCCAACAGATTACCATTTTTTACGAAATTTGGATAACTTCTTGCAAGGGAAAAAATTCAACTCCGATGGGGCAGTCCAAACCGCCTTCAAAGATTTTATTGATTCCCGTCCGAATGGTTTTTTTTAGTAAAGAGATCGATGAAATACCTATGAGATGGCAAAAGTGCATAGGTAGCAATGGTACATAGTTTGATTAAATAAATATATTATATTTAAAAAAAATCGACTTTATGTTCCTCCCATACAAAACGCCAATTTCATATGTAAGGACCTAATATTTACCTAACTGAAGATGTATTTTTGAAATTCTAATAATCTTATTCATTTTAGGTTCTTCCGTGAGCTGCATTTGATTTGTTGAGTGTTTATTATTTTCAATAAGTAAACCAAAAGTTTGGTTCAGGAGTAGTGTTACGTACATAATATCAAAACATATAAAATGCAAGATTGAAAAAACATCACATAACGTCATTTCCTTCCCCGTCCCCTTCTCTCCCCCTCCTACCCTCTCGCTTACCGCGTCAACTAAGTTGTGTGTCATTTTCGCTTATAAAATTCATCTAACGGCCGTTATACCACGGAAACCAAATCTTGATACAAAAAATAATATTCAATATTCAGTGTCCATTAATTTTTCTCCTCGTCGTAATCAATAAATGAAATACTTATATTTTCATATTGATCGACGCAACAAGTAGGATATAGGAGAGGATTAGGATATTATTGAAAAATGACTTTCCACTATTTCGTAAATTAATCCAACTGCCGATTCGTTCATGAGAATTCAATTCCCTGAATGAATCGACATTATCCAACTGTCGATTCATTCATGAGAATTCAATTCTCTGAATGAATCGACATTATTAAGCCAAGATGCGTGTACGAAGGAACATTTTGTATGACGTAGTGGACTTTTTGCATGCTAATAACACCAACTAGAGGCTTCGCAGCATATATGTTCCCATACATGGATTTACTCAGAATTCGGAGTAGAACATTTTATGTGAGTTTTGTGTGTCTGTGTGTGTGTCCGTCCCCCCTTTATAACTTTTGATCCGCTCAATTTACAGAGCTCGAAATTTCAGAATATATAAACAGTTATAGGCCTACAAAACATTTTACTCAGAATTGTGAATTTTTGTTTCAGTCAGAGGTTATCAACTTTTGAAATTTTGGTTTATTTTTCCATATATCTCAGAAACCATAAAAGCTAGAACGCTGAAAATTAGTATAAACATAGAAAAATACAAAATCACAAATTAATTTATTCAAAAAAAAAATCAGGGTTTCTCAAATATATTTTATTAAGAAAAATATTTGTTTATGATAAATTTATGAGTTTAACTGCCTATATTTCCAAATTTTTTTAAAAAAGCCGAAACACCCCAACTAGATAATTTAATTTACTATAAAAAATATTAACATTGTATTAGCACATCTCAATTTTTTTTTAACAATTTTTATAAAAATTGAATTTAGTGACGACATTGCTTCATACAATTTGTATGGCAATAGCCTACACACAATATCTAAGAAGACTTAATAGTTTGATACTAATCTCCAAACATACATACATAACATCATGCTGTTTTCATATTCTGGGTAGGATCAAAGGACTGACCTCCATACTATCCTATCTTGACATACATACATAGGTACATGTGTTGTATAGAAAACCAAATATTTATTTATTTATTTATTTATTTATTTATTTATTTATTTATTTATTTATTTATTTATTACATACACGGCCTCTTAGCCATTATAAAAATATGGTAAAAATAAAACAAAACTCGCATTAAACAAAAGAAAAACAACACAATAATTCATAAAAATACAAAATCCTTCACACAAAAAAAAAATAATTTAATTAAAAATATTAAATAATTTGTATTTATTTTAACTAAATTTATTTATTAGAAAATTGAGTGTAACCTGTTCCCAAAAATGTATGCATGTATATATAAAATAGTAATATTTAAGTGTTAAAATATGAACAGTGATGTTTACATGAATATATCCCAGACGCCACTTCAATTATCATTTTACAGCGTCGCCATGAGGCGTCGCGGCGATAAGATATTTTACAAGAAAAACCTTTTTGGCGAAAAGCACATTTTTGTTGTTTTAGGTAATCTTTATACCTAATCTTTTGTGATCTCACCCGACCAGACACACCATGTTTAAAAGAAAAATTACCCAAACAAATACTTTGAAAAATATGTCAGCATTTTAGACATTTTTTTTTTTAAATCACTATTTTTAAGAGTGTTTAACGATAATATCAATAATATTGTTAGGAGTGTTAAGCCGATTGATGTCACTCCCAGGTATTTGGGGTCAAATCAGTGTGAGACGTTCACCGCTCCATGTCACGCTCAGTTGCCTTGCTCAGGCTTCTGTATTGCGCAGGTGGAATGCACAAATTCGAGTCTAAGATGGCTTTGGCTTTAAGAAGTTCCCATCATAATAATTTTTCAGATGTTCAAGAGCCTCGGCGAGTTCAAAAGCACTATATTATGATTAACTGTGGCATAAGCAGCAGGAAGATCCACGAAAGGAACTCAAGTTATCCGCTTAGTTTTAAACTGTACTGTTTTTATATACATACTGTGTCAAGTTCAAGATCTGTCCACAGCACGACTTTCTCAGTCTAAACCCAGCCTGTTACCGGATTAAGTTTTCATCAACATATTTATTTATTTAACTTTTTGTACATGATATAAACAAATTAAATGCACACTGGCGGGCTTATTGCCATTAGGCAATTTCTTCCAACCAACCATATTGAGAGATTCTGGTTCAGAATCGTCCTTTCCAGTACTTCATATAGCCCTTAGGATTTGGGCCTAGGTTGCGGCTCTAAGGGCCTAGGCAGTAAAGGCGGGGGTGGGCGGCCGACGCTGTTGTGCCCTCGTCAATTCTGTACTTAGAGAAGAGCAGGACGGACGCCTCTAGTCTCGCTCGGCAGTTACTCGTCAAACTGTGGCGAATGTTGTTGTGTGGTTCGGGCACACCGCTGGCGCAGACGTCGGGTCAGACATCCTGTGTTGACAACTAGACGTCAAATCTGACAGGTGATGATTGCGTCGGATGCCCCCGGTGTTAGCCCGCGGAACCTTCGGACGCCAACACGAGGACCGAGGGGTGCGGGGGCAAGCCCTTCCGTTCGGTCAGTTGTGCTAGGGGCTTGCCCCGGCTGCCGATCTTGAGCGGTTGCCCCGCCGTTTGAGGTTGGATTCTCGGGGGCAGTGGTTAAATCCGATGGATGGTGGATATTTTGTGTTTGTCCGATGTTGCGGCTGCGTCCGGTGGTGAACAGGGCCAATGGGCTCTATAGCGTCGCCGGCGTGGAAGTGGATCGCGATCTCCCTAGCCCTTAGGATCTGTTGGCTCTTTTCCTGGATTTAGAACAGCAGTTACCTTCGCCTTCTTTAGTTAGAGAGTATCATTTTCAGAACGCATCAGTTCATTAAGTTGCATAGCCAGTGTTTTGAGCCAAACATCTTTTTGTGTTCTACCCCCAGCTCATCTTATTCTGCCGCTTTATTATTTTTATGGTATTAACTGGCGGTGTTTACTTTAAATAGGTTTAAAAAATCTCCAAGGAAAGTATTTTCATAGTCAGGCATCGAGGCGTTCCACTTCGCCATTGCTTCTTTAGTCTTACCGTTTGATGAGTTGGTGGACTACTTAGTTTGGGGTGACAGTGATGTGATGTTGAGGTGGTAGGGTTATTGCTTAAGATTTTCAGTATCTTCGAGCTCTTTTACTGTTCTGTTTCATATCCAAATTTTCATCTAATTAACCCCACTTCTCCCTTCTGCCCGTTTCAACCGCGCATTCAACAGTTGTTCACCAATTTGTAAAGTTTCCTCCGAAAAGGGATCGGTCCCATAGAGGTGTTCATATTTAGATAAGAGTTAATCGCCGTCTTCTGTCAAACCTGGAATATAATAAATTGGTACGGCATCCTCTCAGAATTTTCTTCCTTGATACAGTCTACATACTATTTCAATAAAATCTTCATATTTTTCAGGAGACGGATATATTCCCTCCACCTTTCCATCCAGTTCATCAGCAAACCCCTTCCAATTTGCCTACCTATAATTGAATTGCCTCTAAAAAGGCACTGGGGCAGGTTTGATTATGGGTGTGATTGTGCATGACATTCTGTTGAGTTCTAGGTATAGAATTTTTCATCAATTTGACGGTCTGGTTCACAATCTTATCACTCACAAAAACATAACCGGGTTTAAGCCTCTCCTCCATCTGGAGCTATTTAAGGATAACGGTAGTTTGGGGTCATGAATTAGGCGGAGATCATTATTTTCAGCCCATTTCTCCAGTTCGAGGCCATCGCTATTGGTCTCACTTTATCCCTATGATGTACTTACTGTGACTATTGAAATCCCCCATTTTTATCTTGAATTTATTTGTATTAAAATTACTCGTTGGACAGAACTTATAATTTATATTGGCTGGTTTATACACAGATATTAAAAAGCAATCAGAGAGTTCCACGGAGAGGACTTCTATGTCATATATGTCGGTCACACCAACAGACACATTATCCGAACTGTCCCTTACAAAAATTGCGCTGCATTACTTATCATGTGGTCTCTCAATCATCAATTTCATGCCCTTTACCTTTGGCTCCTTTATGTGTCTTTTGCATCAAACAACGTCGCAGTTAAGTCCAGATAAAATCTCCACATTGTCATCACTGAGGCCCTTAATGTTTATTGAGATTGTCTTCATTGAAAGTGGTGAACAGGGAATCTTTCAAATGGATCTTTCCTGAAAAGAATTGGTCCTAAGAAGAACTGTCTAAGGTCGCGGCCGTGGTTTCTACGTAAGTAAGTTATAAGTATGTAAGTTAATATATAATGTTTTCTTACCAAATTGTAGATAACTGTCTGTTTCTGGTATTAAATTAAATAAAAATAAATTTAATTTTTTTTTGTCAAGAATAATAGCAGGTGCACAAGATTAACCTCAAAGAAACAAATTAAATTAGTAAATTTCAAATACTAAGGTATCATAATTTTCTTCGCTACGACGCGCGACGGCACAACAGTCAAAGGCGTTGTTTTAGTAATATGATGATGGTAATTATTGTTAGGTGTTTTCTTAAACGTTAATAAAATGTGCTTTTATAATTGAAATTGATAAAGGAGTTTGTGTACAGATCGAAATGAAAACAATTAAAGAATAGGTAGTATTTCTTCGTCTCTTGTTTAAATTCAATTCAACTTGATCCCTTTCAAATTAACAAAACCTTATAGAAATCAAATTAAAACTTGTTCTTCCCAACAAAATGACGAAAACAAAATAACACTTTTGGAGATAATAACAACACGATCGCTTTCCCTTCACACTGATTACAATATCGTATTGAATTCTGAGAAATCTTATTCAATTCAGCACTTGGCCCCTGTTGGTATATAAATATATTTGATTTAAACCCTACCGTCAAATGGACCTATGTAACAATTATTTCTCACGTTTTCCTTTCACGCCAAATAAGGGATATTTGGATACCGACATAAATTAAATTTATCCTTTTATTACAAACAGATAAGAAATAAATCTAAACGCCATCTATTGAGAGAATTGTTTTTTTTTTGTAAATAATGAAAGCAACAATTCTTATACCTGACGTTACAACAAAAATAAATAAAAATAATAAGAATGTTGTTCATAATTTCACACATAGATGGCTGTAGTAAAAATCCTTATTTCATCAAGCGAAAAGAATTTCAGTATTGCAATACATAGAACTTTCAAAAATTGAATTGATAGGGATCTCATTAAAAAGGCATAATAGGTGAACGTTGCGCAAGCGCATAAAGTGATCACGTAAACCAGCGAAGACAGGTCGTAAGCCCTGTAGGTGCCTTGATTTCCCGGTTCTCCTACAGTAAATATTCCAACTTCGTCTCTATTGAGATAATTAAAAATCTGTTAAAAAATATCTTTGACACCCGACAGGGAAAAAAATCCAATGTTTGCGCATATGCAATAATAAAAATATTCGACTCCATATGATAATTATTTCCATGATATGGGTGATCACGAGGGTTTTGATTTCTCCGGCTGGATCAGACTATGATTTTAATTGAACTCAAAACAGTTTTATTTTGTAAAAAAAATCACAATAAAGCTATTTTTTAACAGATTTTTAATTATCTCAATAGAGACGAAGTTGGAATATTTATTGTAGGAGAACCAGGAAATCAAGGCACCTACAGGTCTTACGACCTGTCATCGGCTGGTATAAGAATTGTAGCTTTCATTATTTACAAAAAAACAATTCTCTCAATAGATGGCGTTACAACAAAATAAATAAAAAATAATAATAAGATTGTTGTTGATAATTTCACCCATAGATGACTGTAGTAAAAATTCCTTATTTCCAAGCGAAAAGAATTTCAGTATTACAATATATAGAACTTTCAAAATTGAAATGATAAGGATCTCATTAAAAAGGCATAATTGGTGAACGTTGCGCAAGCGCATAAAGTGATCACGTAAACCAGCCGATGACAGGTCGTAAGCCCTGTAGGTGCCTTGATTTCCTGGTTCTCCTATAATAAATATTCCAACTTCGTCTCTATTGAGATAATTAAAAATCTGTTAAAAAATATCTTTGACTCCCGACAGGGAAAAAAATCCAATGTTTGCGCATATGCAATAATGAAAATATTCGATCACAATAAAGCTATTAGCGCCATTGGAAAGATTCTCCATCAATCGAACAGTAAATCCAAATAATTATTAGTAGGCATATATTTTGATGAACTTGGTGGAACATCAATGTATCAACGAGCATATAACAAAATGACATTCACCATCTTACGTCAGCTGTAAAAAAATCGTCAAATTAACATTCCGTTTTATCACAACATTAAAGTTTCGGGAAAAAATATGAGAAATGTCAAAATGAAGACATTTTCTTTTTGGTACTAAAAGTTTGGCCATAATCATTGTTCGACAGCATAATATGTCTTTCCGTTTATGTCATTTTGAAAAATAACAAATCTTCTGAAACAAGTAGGTTACTTATAAATGAGTTACTTAAATCAAATAAATTCATTAGTTTGAAAGTTTGAAAAGTCATTGAATCTGGGGAGGCAAGTCTGGTCCAATCATCGAAATCAAAACCCTCACGATTACCCATATCATGGATATAATTACAATATGGAGTTCTATAATATATTAAGATGTCATAGAACTCCATATGATGATTATATCCATGATATGGGTAATCACGAGGGTTTTGATTTTGCCGGTTGAACCAGAATTGTCCCCCTGGTTTTCCTAGTGAGACTGGGAACAAAAAAAAATATTGTCATTTATTTATTTTTGAATAATATACGCTGGGTTGCCGGCACTGAAACAAAAAAAAACACATATACCTTTATAATAATTGCTCACCTGTTGATTATTGTAGTCTTCTCTAGTCGTGTCCTCCGTATAAGGCGTGTAGAAGCTGGCAGGAGGTGATGGATTAATCAGGGGCGGTGGAGTGCTTCTTCCTCTTGCATTTCCACCAATTTTAACCCCGCTACCCCTTCCACCTGTAGTGGTATTACCACGTGTATTACCACTTCCAACTCGCACGCCAGAACCACCGCGTTCTTTCAGAGACCAGCTGAAGTCTCGCTTTTCTCTAACGCTCTCCCAATACGTGTTATTATCACCGCTGTCTGTTTCTGCTTCCCTGTTACCGATGCGCTCGTTTATATCCCAAATATCCAGTTGGTCAGTCTTATTTTGGCTCAAAATTTGCCACTCTTTATTAGATTTCAATAAGTCAGTCTTGTGGTCGTTATCATCAAGATTTATTGTTTTATTATCAGTTAATTTCGTATCATTTTCACCTTCTCCATTTTGACGCATCATTACTTTAGCTTTAGGTTCATCAGTTTCAAAATAATCTTTGTATAATTTATTTGTTGGCCTGGTTTTTGATACAGTCTTAACGACAGTCAAATCGTTGCTATCGTTTTCAAGGTCTTCCGCATCTTTTCGCTTTGCGTTGACGTACTTTGCCCATTTCCGCTTTTGAGAATTCAACAAATACTTAGATGCTATTTTCATACGTTTCAAAATATAATCGTTTTGGTTTTGGACGAATATAGGTTTCGGTGTGTTCTTAGCCCATACAGTGTCGTGTTCCAACCATCTTCCGACAGCTGATCTCGACATTCCTCTGTCGTATCTTATCCCAAAATTATTCCGACTGTTTCGAAGTTCGTCTTCGTGGTTCATGAGCCGAGATTTGTATCTCGAGGTTGAGACGTCCTCGTTGGACCAGTCTTTGGAGATTTTCGGATTTATATTTTTCTTTATGTGCGTTTGGGGCTCACCATTTTCAAAGCACATCAACACCGCTATGAACAGAAAAGCCAGACGGATTGAAAAAGAGCGAGAATAACCCATATCTGTATTTTTATAAACATATCATATCTCACAAATAGAATAATTATATTTTCACTCACGATTTTTTACGCATAATTATATGAACACACTTTTTTATATTACTCACATACTAATTTAAAAAATGGATCACATTGTATCTGAAACAAAATGAAAAAATACACGTTAATATAAAAAAATTATACTATTCACAAATAAAACATTATTTTTTGATCAAACAATTATTTTTAAGGGACAAAGGAGGTACAATATATAAAATCATTCTCAATTTATTTTTAATTGGAAAATATATTTTTTTTAAATATATTTATTCACGGATATAATGTAAGCGCGCTAGGTTAGTTACCTGGAGCTCGTATTCTGCCTTGACCAATTCACCTATATAACAAGTATTTTTGTTTTGTTTAAGGAATGTATGAAGGGTACCTATAATTTGTAATTGCTTCAAAGATATTCATTTCAAGTAAAATAATTGTGATATATGAAACGTCAATGGATTTGACCAAAGCAGAATTTTCTATTTCTTATTTTAATATGCACATACAAATGCTTTATTGTTAGGCAGAGAAAAACATAAGTCAAACGTACGTAACAGAAACATACATAATATGACAAAATTTTCATATTTAACTAGTTGCATGTAACACATGAAATCCAACTGTCGATAGCGATAGTATGTATAGTTGAAGAATAAGTACCAAACTATAAACCCATAAATACAAATTATTTAATATTTTAAGATATTTGGTTTTCTATACAACACTTAAACCTAGGTTTGTATGTCAAGAAAGGATAGTATGGAGGTCAGTCCTTTGATCCTACCCGGAAAACGAAAGCAGCATGATGGTATGTATGTATGTTTGGAGATTAGTATCAAACAATTAAGTCTTCTTAGATATTGTGTGTAGGCGACTGCCATACAAATTGTATGAAACAATGTCGTCACTAAATTCAATTTTTATAAAAATTGTTAAAAAAAAATTGAAATGTGCAAAAACAATGTTCATATTTTTTATAAAAAATATTAACATTGTTTTTGCACATTTCAATCTAGTTGGGGTGTTTCGGCTTTTTTTGATATTTTTAAAAAATTTGGAAATAAAGACAGTTAAACTCATAAATTTATCATAAAAAAATTTTTCTTATTAAAAAATGTTTGAGAAACCCTGAAATTAAATAAAAAAATTAATTTGAGATTTTGTATTTATGTATGTTTATACCAATTTTCAGCGTTATAGCTTTTATGGTTTCTGAGATATAAGGAACAATAAACCAAAATTTCAAAAGTTGATAACCCCTGACTGAAACAAAAATTCACAATTCTGAGTATAAAAGTTTTGTAGGCCTATAACTGTTTATATATTCTGAAAATTTATGCTCTGTAAATTGAGCGGATCAAAAGTTATAAGGGACACACACACACACACACACAGACACACACACACACACACACACACACACACACACACACATTGTCATGTTATTTTATTGAATAGCATGACTTACCTCCTCTCAGAGGAAAATTGAAAAAAAAAGGATAATCCACTTTGGAAAAAATGTTAAAATTATGCTAATAGGCAGAGTTTTTTTTGTCTGCGGGCAACCCGGTTAGTTAGTCGCCGAGCGGAAACACCGGATTGCATTGCTTTGGCCGATATTCCTTTAACGAGAGGTGACGCGAAAAAGTCAATAAAATGGACGTCACTTAAATAGACAGAGAAAACGCTGTGGCGTTTAAAACATTATAAATAACCATAAGAAAGGACTAGTGGGAAAATGGGTAAGTCTCCATGTCTATTTTTTTGAACATAATTAGTTTGACGTCCACCGACACACAATAATTTTATAACATATTCCAGGGTTAACGAGTCCCCCAAATATTCCTTTCTACTAGTTTTTTTTTATATATTTAATATGTAATGGAATCCAAAGTATCATGTAGACTAAGATTAAACAATATCATTGCACCGACTATCCATCATTTTGAAGACAAGTTGTTTTGCTGGAAACAGCAAAATATGATATGAAATTGAATCAAGATGGCGATGAGTCGTGTAACCTCAAAAGACCGACATTTTCTGTGAACAACGATGGCGGATGATCGAATCTTATTTAACTTCGTGCAGTTTTAAAAATAGAAAATTCGAATTTAGTGACTTTCAATATGAACAGTTTTTTTTAATTTAATTTTGTATGTAAAATGTAAATTAACGACAACCATTTTTTTTGTATTAATGAAATTTAGTATAATGTATTAACACCAGTATGTAAATTTGGCCAAATAGTTAATAAGAAGATTTTTGTTAATAAATAATGTTTTATTGGGTCATAATTACATTAAGATAGATTTTTTTCTTAAAGGGTTAATATTGGGAATGGTAAAATGTAATAGAAATAAAAAATGTGATGAGGTTGTAATAATTTAATTGTCTTATATGGATAATTTTTTTTTATCAAAACGAAAAAGACTGATTAAGCAAAATGAAATATAAATTGTTATCATAATTCAGGTTTTGTATTTATCTCTCCTCCTTTTGACCTTCTAATGGTATGACAAGAAATGATCAAATATTGATAATCTTAAATTATATTTATTTGTGGTATAATGGGAGTCTTTTGATAGACTTCCCTTAAAAAAAATTTCTTTGAATTGGAGTTAAATTCCTTTAGGGCAGGTTGCGACCCCGAGAATTCGATTTTTGATAGTTTCATGTGTAAACGGCTGGCTGGCCGGTGGTGCGGGTGCGAGTCCGGGTGGGGCGAGGCCCTAGGCCTCTGCCACCATGACTTTAACCCTCACAATTGGCGCGGTGCGTGGGGGCCGACCCTAAAGGCGGGTCAGAAATTTTACAATCTGTTATTGTCTTCGAGTTTGCTCTATTCAAGGATGGCGCCCTTCCTGGTTTTTGATTTTTCTTGTCAGTCATTGGGAGGTAAGGAGAGATAAAATAGATAAAAAGTAGTACACTTAGGCAGGTAGTAAATCCCTATTTCCTATCCTACCCTAATACCCATCCATCCGTTCGAGGCATCAGGGGAAAAGGCGATGACGTCTGGCAGCCGCGTTCACCTACGGCGGGCGGCAGCACTCTTGGCAGTTGTACGGCACTCCACAAGTTTGGCCTGAGAGGGATGCGGTCGTGTAGCTGTGCGGGTACTCCAACGTCTTGGGAGAAGAAGCATATTCTTATTCCAGGTCATATTGTTCCATTTATTTTAAAAATGAAATATTTCAATTATATTTAATTTTGCCATCTCATAATGGTGGGTAATAATTTTTTATTTCAGTGGATAATATGTTACCTCAACATGATTGGTGAATACCTAATTATATTTCATACCCATTTTATTATTTTTTAGATAGTATTGTCCTTAGTACTTGACCATTGAGTAAACAATTTTTGTCTACCTTAGAATATTCACAGTTGACTTCGAACAATACATATCACAACATCTTGTGACAAATATATTTTTATAACCTTTTATGTTAAAACAAAATAAATTTTGGAAAGTGTTCAACATTACATTTAAACTAGAAAAGTTAATTTAAATAATGAATCATTTGATTGGATATTGATCCTCATTTGAAAAAAATAATCTTTCTAATTGAATTGATGCAGTTTTTTGTCATTGCTTTGGTGAAAATATTGATAAAATTGCGTACCACCAAAAATAAATAACCACGTTTAAAGTGGGTGAGTGATCTTGTGCTCTTTTACTTTTTACAAGTTGTGAATGGTTACTTTCACCCTGTAAGGAATTTGTTCCGTGGTCTTATATTCGAAACATTAAGTACTTTTTAATATTTCAGTTTTTTTTGTCGCTGGATCCTGAGCTACTTGACGAGTTTTTGAAAGTGAAGGTGTTCATCGTCTACCATAGTTTGCTGTCTACTATTCCATTTTGCTGTTTACTGTCTACCCACTTCATCTTCGACGGGACTTTTCTTCATCATCTTTTCGGAGAAGGAGGAACACAACCCTCATCTGGATTTCTTCGCAGAGGAACAGAAGATCGGCAGAAAATATCCTTTTTTTTAAGATATGTAGAAGGAGTGATGTTGTTTGATTTTAGTCTTAATAATTTTTATGTTATGTGAGTTGAGAGAATATTTATGTCTTCGTCGGGGATTTTAATACTTTTTCATGTGTAATATTTCGAACTCTCCCTTTTCGAAATCTTTTTTTATGAAATTATTGCATTGCTAGGATTTTAGTTGGATATTTTTTATGGTGTTTTCACACTTTATCTTTTTAAACAGAGTTTTAGTAATTTTATTATATTGGGCAGTTCATTTTTAGATGGAAAATTGTTTGATATGAACTTGAGTAATTTTATTTACTTTCAACATTTTTATTTGGAGATAATCATAGGTAGAGATTGCGATTTAATGTTTTTCCTATTCGATCCATAGAAAGATCAAGTTATTCTTTTGCTCGGTATTTTGTTCTCGGTATTTTTTGGTATCCACTTAGGTATTTTATTAATTTTTTTTACTTATTAAAATGGAACCTATACCAAACGATTCGTTTAGATCAGTTAATAAATTAAAAGAAGAATTGAATGTCAGGGGTATTAAATCCGGCAACCAGTTAAAAATGTTACAGCAACAGGCGCGCGTTTGGAACCACTCAGTCACCCATTTTGAAGAATATTTGAAACGCAAAGAGTTGGAAGGTCAGTCTATAGTCGGAGAAGCTTTAGAAAGGGGTACGGAATCCGAACAGGACGTGATAGGGTCTACTCGCTATGTCGATTTGAAAGATGCGGATGTTAGATTTTTAAATAGAGAAAAAATTAGCGACAGGGTGGCGGTACCTAAGCCTTCGAATAGGATAGAATTTGTGAAGGAGTCGAGGATAGCTGGTTTAAGTAGCCTCAATTTACGATTTGACGGAACTTCAGACGTAATAGAATTTTTGGAGAAGTTAGATAATTTGCAGTATTCTCGTGGGATTCCCGATGAACAAATTTTGAGAGCATTTTCCGACTTACTTACGGGCCACGCCGAAGTTTGGTATCGTGCTTATAGGGAACAGTTCTTGACTTGGGATCAGCTCAAGTTGTCTTTAAAAAAACGTTTTAGTAGTGCCAGTAGAAATGACGTTTTAGAACAGAGGTTGAGAGAACGGACACAGAAGGCGGGCGAGCCCACGTCTAATTATATTGAGTCTGTATATTTCATGTCAAATAAATTAGAAAATCCTTGGTCGGAGAGGGAAGTTTTGCGTCATATCTTTAAAAACGCCCATCCCGAATGTAAACTTATGTTGCGTTCGTGTCATGCGACCACAATATCCACTTTAATGGATAAGGTACGCACGGACGAAAATTTTCACGAGCAGGACCATATTCAGAAAATGAATCATATAAATAAAAGTTTTTCTAAGTCTAAGTATGTTCAGTCCGATGTCGCTGCGATATCTGAGTCACGTCACATGGTATGTAAGAAGTGTAATAAAGAGGGGCATTGGGCCCGTGATTGTAAATTAATCATTAAGCCTATTTGTTTTAAATGTAAGAAGGAAGGAATTTTGACCAAGTACTGCTGTGGTACTAAAAATATTTCATCACCGGTCCCAAGTAACAATGTACAAATTGACTCTTCTAAAAATATTAATTTATCAAAAAACGGTCATCATCCCGCGGACGTAGTACCCCTTCGAAAGTAAATTATTCGGACCCCGCGGCATTGGCAGAACATCTGAAATTTGTAAGATGGTTTTTGTCGTCCACTAAGATTGCGCCCGTTATTTGCGCCAGGAACAAAGACATCCGCCCCTATTTGACGTTTTTAATAAAAAATTTAAGGTTCGAAGGTTTGTTAGATTCAGGCGCGTCTGTATCGTGCATAAATTCTGATTTGTTTAATACACTGTTTCCTTTCAATGTAGGTTGTGAAAAGGTGAAAACTGCCGTGTACACCGCGGACAGGAGTTCACAACCCGTGGAAAGTATAATTTATTTGCCCGTCACCGTGGAGGGGGGAGAAAAGATCGTTAAATTTTTCATTGTACCGAATCTTAGTCCTAATATTATTTTGGGAATTGATTTTTTATTAATGTTTGAACTATGCCCTCAATTATTAAAGAATGTTAGAGTATCTACTAATGAGGAACGGATTAATTGTATTTCTGCCCTGTCCCCGGCTCAATCACTATCAGAAAGTGAAAAATGGGAATTATATAATTTAGTTAGAGAATTTGAAGAGATTTCATTTGAAAGGAAAGGGTTGGGACGTCTTAATTTAACCAAACATAAAATAGTTACATCCGGAGAACCAATAAAACAACGATACTATCCATTATCGCCTGTGAAATTGTCTCATTTAGAAAAGGAATTGGACGATATGTTAGCGTTAGATGTGGTAGAGCCTTCAAAGTCTTCGTGGTCAAACCCAGTGATAATGGTGCCTAAAGCAGATGGGACGAGTCGGTTTTGTTTAGATTCAAGGAAGCTCAACTCAGTCACTGTGAGAGACTCTTATCCCCTTCCTCACATACAGAGTATCTTGCAAAATTTGAACGGGGCAAGGTATATCTCAGCGTTAGACCTAAGTAGAGCCTATTGGCAGATCAATCTGGAAGAGGCTTCTCGTGAGAAGACTGCTTTTGTGGTCCCCGGGAGAGGACTATTCCAATTTAAAGTTATGCCTTTTGGTTTGAAAAATTCGGCTGCAGAAATGCAGAGAGCCGTCGATAAACTGTTTGGTCCCGAATTCGACAAGTCAGTGTTCACCTATGTCGACGATTTGATAGTCTTATCAAAAGACTTTCCATCACATATTTCAACTTTAAGATTAGTATTGAATAGGTTAAAAGAGGCTAATCTTACTATCAATCTGAAAAAATGCGAATTTTGCAAAAGCGAACTGAAATATTTAGGATATATTGTAGATGCGGAAGGGTTACGAACCAACCCCCAGAAGGTTGAAGTTATTAATAATTTTCCGAGGCCGAAATGCGTGAAAGACGTTAGAAGTTTCATGGGAATCTGTTCATATTATCGTAAATTTATTAAAAACTTTGCGGATTTGTCTGTACCTTTAACTCGTCTCACTAGTACACGTAAGGGTGTCAGTAATTTTTTATGGTCAGAGGAGGCAGAAAAGGCATTTTTGGCTTTGAAAAAGGCACTTACTACGACCCCAGTATTGATCAACCCTGATTTCAGTCAACCCTTTGAAATTCATTCAGACGCTAGCTCATTTGCAATAGCTGCTGTCCTAGTACAGAAAATTGATGGTGACGAACACGTAATAGCTTATTATTCTCGTACCCTTCATAAGAATGAAATTAATTTTGCCATTACAGAGAGAGAATTGTTGGCGGCTCTGGAAGCCATCCGGCATTTTAGACCTTTTGTTGAGGGGTCACATTTTAAGCTGGTGACAGATCACTCGAGCCTCAAGTGGTTGGTTACATTGAAAAACCCCACTGGTCGCTTGGCACGATGGTCAACCGAGCTTTTACAATATTCCTTCGATGTTGAACATCAACGTGGGAAGTTAAATGTGGTACCCGATGCGTTATCAAGGATAGAAATTGCAACCTTAGATGTAGAGGTAGAAACGAAGGATGAATGATATAAGAAAATTTACAAAGGTGTTGTAGAGAAACCGCAGGAATTCCCCAATTATATGGTACAAAATGGTAAATTGTTTAGAAATACCAAAGTTAATTGTTCGTTGTTGCAAGAGTTTGCATGGAAGAGGGTGATACCGAAAGAGGAAAGATTAGAGATTTTAAGAAATAATCATGATGCAGATAGTTCAGCGCACTTAGGTATTTTTAAAACATATAGAAAAATACAACTTTTATACTACTGGCCT
The DNA here is from genome assembly GCA_963576475.1 of Molanna angustata. Taxonomy (NCBI): domain Eukaryota; kingdom Metazoa; phylum Arthropoda; class Insecta; order Trichoptera; family Molannidae; genus Molanna; species Molanna angustata. The sequence continues at coordinate 35,665,526 of OY754972.1, forward strand.
AAACTATTTTCAGAGGTCGTAAATTATATAAATCAATGCGAAATATGCAAGAAATTTAAACACTATCAACAGAAGCCTCTTGGTATTATGTCAAATCCTAAGAGAGTGGAAAAACCGATGAAAATGTTGTCGATCGACGTGGTCGGGCCGCTACCTAGATCTAAATTAGGTAATATTTATATTCTTTCGGTTTTGGATGTTTTCTCTAAGTACCTCTGGTTATTTCCGTTAAAAAAATCTAACGCGGAAAATATCATAAAAGCTTTAGAAAACTATGTTTTTCTACCTCATGGGGTACCATCTATAATTATTGCGGATAACGGAGTTCAATTCACCTCGAATAAATTTAAAGACCTGATAAAGAAATATGACATTCCTAAGATTTTTTATACACCTTTATATTCGCCCCAAGCCAATTCGGTAGAAAGATATCATCGCACAGCGATAACTGCACTCGCAGGAATCGTTTCTGATAGACAACGAGACTGGTGTAGCTTTATACCACTCATTTGCACTGCACTAAATGCCTCAGTTAATGTCACTACTAGTTATACACCTTACTTTTTATTTTTTGGAAGAGAGCAGATTTTGGCAGGAAGTCTACATGACAGATTTGGTCCTGGTCCCAGTACGTTAGAAGAGGTTGAGATAGAAGATCGTAATGTCTATGCAGAAAAATTGTCTGATCTGAAAAAAATTTTCGACGATGTACAGGAAAATCTTTTTAAGGCTTTTCAACAGTCTGCTGCCCAATATAATCAAGGCAGAAAAGATGTATCTTATAAGGTAGGCGATTTAATCTGGCGAAAAACTTTTCCATATTCAAAAGCCAGCGAATATTTCAGCTCTAAGTTGGCCGAGCGTTTTGTCAAAAATAAAATTGTAGCGAAAATTTCTCCTTTAGTGTATACATTAGCTGACGAGAAAGGAAAAATATTGGGAAATTTCCATATTAAAGATATATTAAAACTTGAACAATCTGCCCAATCATAATGCAACATGAAACTTAGTTAATAGTAATTATTTCAATGCAAGAACTTTGATTTGAAAGTCAAAAAAATGTGCATTTTGTATTTGTCAATCTACTGAATCTAGACCCTTAATATAGTTAAGTCTATATTTTTAGCCCCGAGGAAGACATGAATCTTATTCTGTGTAATGTTGTACTCACTTATATATTATACGATCATATAATTGTTATCCTGTTATTATACATACCGTTTATGTTTAAAATATGATTATAATGTCATAATGTTTAATGTAGTGAAAAAAATAATTTTTCACCATACATTCAATTTTTTGGAGAGAGTATATCATTGATGTTTAATAAGGAAATGTATTTATATGTTGGTGTTGCATTATAGAGTATTTAAGTTGGTTTTGATTGACCTTATATTGGTTAATTAAAAATGTAAAGTATAAGTAAAGTATATTTAGATGTTTCTACTTAAAGTTGTATCTACAATACCTCAATACAATTGAGTTTAAAAAGTATCAATTGTGGGTGATCTAGAGTTTGTGTTGATTTTAGTTTAAGGACCGTGGGTCAGTTTTCTGAGAAGGATATTTGTTTGTTGTATGATCTCTCCAAAATTAATTGTAATATGCTCTATCTGTATATTAGATGTCACAAGTATTAGATAATATGTTATAATAAGATAAATATTAATCACATAGAATTTATAATGAATAAGGACGGTATTGAATATAATTTATGGTTGCATTCAATAAATGTATTTTTGATGAAAGAAGGATTATATAACCATGAGTTATCATTCATAATGTTTTCAGTGAAAATCTCATTGCTATTAGTTTTTGAAGAATTTTAGTGTTCTATATATCATGTCAAATATTTTAAGTCTCAAATTTTAACGTTGTCAGTCCTAAAGTTGATTTGCTGTATTATATAGTAAATGAATTACTAGAATTGCTTTATGGTAAATCTGAGTTGACTTTTGGTAGAGGGTGTATCCTTACTTTTGGGTTTTGATTTGAAATGTAATATGCCAGTGCATCTCAAGTCGATTCCTCACTACTGTTTTCTTGCTTACTGGCATGAGCAGGCGAACGGAAAAAAAAGGGAGGGAAATGCTCCTCGCAAAGGTTCAATGAGAATTTATTCAGTGGAAATTACTCTGTGTTTTTTAATGCTTGGATGAAAGGATATGGAGTGCTTTCTAAGTAAATTACGATCTAACCTTGAATTTTAGTATAGCCAACTCCATGTCATGGTGATATCCTTAATATTGATATTTTCTTTACTGTAAAATGTATGAATTTTCATTGAAAACTAGTTGTTTGAGAAAATTTTTCTTTTGCTTTCTTTTGTTCTGTTTGATGTTCCATCAAGCATAAGGAAGGAAACCCGAAGGAATAATTAAAAAAAATATTGTTTTATGATGCTTAGGTTTGGTTCTTGTACCAAGGAGTAGGCGTAAGAGATATTTAAGATATAGAGTATAAGTTTGATAATTTTGCTTAGGTTTGTGTTTTACCAAAAAGTAAAAAATTTTTTTGCTCCATCAGATCTTTAAGGGACTGTTTAGGTTCCGCTTCGAAAGACTGATGACGTAATTTGGTAGTTGTGAGTCTAGTTTGAGTATTCTGTTATTCCACATGATGGCCAGGAAGGAATTGGCCTAGAATATATTCCTTACCACATGAGAGCGGGCCCGGACTTGCGCTAAAAATACAAAGACTGTGGGGGTTAAGTTAGAAGAATAAGATTTTCACCTAGAGTGAAGAAATCTTGTATGATTCATTTCCATTTCGATATTATAAATTATGTTTTTATTTGCCTAGTATTTCTTTGTACAAAAAATAGTTTGGCGGGTGTTTACTTAGTAAATGCAAGCCATTCTTAAAAAATAGATTGTGTTCATTAGAATATCTTTTGTTGAAATTGTCAATGTAAATTATAAGTAATCATTAAAGTATGAAATATAAATATAGAGTATATTATGTGAATCAAAATAACATTCTAAGATCCAGGATCTAGATGTTGATTATATTATTGTCAATTCTATATTTCATTTATGTTTTTTTTGCTGATTTGTTTGATCTGTTTCAGTATACCCATCCTAGAACCATACCTTAATTACACACAGATTTGTATCCTCAATATGTATTAGGTCTATTCTCAGATTATATATAGACAGGTTGATTACATGTAAAGTTGTTGTGTGACGGTGGACCCTCAAAAATTTTAAGCTCGCTTAAAATTTTCTTCTGGGTGGGGTGTATTGTCATGTTATTTTATTGAATAGCATGACTTACCTCCTCTCAGAGGAAAATTGAAAAAAAAGGATAATCCACTTTGGAAAAAATGTTAAAATTATGCTAATAGGCAGAGTTTTTTTTGTCTGCGGGCAACCCGGTTAGTTAGTCGCCGAGCGGAAACACCGGATTGCATTGCTTTGGCCGATATTCCTTTAACGAGAGGTGACGCGAAAAAGTCAATAAAATGGACGTCACTTAAATAGACAGAGAAAACGCTGTGGCGTTTAAAACATTATAAATAACCATAAGAAAGGACTAGTGGGAAAATGGGTAAGTCTCCATGTCTATTTTTTTGAACATAATTAGTTTGACGTCCACCGACACACAATAATTTTATAACATATTCCAGGGTTAACGAGTCCCCCAAATATTCCTTTCTACTAGTTTTTTTTTATATATTTAATATGTAATGGAATCCAAAGTATCATGTAGACTAAGATTAAACAATATCATTGCACCGACTATCCATCATTTTGAAGACAAGTTGTTTTGCTGGAAACAGCAAAATATGATATGAAATTGAATCAAGATGGCGATGAGTCGTGTAACCTCAAAAGACCGACATTTTCTGTGAACAACGATGGCGGATGATCGAATCTTATTTAACTTCGTGCAGTTTTAAAAATAGAAAATTCGAATTTAGTGACTTTCAATATGAACAGTTTTTTTTAATTTAATTTTGTATGTAAAATGTAAATTAACGACAACCATTTTTTTTGTATTAATGAAATTTAGTATAATGTATTAACACCAGTATGTAAATTTGGCCAAATAGTTAATAAGAAGATTTTTGTTAATAAATAATGTTTTATTGGGTCATAATTACATTAAGATAGATTTTTTTCTTAAAGGGTTAATATTGGGAATGGTAAAATGTAATAGAAATAAAAAATGTGATGAGGTTGTAATAATTTAATTGTCTTATATGGATAATTTTTTTTTATCAAAACGAAAAAGACTGATTAAGCAAAATGAAATATAAATTGTTATCATAATTCAGGTTTTGTATTTATCTCTCCTCCTTTTGACCTTCTAATGGTATGACAAGAAATGATCAAATATTGATAATCTTAAATTATATTTATTTGTGGTATAATGGGAGTCTTTTGATAGACTTCCCTTAAAAAAAATTTCTTTGAATTGGAGTTAAATTCCTTTAGGGCAGGTTGCGACCCCGAGAATTCGATTTTTGATAGTTTCATGTGTAAACGGCTGGCTGGCCGGTGGTGCGGGTGCGAGTCCGGGTGGGGCGAGGCCCTAGGCCTCTGCCACCATGACTTTAACCCTCACAACACACACACACACACATACACACACACACACACACACACACACACACACACACACACACGCACACACACAGAAAACTCACATAAAATGTTCTACTCTGAATTCTGAGTAAATCGATGTATGGGAACATATATGCTGCGAGACCTCTAGTTGGTGTTATTAGCATGCAAAAAGTCGACTACGCCATACAAAATGTTCCTTCGTACACGCATCTTGAATTTATACTGCCTCTTCCTTCAATAGAATTTCATTCTCTTGAACGAATCGACAGTTGGAATATGGAAACCAACAACATTTTTATTTCAAACAAATTGGCCAATTTTAACAAAAAGTCTAACTTTCCTTAACAGAAAATTATGATTTACAACATTATTCATTCTAACAGGATTTTATATTGATGAATTATCAAATGAAAGATCAATGTTTCACAAACTAAAAGATTTTTAACCACAGATTATATCAGAAGATGAACCTTAATAATCAAATGATTGTGAGGCACCTGCTTAGAATAGTGCTTCCATTCTTTTAAATCATTGTTTTCGAGTGTCCCGTAAGAACCGGGTAATCGAAAATACAACAGGCAACAATAACATCTTACATAGTTCAGCAATGAGGTTCACCACCCATTCTGAATGTAGTGCCTTTTTTGGTGAAACGAGACTGGTGTGTGGGTATACATAGATGTGTTGTTCTCCCTTTTATATGCCAATGCACACCCGCACACCTTTCGCTGGTTACCCCACATTGTGGGATATGCTGTGATGGTATGAATGAATTGATTTTTTTTACTTTGTTGATATTTAAAAAAAATACTCCTTTTGCGTAGATTTATTTTTTTTTTTATTGAGTAACATAATATGAACATACACATAGTACAAATATTTAAATTAATACAATTTTTTTTTTCAATAGGTACTGTCCCAAAAAAGTTAAAAACTTGTGCTTGGGACAGGAGCAAATAACATATCTACATTTAACATATTACATACATTTTACTTATAATAATAGAATTATTTAATAAATTGTAAATCAAGTTCAACTTACAGCTAATACATACAGATGATTAAAGTTTATTTTTGTTTTTTAAGTTAATATAGAATAAAAACCATAATTTATCCAAAAAGGAGAAAAAAATAAAAATTCACATATACAAATACACATATACAAATACACATATACACATACACATACATACACACACATATTATTTTTGTATTAATTTCTATGATATTGTTTTCGATATGTTTTGTAAAGGGCAATAAATATAGTGAATGATTAAATTTATAAATAAATAAGAAGGATGTGCAATAAAGTGCGGACGTATAGTGGAGTGTGTAAAGATATGAAATTATTGAATATAAGAAATTTCTAAAATGAAAAAGAATTGCGTTCAGCTTTTTCTTTCTATATTGTGCATATAATATTGTAGGTTTGTACATTTTATGTACTTAATGTATATACAATTTTCGCAAAAGCGGAATAATGGATTTTATCCGAGAGAGAATCGTATATATATATACGTACACAGACGTAGAATTATTTATGGGATACCAAGTTTGATCATTTTTTACGGAAATCAACATTCATAGACTTTTCGTTCCATATTTTGATATGGTTTCCTACTTTCTGTTTGTATAACATATATTGAATCACTGACAGAAGCAATGTTTGCTTACCGTAGAAGTTCGTATCGAATTCGTACCAAATTCAACGAAATACGAGAATAATATTATAATACGTGCTGACAGGTAGGTACCTATACCTATCTGTGCTGTCAAAGTAAATATAAAATTGCGAAAAATCAGGCATTATAACTCCATATACATACATACATCAATATTGATTTTCATTCCAAGTTTTCGACAAACAAAAAATATAACAATGTTTATTTGAGTCATTCGTATGAATAATACACTACAAATGAAAATAAATAAACTGATTTGTGAACGTCTATCTACCATTTTGATTTTTATGTTCACACCTTAGAACAGAAAACTAAGTGAACAACGCTTTGTTGTGTTTTTTCAGGTCTCTTTCGTACGATTTAAAGATTTTCAATCTTGGAGAATGTAAGAAAGGTCATGGTATTAATAATAATAATAAAAACTAGTTAAATTGTATCCCATTGCAGGGATAACACCCCCTTACATCAGGCACCTTTGCAATGCCTTTACAACTGCGAGACTACCCAACCAAGGTTGAAAGCCCGCTAAGATTTCCAAAGGCAATCTGAGGCACTAAAAACATACTAGAGGAAGTCAAGCTCACCATGTGGCGAGAAAAATCACCAAAAGATATATCGAGCCCCATGAGTGCCTCCCTCCGGGCCACAAACTGGATTGGTGCACCTGAAAGCCGCTTAACAGATTGAAAACGGGTGTCGACAGATCTAAGGACAACCTAAAAACATGGGGATCCTAACGGATGATGACTGCCTCTTGTGTGAATGCGGCGTGCCGCAGGCCACAAACCACCTGCAAGACTGTCCTGCTACCTCCTCATATTATGAGGACCTGATGCGCTGTAGCGACGCAGTGGTCGACGTTACCAAATATTAATCACTTGAAAAGAATATTTCACACTTCCTTACACCCAGCGCAAGTGGCGAGATTATTGTACTATGGCAATTTCTTCCAACTAACCACTGTTTCCATCCTAAGAAGGAATTTGAGCTGAAGAAATGAACTTAAATAAATTTCTACTCTGCCGGGGATCGAACCCAGGACGCCCACACAGAAACCAAACGGCATACCAACTGTGTCATGGCGGTATCAAACTTGAAATAACCTATAAGTCAATACATTTTTTTATATTTAAATTCAATTAACACTATTCATAATTCATAGTAAGTATTGGAAAATACGGAATACTATGACATACATAGTGGTAAAGTCATTTGACTTCTGTGGCGGGGTCCTGGGTTTGATTCCCAGAAGGAAAGAAATAGATTAAAGCTCATTTCTCACACTTGTCTGGACTAGAAACATTGGCTAGTTTGAAGTAATTGTCATTTAGCAATAATAAAGTATTTATTTTAATATTATGGAGGATTCAATTTTCAAGTAGGTATATAAAAGTAAAATTGTACATTATTCACGTAAGTGTTTGTATAACTAATTGCATGTAACACATGAGATCCAACTGTCGATAGTGATAGTATGTACAGTTTAAGAATAAGTACCAAACTATAAACCCATAAATACAAATTATTTAATATTTTAAGATATTTGGTTTTCTATACAACACATGTACCAAGGTATGTATGTCAAGATAGGATAGTATGGAGGTCAGTCCTTTGATCCTACCCAGAATGTGAAAACAGCATGATGGTATGTATGTATTTTTGGAGATTAGTATCAAATTATTAAGTCTTCTTAGATATTGTGAGTAGGCTACTTCCATACAAATTGTATGAAGCAATGTCGCAACTAAATTCAATTTTTATAAAAATTGTTAAAAAAAATTTGAGATGTGCTAATACAATGTAAATATTTTTTATAGAAAATTAAATTTTCTAGTTGGGGTGCTTCGGCTTTTTTCGATATTTAAAAAAAAAGGAAATATAGGCAGTTAAACTCATAAATTTATCATAAAAAAAATATTTTTCTTAATAAAAAATGTTTGAGAAACCTTGGAATTTTTTAAAAAAAACGAATTTGAGACTTTCTATTTGTCTATGTTTATACCAATTTTCAGCGTTCTAGCTTTTACGGTTTCTGAGATATATGGAAAAATAAATCAAAATTTCAAAAGTTGATAACCCCTGACTTAAACGAATTTTCACAATTCTGAGTAAAAAAGTTTTGTAGGCTTGTAATTTTTTATATATTGTAAAATTTTGGGCTCTGTAAATTAATCGGATCAAAAGTTATAAGTGGCGGACAGACACACAGACAGACACACAGACACACATACAGACACACACACACACACAAAACTCACATAAAATGTTCTACTCCGAATTCTAAGTAAATCCATGTATGGGAACATATATGCTGCGAGGCCTCTAGTTGGTGTTATTAGCTTGCAAAAAGTCCACTACACCATACAAAATTTTCCTTCGTACACGCATCTTGGCTTAATAATGTCGATTCATTAAGAGAATTTAATTCTCATGAAGGAATCGACAGTTGGAATAATGTCGATTCATTAAGAGAATTGAATTCTCATGAACGAATCGACAGTTGGAAGAGACTAAGTACATTCGTTTTTATTGTTCTCGATGTAATATTAGCATTCAGCTATCAGAAGGGTCACGATTTATGACCTTTCTTGGATCTGCAGTGTTTTTATGGCTTATGTCATAATTTATATTGGAAACAAAATATCTTAAAAGATTCAATTAGGTATTTTAATTTAAAGATTTATTGTTTGGTACATATTCTTCAACTATGCATGGATACTGACGCCATTGAAAGTTGGTTGATCTCATTATGCATTCAACTTGTAGTATTATAAATTTTAAAGTAGGTACCTACTTACATGAAAGTTGACCATTTTTAATTTATACAACCCATATAAAGATTACCGGGTATATGCATGTATGTTCGCGTTGAAACTAAGTACTAGTTGCATGTAACACATGAGATCCAACTGTCGATAGCGAAAGTATGTACATATAGTTGAAGAATAAGAATCAAACTATAAACCCCTAAATCCAAATTATTGAAAATTTTAACACAACATGTTGGTATGTATGTTAAGATAGGACAGTATGGAGGTCAGTCCTGTTTTCCTACCCGGAATATGAAAACAGCATGATGGTTCTGTATGTATGTTTGGAGATTAAGTACCTATCAAACTATTAAGTCTTCTTACATATTGTGTATAGGCGACTGCCATACAAATTGTATGAAGCAATGTTGTCACTAAATTCAATTTTTATAAAAATTGTTAAAAAAAATTTGAGATGTGCTAATACAATGTAAAAAATTTTTATAGAAAATTGAATTATCTAGTTGTGGTGTTTCGGCTTTATTCGATATTTTTGAAAAATTTGGAAATATAGGCTATTAAACTCATAAATTTATAAAAAAAAAAAAAAATCTTAAAAAAAAATGTTTGAGAAACCCTGGAATTTTTTTGAAAAAAGTAATTTGAGATATTATAATTGTCTATGTTTATACCAATTTTCAGTATTCTAGCTTTTATAATTTCTGTGAAATATGGAAAAATAAAGTAAAAATTCAAAAGTTGATAACCCCTGACTGAAACAAAAATTAAAATATAATTTCTATCAAAGTCTCCATGTCTTTCTCGTTGATTTTACTCCTCACAAACCCCATGGGCATAGTGGGGAGATATTAATTCGCAATTTTTAACGATGTTTTTTTGTTGCAGATTATCAACAAGTATCATGCTGAGATTGTATTCTGAAAGTTTCCTCACAATGCATACGTGTGTGTGTGTACTGTACAGTATTATTATTCTACTTTATCGATTATAGACTCATTCGATTCTTTTCAAATTTCGCAAAAATGTATATTTAATTCTCACTTAGACCCCATTAGTAATTCTCAATTTTCTTATAATAAAAATCTTTCAAAGTGACCCCAAGTTCAGGAAATTTAAAATTTGATATGTTTATTTTCAAATTGCTAAAAAGGCATATATTCAGTTTGCATAATAAATTACTTAAATAAGAAATAATTTACCAAACACAATTCATGAAAATATTATAAATTTTCTGACAAACAAAATTTGAATACATTGTGGATTGAATTGGTAGTGAGAAGCATATCGTTGGCCACAACCATTTTTTCATGTATTTACCTATGTTTAGCGATAAAATTTTACCACGTTGACTGATTTCGATGATTCTGTTTTTATTTTAAAGGGGATATACGTTATTGTTAATAAAGATATACTTTATTATTTTGAAGGCGGTAATTTATATGAAAGATTATCATGAGCCACTTTTCAATACATTCTACAATTCAGTTATAAATATATTCTTTGTCAATGCAAACATGGTGCCTGCCCAATTCGATCATACAAACTAGGCGCAATCAGAGGTCACCACTTACTAATATAAAAGGGATGTATGAAAGGGTTGGAATTCCAAACATTCCGACATTATTGTTTGAACCTTTTCTCTTTCAGCAGTGACCGAAATATTTTAATATTTGAAATACTATTCTATGCCATGGTGCCATTTCCCTCAACCATAATTGGGGTTTTACAATCAATCCAGGCAATCTTTTTTGTGTCTTCGGTTGAAATGCTTAAAGAGAGGGTTAACAAGTTGACACATTCTGGAGGCTTAGGATATTTATATCGTCATAATATACAAAAATGGATGTTGATACATATGTACGAGTATGTTTTCATGTATGTATGTTGCCGATAAACTCCTACATCGATCATCTGATTTCGATGATACTTTCGCGCTGGGTTGGTATTTGGTTTTAAATATTAATTTATTACTTTACAGAAGGGTGCTCTGGTCTAGACAGGCACTAGGTAGTAACCTGTCGCCTGTTCCCCAAATCCAACGCGAAATGATGTCGCGTGTGTATTCGATCCTGCTGTGCGCAGCTCGGTAATTAGTTGCAAGCTAATTAAAGAACATTACACAACAGAGCGAGGTACCCACGCCACACAATAAAACATTTATATATTTATCAGAAGAATATGAATTAATTAATATTATGGACAGGTATTAAAATAGTTTGAATTGGACTTACGTATTTTATTTGATAGTGTGACTCTAATTATAAATCAATGTTGATACTTCAATAATGGACTATTAAATATTTTAAATAATATAGATCGCTGAATGCGCGTAATTATAATCGAAATGTGAGTCGGGCAGAGTGACTGCCTATCGCTGGCCTTGGTTAAACTGAACACTGAGACGTGATGTGCGTCGCCTTAAATAGCCGGCTGACGTCCCCCTACTCCTTGAAGTGGGTGGTCAACTCGGCTGGTTGCACCCGCTACAATACTTTGGAGATTTGTTAGCGCACACCGTAGAAGATAATTTATTGCATTGTAATAATGTTGTAAGCAAAATCCGGTAGACATTGTCCTGCATGTGGATAATTATAAATCTTCCTCTGTGCATGTAAAAATGGTTAATCTGTATCTTTTACTTCATAAGATTGTTATCTAGAATCTTTTATTATAATTCCGTTCCTTATCAGTTTTTTCCGTCCGTCTTCAGTCCCATACGTTGCTTTTCTGTCTCATCCGTCCCATTTCAGTCCCAGCACTCCATTCCGTTCATTAAGGTAAGGCGCGCAAGGAAGCTTAAATTCATCGGCCGATTATTATCGGCCGATTATTATCGGCCGATTATTATCGGCCAATGAATTTATCGGCCGATAATAATCGGTCGATCGGTTCTAACGCGCATGGAAGCTTACGATTGGAAATATCACGGCGGTCAACTATCATATATTTAAAATACAATATGTATACCTATTCATTAGTTTTTATATATACATATATGACTGTATTTTGTAAGATAATATGATAGTAGTGTAAGCTAATAATTGATGTATGGAGATGATAATTGTTATATTTAATATTTTTATACATATTATATACTTTTCTTTGTACATTATAAGCTTCAATTTGAAAAAATAAAAAAAAATATATATATATGATTAGAAATATGGATTTTTTTGAAGGAGCATGTGTTTGTGCTCTTGTCCTCAAAATGCGTAAAAAGAATCGTCAAAAAAGTACTGAGTTCATCCGCTAATAAGTGCTAGATTATTGAAAGGACAATTTGCCTGGTCCTATACGAAGATCACAACCCTGAGAAGTTATTAACTACACCAGAATGTCAGTCAATAGTTTCGATATGTTAATGTACTTCACGATCTACTGCGCTCGGACGATTAAATTATCGGTGAGAATGCGCCATGCGCGCCCTCTCATACAACAGAATTGGTTACAAAAAATCGGCCGATTTTTTTGTGTCTCGTCACAGATTTTTAAATCGGCCGATTCTGTTAGCTTTCATGCGCGCTCTTACACGTAATTCGTATGTTGTAGCTCACCGATAAGTAATCGGCCGATGAAATTACATAGCTTCCATACGCGCCTACCTTAAGACGTTCCGTTCTATATGTATAATATACCTATATTTTACCGTAAAAAAACCGTTAAACACGCCACTGGATCGTTGAATAAATTCAAATTATATTTTTTCGTAGAATTTTGCTGAAATGTCAAATAAATAAATAAACTTCCAAAACCTTTTAGGCGCTGAACGAATCCCCTTTATGTTAAGTACTTGTGGATATTTTACGTAGTGGAATTCCATTTTAAATTATATTAAAAAATAAAACAATATATATTTTTTTTTTAAAACAATATATTTTAGATAGGTACTACGTATATTTTTAAATTCGTCTAGTGCTATTTCGCCTTGTTAGGACATCTTCAAGACTTTGACGGCGTGGAGTTTATGTTGGGTTATATATTATGTAGGTAGAGGGTTGAGCTTACAGTGTTTTTTTATTGGTTAGTATCTGCAAACAGAGTATTAGGTAAAAATGGTAGTGGGTGGAGACTATTTATTTATTTTATTTTATTAATTGTCAACATCTTTGAACATACATATTACAATAGAGATTACAATTAAAATGAGCCAATTATAGTTAAACTTAACAATTGACAGACCAATCCCTAAATATGTTTATTTACAGGTAGTTACATTAGTTTATTGATATAGTTCTAAAGTGGATGATCGACGTACGAGCCTATACCGCGGTTTTGTGAGTTGACGAGCCACAAGTCAGCCTCGTCAACTCACAAAACCGCGGTATTGCAATGATACACCGGCGAGCTTTTTTAACGATCCATAAGACCGCGGTTTTACTTGCTTGTCGATCAGGGCCTTAAGAATTTTATTTTATTGGTGGATTATTTTCTAGGCATAATAGGTATTTGTTTATTTGTGGATATTGCTATTGCTATAATATGGCCTTTTATGTGTTTTTTGACTTGCGAAAAACCATGCGATTTCTCTACTACGCCAAACAAAATGTTCGTTCCTAGTACCTACCCATGTGTTGGCTTAAACTGAAAATTTAGAGAAATAAATTATCTCGAACAAATCGACATTTGCATTAAAATCATAAAAAAATATCTATGCAAGCTGTGAAGGAACAAATTATTATTCATGCAGTAGGTACTACAGAAGTGCCAGGAGTGGTAAAGGTTCCCTGTCGAGTCACGTGTTACCGTGGCACTGATGGGTGGGAAACCCACGCCATGATTGACGGGCCTTCATGTTTGTGGTTAACTCTTAGTTGTAGTGGTATGAAATATGCTATCGTAGTCCTTGTTTTGTCCGACGAACAGCCGCTTCGGGGAGGAAAAGAGCTACAAGTTCTAAAACTTTCCCTATGAAGTGGGGTAGGAGACTGCGAAATACTCTAGTAATAAAACTTAGCAATGGCAATGCCGCGTTCCTTGCGTCTTTATTTTTATAATCTTTTAATTTATCGTTCCATAGAACTTCTTCCGCTATGCATACCCAATTTTAAAAATTTAGCGGTATCACGCTCAGACCACTTTTTTTACCACGAGATGAATTATTTATTATGTTTGTTGTTGTACGCCATTTTGTTTGACTATTCCTATACGAGCTAACTCGGAACAATAGGACGTGGTCCGAGTCTACACGGATCGGACGCCATCATCTGAACGGGCTCGGATTACCGGTTGACATAATACGAGTGGCGTCCGAGTAGGTATCTGAGTGAACTCGATCCGAGCGCACTCGGACTGTGTCAACGCGGCATTACGGGTCCGGACCTTAGACCTTACCACTCCAACAGGCGGCGACGGATATCGCCTTGTCGTTCCCTGTTTTTAAGTCGTCTGTGCTGCATGTTGTCTTTTATCTGACATTATGCTATCGATATTACACAATATGTTAGTTGCTCTGTTTACTCATTTTTTTATTTATACTTATTCGGTTTTGGTACTGAATCGAATTGAAATATTTCCAATCGGCGTAAACTCGTAATAACTTTTCTTACAAACGCTTCTTGTCTGTTTCATAAATATTATGCATTGTAAAATATGTTAAATATATTTTCTTCTTCTTTCTCGTTTTGGTCCCGTTTCTATCGGGTACGCTTTGACCATGATCCTGGAATTGGCGAGTCTGGTTATTACATTGAAGCGACTGCCATCTGACCTTCGTAACCTTTAGAAATGGGAACCAGACAAATTGGATCATGGCTACACATAGCAAGTGATATAAATCCGCACATAGATTTTTTAAAAATCCAGAGGTGCGTGCCCCGCCCGGATTCGAACCGTCGACCTCACACATGTGAAGCGACGACCTTACCGCTGGGCTATCACCGCTCGCTATGTTAAATATATTTATTTATAAAATTTAAACACAATGAAAAG